>OY757904.1:49309305-49609305 GCA_963585895.1 Sepioteuthis lessoniana
ACTCAGTCTGTCCTACTATTTACCCATAGCTGGAGGGAGAATAATTGGATTCATACCTTTCCCAAGGGTACTAGTGCCATGTGAAATGCAATCAGTCTCGTCCAGGATTTGAACTCGTGTCGCCGTGTTCATTTCCTAAGACGATAACCATTACACCACGGGCACCAACATTTACGCTAGTTTTATGGTGTTTACTTTGATTTAAGGGTTTTTTAAGGTTTTACATCTGGTTCAAATCATAAACTGCGTTACGTCAAAGAATTAATAATTTAGGATGGAATATGAAGTGTGAAGTGTAAATCATGGACACGGACGAGTATTAAAATAACATCTTACTTCGGTACCGATTCCGGAAGTAGCCAGGCGAAACCGGATGAGGTAAAGATGGTATTGTATAGCAGAGGAATGTGGAATGCCCTGTTTTCAATGGCTGTTTACTGAAAGACAGATGTATATAAGAACGGCCGAAGTCCGGCCTTATTATTTTTTCTTTGCTTTGGTTGAGGCACGAGCGTAGCACGTCGCGATCACGGAGGCGGCTTGGCTCTTTCAGACTCATACTGGGGTTACTGTGTGAGCCGATATGATACAGAAATAACCCGAAATCGGCAATGAAGACAGCTCATCACTGAAGACCTCCCTGATGCATCTAAGGTGTATGATTGAAATGACTTTTGCGAAATAATTCTGAAAGTTTAAAATATAATCTATATCAACATTTGCATCTTACCTAAAAGAAATGAATATTGAACTAGATTCAGGGTGGTCTTTGTATATGTGTGCATATAAGTCACCATGTCAGCCATTTATCACAAAACGAAAATAATCACAGACCAATAATATGGATTAAGTAATAAATCTGTCAAAATATTTCATTTAGTAATGGGAAATAATGTTATTTTCAATAATTAATCAAATTATGTAAAGTGTATTGATGATTGCTGAGATGATTTATTTGAAAATATACTGAATTTATCTTCACGCATATAAAATTGAAAATGAAAATGCGATTGTATAAAGTTCTGATTAAAAATAAGATAACGAAACATTTTTACTTTATTTTGAGCTGTTACTCAGGTTCTTATACACAATATCGGCTATGGAATATGTACTACTGAGAAAAATGAATAGAATACATTTTAGCGTAAGATTTTGAGATAATTAATAATCATTCATGAAAGAAAACGAAGACATTAACATTATGCATTACATATTTTCTCATAATATCTAACTGTTTTGTGCCCAGTCGGCTGGAGCTGTAGAATATACGACTACATCTCTGCAGATGGGATAAGACGTTTGGTTTCTTACAACAATGACACAACAAAACACAAAAAATAAGTTAATAAAATACAAATTGTAATACATATACAAATGTTTATTTATTTTAATCTGGTTTTCCTCTTGTCTAAAAAAGTTTATTCGCGTTGTTTTTATACATTTGATAGTCATTCAAGAAAGAAAATCAAGGACATTAACATTATGTATTACGTGTTTTTTTATAATATCTGCTTTTTGCCGAGTTGGTTGTAGCTGTAGAATACATCGACTACATCTCTGCAAATAGGGTAAGACTCTATCAACGAGTGTCCTGTATATGTCACTAAACAATCTGATGGTGAGGTTCCAGCAATGCTGGAGCTTTGGGGAATACAGAGTACCTCTTCATTGTCATCGCTTTAAGGTCAACTCCGGCCCAGAGTGATGGGACCTGATAGGGCCCTATGTATCGGTCAAATAAAACTAAACTTCGTTCTTATGCGAAACTTAATTGCTTGAAATGGAAATGTTTTTGTACGATTAACTGGATTGTTTGAAATAGAACTCTTTTTTTTACGCGGAAATTGTACTTACTCTTAACTGAATTGTTTGAGATAGGACTGTTTTTGTATGGGTAACTAAATAGTTTGAAATAGAACTGTGTTTGACATGGAAAGTGCACTTCCACTAAACTGAATTGTTTGAAAATGAACTGTTTTTACATTCAACTGTGTAAACAAAAACTGTACTAATGCTAAACTGAATTTTTGTAACTATAACTGTTTGTCAGGAGGTCTATTTAATTACGCTTTCAGCAGAATCTGATACACACGGCCAGTGACAACACATGCAAGATCTCGGCCAAATTCTCACATTGTAACGACGACTCACACTGGTATCTACATCGTCATGCTAACGCCGATCAAAATTCCATTTGGTTTCTATGGCAACACGTCATTAACTGTGACCCCACACAACCTAAAAACAATATTTCTAGCCGTGACAAAATACATTTCATTATCTTAGTCCATCTATTTTTATGGAACAATCCCAATCAGATTCCACACACACACACACACACACACACACATTCAATCATTAGTCAAATATACGCACCACTAATATGTACTTTACTCTCTCGTGCACATATTCATACATTATATTTACTTCTTAGCCAGAACATTGATGAATTTTACACGTTTGGTGTCTTACAACAATGCCCGTGGTGTAATTGTTATCGTCGCAGGAAATGAACACGGCGACACGAGTTCAAATCCTGGACGAGACTGATTGCATTCCACATAGCACTAATACCCTTGGGAAAGGTATGAATCCAGTTATTCTCCCTCCAGCTATGGGTAAGTAGTAGGACAAACTAGGTTCTTCAGCCTTGGTTAGGCAACTAGTCTGGGAGAAGGAAAACTCTGAATTAAAACCTGTTAAACTCCGCTTAAAAATTGACCTTGTGTCATATCCTGCCCGAGCGGAGGGGTTGGTAAATAGGGCAACAATGACACTACAAAACACAAAAAATAAATTTACAAAATACAAATTGTAATACGTATACAAATGTTGAATTATTTTAATCTGGTTTTCCTGTTGTTTAAAAAAAAAGTTTCTTTGCGTTGTTTTTATACATTTGTGTTGTTTTTGTGGTCAAGACACTCGGATATAATTTTACTTTAATCCGAGTAGACTGACCCAACAGTCTCATTTTAAAGTTAAATCCATGGTACAAGTTTGTATTTACGAAAACACTCTGCCACAAGCTTGATGTGACACAAGGTCAATCTTATAGCTGAATACACCGTGTTTAATTTAGACTTTTCCCTCTTCTTTACAAGTTACCTCACTGTTGCGTGCCTCGCTTGGTGTGCAATTTATTTCATTTTTGTGTCTTGTTCATAAAAGCATACTCCTGCGTCCTATTTTCTGCTTGAACTATGTTCAATCTTTGATACATTTTTCTATTTCTATCCCAGCGATCCGGATCACGCTGCATTTTATTGTAATAAAGAGGTTCCGATTTTCAACAACAAGCAATGTATTAATCCTAGATTTGTTTGGAGGTTGTCATCCTTACATTAACAACGGTTAAATAACTCAGTATTTCCCACTATTTACCAATACATGGGTGGGTGCAGGAAAATTGAATTCATGGCTTTTCAAATGGGATTAGCGCTTAGTGGAAAGCAACCAGCCTCGTGCAAGATTTGAAATATGTCCACCGATTCAATTTTCAAAGAAATAAACCAAAAAATAAGAATAATGTACGAGTGAGCGTTTATGTGAGTGTTTGTGTGTGTGTGTGTGTGTGTGTGTGTGTGTGTGTTTGTATGAGCATTTTTTAAGACGTTTTATGTGAATTTACGAATTAAACTGGCCATGCTTGTTGATAAACAATTGGTAAAGATCCCCGTTCAAGTGTCCAAATATTTGCCGTCTTTGTATGATTAGACTGTGCATAGACATTTAATTTAAATCCATTGTTCAATCTATTTCAAACTAAATTGAGCCCAGTCATCTGGGGCTATAGGATACACTGACTGCATCTCCGCAGAGGAGTAAACCTCCGACCAGTGTCCTGAATATAACGCAAAAGAATCTGTTGGTTAGGTTGGAAATGCAGTGTCCTCCTTCATTGCCATCGCAATGTCTCAAGAATCTTATTCACACAATTATTTGATATTAAGCATTTTTTTTAATATTTGCAAAGAGAATATTTAACCCTCAGAGGGAACTCTAACAGTTACTAAAACTAGCAGTCAGAGTTGGTGTGGTAGTGATGACAATGAAGGGATTCTACCTATTCATAAGATAACCATAACTAGAACGTCACCATAAGATTCATTTTAATGTCATAACCAGGACGGGATATGCTACAAGGCAGACATAAAAGACAAGATATATTATTTGCACAAGATTAATTGCTGGGAAACAAATAAAGAAAAGAAAACATGTCGCCAAAATCAATCAATCTAATGTTGAACACTGAAACTCTTTCTTTCTTATGCATAGGCATGGAGTGAAGGAGGCAGCAATTGTATGAAAATAACAAAACGTAGCAGGTTATTTCATCAAATAGTTTATAATAACACCGTCATTCTGGAAAAGGTCTTCATCTAACACTAATAATGATATGCAAATAAAAATTGCTGAAGAGATCGTTTCCAATGGACAATCATATATGTCATACATTCATTCAGTCACACACGCCAATGAACTAAGTTGGAAAAATAGACGGTAAAGATATAAACTCGGATATTATAACAGAAACTCAGCGAATTGTATTGCACTATGCAAGTATATGTTGCAGATAAAAAAAAACAAAAAATGCAAATCTATCATAATAATATAGGATATTGCGAAGAAAGCATTTGCCTTCAAAAGATATGACGATAACAGAAGATTGTGTCTGAAAGAAATATTGTGCAACTTGCACCATGCCGAAAACAGCTGATCAAATGAAACGATTGATATATCATCATCACCGTCAAGTCGTCCAGCTGGCGTGGATATCCCTGACTCTTTCGCCAATCGTCCCTATCGTCCATCGCTCCCGCTTGGTTTTCTGGTATATACCCTGTGTCCATACAAAGCTGCTGTAGGTATGTGGTTCTTGGTCGTCCAAAACTAACACGTCCATGTGAAAGAATCCAGAGAAGAACGTCACTGTTGATTTCATTCTTGCTTCTCCAGGGTGCTAAGCATGCCTTGTTCGTCATCCTTGATATCCAAATACAAACATTTTCTCACCTGACTACATCTATTTATATTCTCCATTAATTCTGTCTCAATCCATTTTATCTATCTATCATTATTATTGTTAATATGATAATAATAATAATTATTATTATTATAACTCATTAGAATTTTTCACATCAGCGATACCTGATGGTTTTTTTACTGGAGTGTGAGTGACAGCAAGTCCCCTGAAGTCTCCAGGACTCGTCTCAGGATTCTGGCCGTTCTCAGCAATTCTGTCGTTTGGATAGTCTCTACCGTTCCGACAACCTCTAAGTCCTACACGCCTTTTAATAATCCTTAAGTTATTGTGCCTAACGCACCAATCACAATTGTCACAATCGTTACTTTCATGTTCCAAAGATTTTTCAATTATTATTATTATTATTATTATTATTGTTCACTCATCAGAGCTTTTCACATCAGCGATAGTCGATGGTTTTTCACTGAAGTCTGAGTGACAGCAAGTCTCCTCAAGTCTCCAGGACTCTTCTTAGTATTCTGGCAGTTCTCAACAATGCTGTCGTTTGGATGGTCTCAACTCGTCCGCCGACCTCCAAGTCCTCTAGTCCCTTTAGTAATCCCTTGGTTACTCTCCCAAACGCACCTATTACAATTGGTATAATTGTCACCTGCATGGTCTACAGTTTTTTCAGTTCCCTAGCAAGGTCGAGGTATTTATCCTTCTTTTCACATTCTTTCTGTTTTATCCTGTGGTCTGCCGGGACAGCAAATTCGACTATTTTGCAAGTTCTGTTTTTTTTTTTTTTGTTGATTATTATTAAGTCTAGTCTCCTGGCCGGGATTAGGTGATCCGTTTGTATATTAAAGTCCCATAGGAGTTTATGCGAGTCATTTTCCAGGACAGGTGCTGGGTTGTGCATATACCATTTGTTAGTATGGTCAAATTTAAATTTCTTACACATATCCCAGTGAATCACCTTACCGACCCAGTCGTGTCTCGCCTTATATTCCCGCTGTGCTAATTTGCTGCATTCGCTTATTATATGATTGATGGTTTCATCTCTGTCTCCACATAGCCTGCATTTGCTATTTTGTTGCGTCTTATCTATTCTCGTTTTGATATGATTCGTTCTTCTTCTTCTTCTTCTTCTTCTTCTTCTTCTTCTTCTTATTATTATTATTATTATTATTATTATTATTATTTCTTTTTTTATTATTCACTCTATCGAAATTTTCCGATCAACGTTAGCTGATTGTCTTTCATTGAAGACTGAGTGAAAGCAAGTCTACGTCTACTGGACTCTTCGCAGTATTCTGGCTGATACTAACAATGCTGTTGTTTGGATGGACTCAGCTCGTCGTTCGAATTCTAATTTTCCAGCCAACTTTCCAAACTCTGGCGGACAGTTTCCAGTTACAATTGGGATCAACGTCACTCTCACGTTTAGTAAATTTCTTAGGGTTTTCGCTTGAAATGTTTGTACATTTGTTTTTCTTTCGATTTTTCTAGTTAATTTGGTTCTGTTGATACTTATGTTGTCTGTATTGTTTCTAGTGATTCTAATCAGTCTTTTTCTGCATTCCTAATATTGTCTTTTTATTTATGCATCCACGCTATATTCTGAGATGACGAGTCCTCTTCCTTCTTTTATTCTTGACACATACAGTCTGTCAACATAATTTCCTGAATCCCAGTCCTTATGCATCGTCAGAAGTTTTCTTACTCTCTGGTCTATCCATTCTTCCATCGTCCACTTCAATAATGGTCCTGAGTATCTAACTAGTGACATTTCTCTTATGTCTATCCATTTGATGAGATTCCGGATCAATAGTTTGGTTTCGAGTAGTTTCCTCGTTCTTCTAAATTATCTTTTTCAACTTTTTTCTTTCATCTCCATTAGTTTGATAGTGCCTGCTTCCAATATTCTCACCTACATATCAGTTTAATTTTCTCTGAGCGTTCGGATTTTTCTTGGTTTAATCCTTCCGCCATAACTCGTTTCCCGATTCGCATGCGTACCATTACGCATGCTCTATGCTGAATTCCATCCTTATGTCCTGATAGTAAATTCTCATTGCTTGTATAAAGTTTTCTCACATGAGTTACAATGGCAGCAAGTCCCATCTAGTCTCTAAGACTCAGTATACTAGCTGATTTTTATAATGTTGTAACCTTGATGATTTTTATTTCTTCTCTTATTTCCAAGTCTCCCAATCCATTTGTCAATCATAGATGATTGTTCCAAATGCACTAAGTATAAACAGCATCAACACCACCTTCATTTTCTAATTTTCTATTTCTTTAGCAAGATGTAAATATTTATGTCTCTTCACTTTCTTTAATTTTCACTCTGTGGTTTACCGAGACGGCAAAGCCCACTATTCCGCAGTTTTTTTTTTATTTTTACTTTTTTTTTCTTTTGTTGACGATCACGAGGTCTGGTCTTCTAGCCGAGATCAAGTGATTTGTTTGTACATCGAAATCTCAGAAAGGTGTGTTCGCCTCATTCTCCAATGCGGATTCCAAGCTGTACATTGATCACTTTTTCGTACGTTCAAATTTATGGATGACTTATATGACTGATTGTTTTATATCGATCACCATGAACTTTCATTTATTATTCTGTTGTATCTTATCTATTTCTGTTTTAATATAGCTGTTCCTAATGGCGTTGTTTTGTATTGCTATTTGGAGAGATTTAGTTTGTCTGATGCTTTTCCTTCCTTAGCCATGTTCACGTCTTCTCGTGTAAGATTTCGCTTCTTTATCAATTGAAGCGTCCATAACATTGCTTTTCTTCAAGGTTTTGTTTTCAAGTTATTCTTGTTCTGTTTATCCCTGTGTGATTGTGTTGATCCTTATCGCTGTAATCTGTCTTTCTGTGATCTTTTTTGTGTAGTCATTTAGTCGACTTAAGGATGTATCGACACTGCCCTCAGTACTGGCATGTTCTCTTCCTCCTTTGTTCTTGATACATATAGTCTGTCTATATCAATTCTTGGTGGTAATGCCTTGTGCATCATCATGAGTTTTCTTGTTCTCTAGTCCATTTGTTTTCGGTCTTTCCTCGTTCACTTCAAGAATATTCCTGATTATCTTAAGAGTGAGACGACTCTTCTACATGTCTCTTTGATGAGATTTCTACTATATAGTTTTGTTTCTAATAGTTATCTTGTTCTCCTTTATTCTTCTCTCATCTCCATTTATTTGATAGTACCCGCTTCTATTATTCCCAACCATTTATAAGTTTCCTTTTCTTTGAGCGTTCGGATTTTGTCTTGAATTAGTAGTTCTATTCCTTTCGTCCTTTGCCGTTTTCTGCTTTTCATTATTAGCATGGCACATTTTCCAATGGCAAATTCCACCTCTATATCCACACTGTATATCCCCACTATCTGTATTAGGGTTTAAAAATCTTTTTCAATTTTGGAAAACCGTTTGATGTCGTCCATATATATTAGGTGGTTGAATTATTTTGCGATTTATGAAGTATGCATTGGCCTGTGCATTTCATGTATTTGTGTTTCAGTGGTATCATAGTTAGTACAAATAGTAATGGCGATAGCAGTTCTCCCTGTTAAATAGCTGAGTGGATTTACACATTGACTAAACATTTTCCTCTTTGTGCCAGTTTCTTGTCGATGGGTGACCCGATGGTTCCCTTTTAAATAGCTACTACATCGAGGTGTAGGGGAGGGCGTTACTCCTTTCCCTGGATTGCTCCACTTTACACTTGATACTTACCTTATAATGGTGAGTGTTAAACAAGGTCGAATCAAGTACCATGTTTGTGTCCGGACTTCTAGACCATTGACGAACACTCTACTTATTAGATCAATGGCCCTGTTGCACTCCCCAGTTATTCATTGTATTCTCTATAGATTTCATAGCTTCGTTGGTTGTCTTGTATATTTTTAAGCCGGCTATTATCCAGCTTTTCGGGACCATATATGCTTTTGTGTTGTCAATCTACGTCAAATTTACCTTTATCGTTTCGTTTTGCTCTCTTTGTGGATGTGTTAGTTAATGAAGAGTAGATTTTCTCTTCCACTTCTTCCTTAGCAGCGTCATTTCCTTCCTGATTTGTGCCGTTAGTTTTTCGGTAGACACGTTACTGGTCTATAGATGTTGGGGTGGTGCCTTTTTAGAGCTCTTTTTGAGTCAGAATGATCTTTCTTTTGGTCTGCTTTTCCGGTATGTCTGTTTCTTCTAATCATCAATTCACTTTGATTGACAATCTGTTGTGGATATAGGTGATTTTTTTTAAAACCAATACCCATGTATGCCATCATGGCCAGGTGTTTTCCAGTGTAGGTCTTTATAAAGTATTGTTTTGAGTGAATCGAGGTGTATTTTAACCGCAGGACTTTCTTCGAGTCCTTCAAACTCTTTTTTCACGTTGGTTATCGATTCGGCTTTTCTCTTTTTTCATAATTTGCTCCAAAATTGTTTAGTTTCCTTGGCATCTAATTTTTGGTATGTCTTCCTGCATTCTTCTAGGACTTGTTGGTAGAATTTTCTTTCGTTGTTTTGGAATGTCTTGCTTTGTCTGTTTTGTTTGATCATGTGTCGGTATCTTTTTACTTCTTCGTCTTCCCTGCCCCCATTACCTTCTGATTTATCTCCTCGAAATGTATTTTTTTGTTTGGATGTTTCTTGTCGTTTTTCTCTTTTCATCTGAACATTTTCCTGCATTTTTTTCTCTTTCTTCTCATTTTTGCTTGTTGTGAATTTTTTTCATGTTTCTAGTCTATTTTCGCATCTAGATTTTGAGTTTGTGTTCGAGTTATTTATGGGAATTTATAACAGATTAATTTTGCTCCTACATAGATAAGTGCGTTTAATTGTGTGATGTTGTCCGTTGAGGTATGTGTAAATAATTTGTTCATTTTTGCAGTTTCTGCTTTTATTGTATTCCCGTCTTGGTTTCTTAGAGATGGTAATGTCGCCTTATTTTCAGACATAACACTCTTTATAATTTCTATATATACTTTTTTCTTCTTGTTTTGTATGGTTTGGCCGTGCTGTTTTGATTATTATTACATTGCGTTTCCGTATGGTTACAGGGTTCTTGTTTTTCTGTATTGATATATTTGAGGTTTTAATTGACTTAATTCCATTGTAGCTGTATTCGTAATATTTCGAGATCAGGAAAATAACCTTCCTTAAGTACCGTCGAATCTTGGTCAGCAAGTCTTTTGCTTTTTGTTATTTAAAATCTAGTATATTATTCGCCGATTTCTATCATTCTTGTTTTATACTCTCTTTGAGTTGGTTTGCTCCAAAAATACAAGTGACCTGCAAGTTTTTTGTCTTTCTTATTCCATTTTCAGCGACAGAGTCTCTAATTTGAGTGGTTTCTTAGGTCGTCCTTTGTGTACCTGAAAAAGAAACAGCCTGCATTCGCAACATGACGATTGGATCCCCCAGGCTAGCTATCAAGGAAGCACTTGCTGATCATAACATCCAAACCAAATGTCCAGTTCCCAAGTTCAGTTATGTTTCGATTTTTATTTGTTTTCATGGGTAGTATGTTATGGCTATAACAGTCATATGTTTTGTTTATTATCCGCGTGGTTTTAACACGTGTGACCAAGTCCCATTTGATTAAAAACTCTTAAGCATATCATAAAAACATCTTCCCTCATAAATATATTAAACATTAAATCAAGTGAAATCCATAGAGGACGTATTTTTAGTTTACCTTATAGCTGTTATTTTGTTCTTTATATTCTGAGGTATTATGTGCCGTACAGTTATTGTACGTTTCCTTCTATGATTAGGCATTTTACATAGTTTAATCACCTTACTATACTTTAATGATTGCGTTTGAAAACGTTACTCAAATGTCTATGAAGACTATTCCACCTACTTCCTATGGTTTATTCATCACTTTCTTATTACACTCTCAAGTGATTTTTGTTTTTTCTTCCTCTTCGACCACTTGTCTTAATTTCTATATTATTTCTATCAAGTCAGAAAAAATATTATACACAGATTAAACTGAAAATACAAAACACATGCAAAGTATTTCGACAATTTAATTGGAGATATTACACAAAAAAATAAAAGATAATTTACGTTACGATTTTCTGTGTGGGTAACCGCCTTGAACTTTTGTTTTCTTTGTCATCAAATTTCTTATGTGCAGTTTTGGCTTTTATGGATTTCAAAGATTTTGTCGTATGAATACAAAAAATATGCCGACTTCTTCCTATGTTTGATTCTTCATTTGCCCACCATTCCCTCCCACAACACCATTGGGCCATTATTGTTTCTACTTCCTTTTCGGCCACGAGTCTTAATTTCTACTTCATTTCTCCTCAGACACAAATATTATAAATAAGTCATACAGAAAATACAACCACAACTTGAGAATTTCATTAATTTAGTCAGCGACATCAAAAAAGAAAAAAAAAGAATACAAAATTAAGTTACTTAATTATTTGTTCTCTCTCTCTCTCTCTCTCTCTCTCTCTCTCTCTCTCTCTCTTTAGAAGTGGTTTCTCCTTCGAGCTTTTACATCGTTTTTCTGTGCTGTCAGTTATTATTATTATTATTATTATTAATATTATTTGCAAATGCGAAATTATTCTCCATATTATGAACACGACTGATTAGCCACTTCCTACATATTTTCATCTGATAGTTGGTATATCATAGATAAATCCGTAAGGGATCTCCAATTTTCATAATTACCATATATTTAAAATTTTATGTTTCATATTTTATACCGGCGTTGCCATAACAGAATAGAGCAATTTTAGGCAATAATTTCCATTCACACTTCTTTATAATATATATATATATATATATATATATATATATATATGTGTGTGTGTGTGTGTGTGTGTGTGTGTGTGTGTGTGTGTGTGTGTGTGTGTTTTAAATTGTAGATCTCTCCATATAACTGTATGGATCACCATTTGAACGCAAACAAAATACATTAAGAAAAGTCTAGATTTGAACTACTCAAGAATGGCGCGTGTTGTCTGCAACAAATCCTGAATGCAATTCCCCAGAAAACAGCAGCAGTACGACCAGCTACCTCCTATCTCATAAACCATTCACGTAAAATGAAGAAGACATGCTGGAGACGGCTGGAGAAGCAAGGATAAACTCATAAGCGACGTTCTCTGCACATGGACGTACCAGTGTTGGCCAAGGAGCAAAGATTTACTTATATCAGCACTGCGCTGATGCAAAATTCAGCCTCGAACGCTTGCCAGAAGAGATGGATGATAGGAATGTATAGGGTGTCACGTAGCACCGAGCTCTCTGTTTGACTCGATTATGATTATATATATTGATACTTATATGTGTGTGTGTTTGTGTACGTATATATATAAATATATATATATATATATATATATGCAGAGAAAGAGAGACACCGACTCAGGCAGAAACAGCCGAATAAGAAAATCGTCCAGAACTGTTTTTCATAAATCAGTAAATGTTCTCACTACTGACTAGTTAAACAGGATCAAAATAAACATACATTATACATGTCTTATATGATAATCGGACAATTTGCAAATAAGCATCAAACTATTTGTAATGAGACTAATAAGTATGTGTGTAAATATTCATATATACATATATATATACGCGTGTATATATATATATATATATATATATATACAGAAACAGACACAGACACACACACACACACACACACACACATATATATATATATATATATATATATAGATATATGTAATCGATAACTAAGTACTATTTTCGTGTTCGTAAAAAAAAGTTATTTGAAGAAGTAAATAGAAGTAAACAAGTTCAAGTTGTCCAGTAAAGTTCAATCTGCTTGATCTTTATTGTTTTAAGCAGCTGTTGTATCGAGTCGAGCAGATACATTTTTGAAAAATGATTCTTCGTAAACTACCCAACCTGATCCTTCCGGCCTTGTATTGACTGCATATTACACACCTGAACGCCCATTTTTTCTCTGTCTGCTCACCTGGAAAATTCTTTTTCCCGGAAATTTGCCATAGTTGTCTGTGACTACTGACCCGGGAGACGATGATAATGAAATATAACACGAAACTTCGTGCTGAGTGTTTTATAGGATGGAGAAAAAGGGTGGTAAATAGTGAGAAAGGGAGAGTGTATGAGTGTGTAAGAGTGAGATACTCAGAGTGGAGGAGAGAGAAAAAGAGGGAAAGTGAGAGAAAGTGATGAAAGATGAATAACGAATGTGAAATAACGAAAGTAATAAAAAATACAATTGAAACAGAAATTAATATGGAAAGCGGACGTAAATACATAAATTTGCGCATGTATTTTTCTTAAATGGTCGTAAAGATCTCATGTGATGTATTTCTGCTGTGAATTTGAGGTTATCTATCTATCAATCTATCTATCTATCTATCTAACAACTTTAATGAATATGAGTGCCAGTTAGTGTGAAGTTGTTTTTTTTTTTACAATCTATGTCGTATTCTCATTTAGTCTATTTGAATGCACTCACTTTCAAATCCGCCTAGAGAGTTTTCATATTTCCTATGGTATCAATAGTATTTGAAAATGAACTCATCCAGATATTCTCCCTATACAGGTAAATAGTAGGGTAGACTGCGATCGTTAACATTTATATGAGGAGTAGACAATTCCGATTCATTACCAATTAAAATTGCCTTCAGTCATTTCTAGCTCATGTAGAGGGCTGCTAAACAGATATACAATTACAGAGGTAAATATATATATATATATATATATATATATATATATATATATATATATATATATATATATATATATATATATATATCATCATCATCATCATATCGTGCTGGCAGCACGGATATCCCTGACCCTCTCTCGCCACTCCTCCCTATCGTTCATCGCCCTAGTTAGGTCTTCAGGACAACAACCTGTATCCTCACATAGCTGCTGAATGTACGTTCGTGCTGGTCGTCCTGCTTTTGCGCGGCCGTGTGTGGGGATCCATAAGAGTACATCTCTTATGAGTTCATCTCTGCTTCTCCAGCAATGTCCTGCATGTCTGGTTCGCCTAACTTGAATAGTTTTCGTGATCGGGGACAGGTGGCCGTACTGTTGGTGTCTTGTGGGGTGTTGCTGCCAGGACTTGTTCAGGATTGCACGCAGCATTCTTGTGTAATTGCCATCTAGTTTCTTCTCCAGCCGTTTTGTTAGCGTCCATGTAGTGCATCCATATAGCAGTATCGATGTGACCGCTGCCTGGAAGAAACTGCGTTTCATTTTATCGGTTAGGTCTGATTTCCATATAGTCGATAGCCTATTGATAGCTGTCCATGCTTTATATATATATATATATATATATCTACAAGTCAATAATGCATTTATAACCTTCTCTTTGTACATTAACATAATCGCTCGTTTTTGCATGGAATTAAGTTTAGTAGGCATTAGATTTCAACACACTTTATAAGCATTCATACCAGTGTTCAATAATGAACATAATATTGTTTTTAACGACGGTTATACTCATAATTTTTCTACATCTAGTGAAAATATAAAAATAATAGTTTAACAAAAATTCCAAAAGTATGGTGAAAACATTTAACCTCGCATTCGCCCACGCAAACCCACACACGAGAGCGCCCGCACAAACGCATATATATATCATCATTATATATATGTATACATATATGACTTGATGATAATGATAAAAAATAGTGCATATATATATATATATATATATATATATATATATATATATATATATATACATATATATATATGTATATATATATATGTATATATACCTAGAAAGTAGTGTTTTATCAACTGAGAAAGACATCAACACGCGACTAGCAAAGGCATTGACAGCTCTTGATAGACTATTGTTCATATTTATTCCGTTTAAAAAGTTACCTCCCGTCAAATCCTGTCCATATTGGAGGAGTTGGGTAAATTAATATATTAATATCTTGCAAAGGGTTTTGATTGAAAATAATCACATAAATCTAAAACAGCTAACTGATATAGAAAAATATTCTCTAAGTTTGGCGATCTGATTAGAAGTAATTTTGTTCAATCCATAACCCAAATCATCCAATAGATATGTACATTGGATGATTTGGGTTATGAAATAAAAAGAATGATTTCTTATCACACACAGTCACTATATCTAATCCTCATCTCTGTGTCTGAAAGAGGAACCATTTCTAATTCTTTATACGACTTTTATATGATACAAAGTTTACGAATTTCACGCCTTTGATGTTCTTACAAATTATTATTATAATTAATCTTGCCGTCACTCACACATGGATACAATTCTGATTGTCTATATACAGTTTCTAAACAAAGATTTCTCCCTTCACGCAAAATCGATAAATAATGCTAATTAATGTCCTTTTCCTTCAGTTAATCATGTATCTTGCCAACAGTTTCACACAAGATTATTAAAACCTTATTAGCACATTCAATGGATCTTAGCTATAGCGATTTGTGTTTTTTAAATTCTTTATTAGTTTGTTTATGTTAATGTACAGGCCATAATTGTAAAACAATAATTCACCGATTTTAATCTCTATGTTTAAAAATTATTATATTCAGTAAATAAAATATCAAGGAAATTCAAAACAGATATAATTGTAAAAAGCAAATTAACAACATATTATTTATTCATGATAGCCAATAGAATATATTTATTTGCCTCAATTCGTTGGCAAATATGACAAGGAACCATTTCATATGTCCTTACACGTGTATATATAACCAAAAACCAAAATGTCTGGTTTCGTGAAATAAGGTATTGATGCCCTTGACATAGAATCTCGAAATGTCAGTGATATTTTATTGATTTTGTGCACTGTCTAAAATGAACCAAGAACATTGCTGACCCCAGTCATTCTCAATGGTAAAGAGTCGTGGCATTTTCAATTGATCCCCTGAATATTCTTACATCCATTTCAGGTGAATACACGTACAATATAAGGAATGAATTTTACTTTAAATCGAACTGAGCTGAGCACAAAATGAAAATTCAAAGTAATTATTCATTCTGTTTCTGAATTATCTATCAGTAATCATTTATATATACATGTGTGTGTGTGTGTGTGTGTGTGTGTGTGTGTGTGTGTGTGTGTGTGTGTGTGTGTGTGTGTGTGAACGCATGTGTGTGTGCGAACGCATGTGTGTGTGAACGCATGTGTGTGTGCGAACGCATGTGTGTGTGTATTTTAGAGAAAGTGGGATGGAAATTGTGTACGCTGATGTCATATATACAACTGACGAATTTTTAATGAGACATAAATACTGCAAAAGTGATTCAAGTGTGTTGCATGCAAGAAGACTATGTTGAAAAATAAATCTCATTTAATCACAGTACATGAAAGTTAAATTTCTGCAGACCCTTGCATATATATATATATATATATATATATATAGAGAGAGAGAGAGAGAGAGAGAGAGAGAGATTTTATACTGGCAATAGTATCACAGCTGTAGGGGAAAATGAAAACAAACTCATTAATCAACCGATATAACTCCGCGAAAAGATTGTTTACCATTAAAAAAGATGGTGACTGTATTTGATATTTATTAAAATTATCTTTTCTATCATTGCGACAGATGTGTGGGCTGACTAATGTGATCGATATCTCTACACACTGCCTTTTCCATGGCTACGCAAGAGACTTGTCTAAAAGATATGCTGAAACCCAGATAGGCTACGCTATATTTTGAAATGTGTGACCAACGTTCATCCAATGTTTCAAATATTTTCACTTCCGTTAAAGGCCAAAGTACATGTAATTTTCATTTTTAAGAAAAAAAATATTTCGTTTCTGTCCAAATTGTCATTTTCTAGACATGCATTACCAAAGATATTAACAATGTCAACATGTATATTTGTCCGAAAATAAATTGGCATACGAATGCATCTTCCACAATTTTTTTTTACAGTGGAAGCATTTTTTAACACCTTCAACTAAAATACCATAATCAAACGGTAGAAAATATCAGTAACCATTTCATTTTTATTTGAAAACGCTTTTCTTCCTTTTCTGTGAGTGTTTCCACTTGTTTCTTTGAGTCTGTAAGGTAGAATCTTGATGACGTATGAGTCAGCTGGGTTTCGATCCTAAATTACAGAATCTCGCGTGCTTAGCCACACTGAAGGATGTGATACAACGAAACAGTCTGTCTGTGGATAATATCCTCTACTTCTGTAGGGCTGAGCTCTCTAGTGAAGGAAGTAATGGTTGCCATTCGCGTAAGCCACGGCTCTTCGGTAGCCGTTAAACAGATATATGTAAATAAACAAATGATACATAAGCGTTTAAGATTCCTTCGCTTACGATGGTTTCCTCATGACTTTGCGGTAGAATCGGGTTTCGATCCAGCTTACAGAATCTCGCGTGTCTAGAAACACTGAAGACATATGGTACAACGAAACAGTCTGTCTGGGGATGACTATATATATATATATATATACAGTCATCAACAGACAGATCTGTTTCGTTCTATCAGAACTCATCAGTGTGGCCAGACATACTAGCTTCCCGTAGCTCTGATCGAAACCCAGTTGATTCAAACGCCAATCCAAGTCTCTAACCCTCAGCCACGAAGGAACCAGTAGTAGCGAAGTAAATTTTAAACGGTTATGAATCACAGTTACTATTGTTTACATACACCACTTAACGGCTACCGAGAGCTCAATTCATATATGAAGAGCCTTGCATGAACACTAATGGCAACACGATTACTTCATTCACTAGAGAGCTCAACTCTACGGGGGTAGGCGAGCATATTTATATATAGTCAGTTAATTTGTAGAGGAGTTTATATATATATATATATATATATATATATATACACACATATATATATATATATATATATATATATACTCCTCTACAAATAAACTGCCTAATAGAACATTTAACAAAACGCTTTTGGCGATTTTTTTTAAAGAATGGTCATACTCAATTAAAAAAAAAAAAATTCTACAACTCAATTGGGAAAACCGATACTTAAACTAAACAGCAACGACAAACAACAAAGCCTGAAGACGACCAAAGTATGCTTGAGAGCGCTGGTAAAAAACATGGACAATTTTTACACCAACTCGACCCTGAAATACGAAAAGATTACAGCAACTTAGAAACTACCATCAAAAACTTTAAATAAAAATGGTCTACCATGTTTAACAAAACATGCTTCTCAATATGTATACTTATATATAAATATATATAATTATAACAGCACACACACACACACACACACACACACAGAGGTACATATATATATAATTCATGCATGGGGGTTAACTACATTCGACCGATGCCGAGCATATGGGAAAACTGCCACCCTCAAACATATTCTCATTGGATGTGAGAATGCTCAATGAAGATATAGGTGGAGACATTACGAAGTCCTTGAGATTTTCTTCCGAGGCTGTAAAGATATGTTGTAAGACTGCCATTAAAGCTCTAAATAATATCACCAAAAGAGCGATTCATTTCGTTAAAGAAGGATATATTTCGAAACTTTCTATTAAAAGTAAGCATTGCACGATGGCTACATGTACGGGCACGTCGCAACTAATTTAGAACACCATTTCATATTTCCAAAAGAAATAGACTTAAAAACCCGACGTCCACATATTAAACATTGGGTCCATTAAATAAAAAAAAAATCCTTATTAAGTTAATGGTCCCTTTTGAAAAAAATTAATGCACAACAACCTAAGTTGGAAAATATGGCTGGAAAACCGATGTATTTCCAACCGAGGTTGGATGCTGAGGTTTCATTGCCAACTCAACCTCTGCGATCCTGACTAATCTTAGACTTTCTCCATCACACAAGAGGAAATACATAAAAAAGATCCAAGATAAGGCTCTTACTGCATCAGCTTGGATATGGCAATTCCACTGAGTGATGACAATCCAACAAAGTCTGATGGTGTCGTGAGTTATTGCTGGGGTGATCTGGGCTAGTGACAATGATGCTTCAGCCCTGAAACCATGCCTGAACTTAGTGTCATTATCTGATAAACATTTTCTTTGAAGCAATGCCGCTGTACTCACTTCAGTCATTGAATGATTCCTATATATATTGTTATATTGTTATGTGGTACTATGCTAGTCATGGAGCCCAATGTGGTGTGACTACTAGTCACAGTACTTGTTGTGGCAATTTTATTCATGACTGTTTGCCTTGTCATTCCTTCCGTGACCAAGCTGTGTTTGATAGATCCATGGAAGATGGGGTTGACACAACTCAGTCAGATCTTCTTCTGACAATCAGGTAATATGAGTGACTAGATTGTCTAGCAACTCAAAGAATTGAGAAAACTCGTTCTTTAACAACAACAAAAAATCGTTTTTATTGAAAAACGTTTGTGAGACTATAAATAGCAAACAAACGCTGTTTGCTTCCCTGGCAAACAGAAGAAGAAAGAATATTGAGAGGGAAAGAGTGACGATGAGGTACAGTTAGAGTGACACTAATGTCCCTAAAGTCTGGGACTTTGAATTTTTGTAACGTCTGAAGGTTGATCGGAGTACTTCGGGTCTAGAATGGAAGAGTTGCTTCTTTGGCAGTCTTGAGTTTCTTCTTTGTCCCTTTTATCATCCTCTCTGGTGAATTTTTTTCTTATCCCATTTTTATAGATCAAAATCTGGTATAAAAATTGTTTCTGATTGGTTTTCCAATAAGAGACAATTAGGAGTCATACTGCCATTGGCCAGCCAATCCTAGTTCAGGAGTATATCTTACAGGTATAGGGAAAACCCTTTTTAGATGCTTTGACCAATGGGGACAGGTTAAGAGAACAAACAATTCTCAACCTCAACTGCTTGATGAGCCATGCCCAACTCACCTTTATTTAGTGTGGAGCAAAATTAAATCTCATTTTTGACATAGACCTTAAAGATAAGGAATAGAAAAATATGTTTTACGAAATGGCCCGTTTCATCATTGTGGTTGATGAAGTTAGTTGACAACCGAAAAATTAAATAAATTTGTTAACCTTTAAAATCAAAAACAATTGTCTCGCACGAAACTGACCTTTAGGAACGATCAACCAGCTTTTTAGGTTAATAGAAGCTTTGAACAAAAAGATATTTATTTAAAGGATCTTTTTTTGGCTTTATATATATATATATATATATATATATATATATATATATATATAAATCGGAGGAGAAACGTATGAATCGGAGTAACGGATATTTGTGGCTGATCAATTGCTGATCGATCATCCAGTCAATATATTTACAGCCTAATTTCAAAAGAAAAGTCCAATTGAGTAGTTGCAATAAAATGAGTCTTCAGTACCTTTTTGGCACGATTCTGAATCCCACGTATTTCTGATTATGTTGAAATAACGTTTTTCAACACCAAATAATTCCTTTTTGATAATTTTTAGACGGATTCAGTGTGTCGCCTCTTTTGAGAAGAATTTCTTATAGGTGGAGAAATTTATTCAATATCAGAGAATTCTGATAAATTGTATTAAATATATATCACCGTAATGGAGAACTTTTTATTTATTAAAAATGGGAGAATTCTGATATATTGTCGAGCACGTATTTTTCCTCATTGGATAGACATTTATTCATTGAGTGAGAGGATTGTATTATATTGTATTGATGAAAATTTTACATGCAGGAGAATTCTTTTTTCTGAATGAAAATAATTCGATATTTCGATTCGAAGAAAATTGTATTTTGGGTGGTAAAAATTACGTTTCAAAATTTCAGCCCCCTAATATTTGCGATGTTTAAACCACGAAACATATTTTTTTTAAATACCTAAGGGAATTATCTTGTCAGACATTTATCTATTAAAGGACAAGGTTTGATTTCGACCAAATTTCCTGAATTTCAGCAGCTTTGAAGAAAAGAAATATATGAAAATTTGAAGATGTTGTTTGAGTTGAATTTCTTGAACATTTTTTTTTTCGAAGTAGCTTCGTTTACGTACTATTTTGATGTTTTATTTTTGTGTTACAAAGCACAAGGAACCATAGTTCTATTTTTTTAAGAAATAAATTCTTTTAACTTAAAAAAACATTCTCACGTTGATATACTTGAATTTGCTCTTTTCCTCCCTTTCATTGTAGGTATCCAAAAGTTTGATCTATCAGAAATTTAGATTAAGAGTTAAATTCCCGATAATTCAAAATAAAATGTTTTTCATTTTCACATGGAGAAATTCAATAAAATATTTTGTAAAGATGTATCTGGGACAATTAATTTGTCTAAACTTTTTACAAGTTTCCAGATCAAATTTCAAAGTTCTTATTCCGTTAAAGGATAATGAAGAAAAAGAAAAATGTTCCGATTGTTAATAACATTATCACTGTTGTTGTGGCAGTTGATGAATTACTTGGCATATTTATATTTCTTTCATATATATATATATATATATATACATATATACATACATATATATATATATATATATATAGAGAGAGAGAGAGAGAGAGAGGGTTCTTCTAGTGTACCCACGTGTGTGTATGTTCGCGTTTTTTCTGTGCGTGCACTTGCACCAGCACAAAAAAAATGGAATAGCAAGATACTATTTTTATAATGTGTATGACATGAAGAACATGAGATATTGATAGAATAAACAGTGATTAATATATTTTCCTCATAAATGCATTGCTCCCGCAAAGCTGGATAATATACTGTCTCAAAATGAACAAGATATCCGGCGAAGTCATAAAGTCTATCGAGATTACCATGAATAACTTGATAATCGAGCTGACGGCAGGGGGAAGCTTAACAGAGTTGAAAATCCAAAGAGTGATCTTCCAGGGAGATGCGTAATAATCATAACTATTTGTAATAATGATGATGCCACTCAATAACATACATAGGAAATACACAAGCGGATAAAAACTTCCTAAATCGCAATAAAAAAATCAGCCACTAAGGAAAGTGAACGACATTAACATGTTTGCCAAAAATTAGAAAGAATTGTAAACCCAAAAAGAGGCAGTGAAAATATACAGTCAAGATGTAGGAATGGAATTTTACGTGGAATAAGGAGCAATGCTAATTATGTAACACAGAAAACGATATAGAACCGAAAGAATAGAACCATTAAATATAGACAAAATCACAACCCTCGGAAAAAAAGAAAATTTACAAATACGTAGGAATATTGTAAGCGGACACAATTAAACATATGGAGATGAGAGAAAATTAAAAAAGAATACCTCAAGACAACGAGAAATTAGTCGAAACCAAATACATATCAGAAATCTCATCGAAGGGATAAATACCTGGGCTATTTCTCTCATAAGACACTCGATACCATTCTTAAAGTGAACCGCAGAAGAATCCTAACAAGTGGACCAGAGAACAAGAAAAGTGCAGACGACGGATTAGACATTATATCCCTGGGATGACATAGACAGACTGTAAGTGCCGAGAAAAGAAGGAGGAAGTGGACTTGCTCGCATTAAAGATAGCCACGATGCTTCAATACAATGGCTAGAAGATCACGTAAAAAATGCTGTGGAAGACTGATTACAGGCATCATGAACAATACAGAAGAAAGCAAGCATTAGCAGAGTAAAAATTGGAAGAAAAATGACTGTATTGACATTTCAAGCAACAACCAAGCGAAATGTCACAGGCAAAAACTCGGACATCGTTAAGAAGGGGAAGCATTAAGATAGAGACTGAATCTCTTCTGATAACAACTCAAAACAACGCCATTAGGACCATTTAAGTGAAAGCAAGAAAAGACAAGACGCAACAGATGTATACTACGTGGTATTTGAGACGAAACAATCAATCACATAATAAGCGAATGCAATGAATTAACGCAGAAAGAGAATAATACTAGACACAACAGTGTGGGCGTGGTGATTCACTTGGAATTGCGCAAGGCATTTGAATTTGACCATGCGAACAAATGGATAATGCACAACCAGTATTTTTCCTGGAAAATGAAAAGAAAAAATATTTATAGGATTCTGAGAACATCTAATCTCGGCCAAAAGACCCGACCTTGTGATAGCCAACAAAAATAAGAGGATCTGCCGAAAAGTGGACCTTGCCGTTCTGTCTGACCACAGTGTAACCTGAAGGAAGGAGAAAAGAGAGAAAAGTACTTAGATCTTGTAAGAGGATAAAATAAATATATTATTAGCAATGATATTTTTGTTATGATTAAGAATTAATTGCTTAATTTATCATATATACACAAATAATATCTTATCTCTTTGATCATCAAAAGATGATTTCATATATATCTCATGTTTAATGTGAGTTCCAGTTTCGTTTGTCTTAGAGGATCAGTATCCGAACTACAAAGCTGTGGGACTTACTGTTTGAACTTAATGTTTGAACTTACCGTTTAATATTGCATACTAAAGCCCCCTAAAAACATTACCCAGTTAAAAACTTGGCTTTAGTGTCACGCACTTAATACAAAATTAATCCTCTAAAATTTTCCTCTTCATTGCAAATTCTATTCCTCCATATATTTTTTTTAATTGCATATTTTATCTCTTAATTTTTTTTAAATAGTCGAGGTAACAGTTGTCTGAGGTTTTTGCTATCTATAAACACTAAGTGAGTATCTCGTGTAAGGTGCTACTGTTTAATAATAAACTAAAATTAAGGAATACGAACGTTGAATGATACGCCAGAAAAGACGATAATTCTATTTAGCATTACTATTCAAAATTTGATAGGGGAAACTAGAATTGTAGGAAAAACTATTTCTTTTTAACAATCACTTAAAAAGTTTTAATAAATCAAAGCTATCATATTTTCATTTAACAAAAAAAAAATCGGATAATATTTAAAATGAAGGAACATTTTTGCGAATCTCTTACAGATATTGTCACTTGATTTCAGGAAGGGAAAAACATGGTCAGATACGTATTTGCAGTCTAAGGTATACAAAATGCCTGGATTTAACTATAACGGTCCGCATACTAAAAGAAAAGAATAATTAAAGAAAACGAGAAAAATAATTTGCTTATTCCATTTAGGAAAAAGTGTTGATACAAAGCAACAGAAGAGTATTTTTCGTAGGTTTTGATGTCGCTTGTTCTCGTGGACTTCTTTTCTTCTCCCTGTATATCTACTGTCCGTACCTGTACGATTTTTATAAGTCTACGAATATGAATATACTTATTAACCCTATCAAAAACCACGAAATGCTTCCGAGATATAACTCCTTCTTTTGTGTCTCCAACCTGTCAAACATGAAAACATCAAGACATCACCTATCACTGTCTTTCTCCAGTAACTATATAATATCTCCATTAAATGATATCTCCAGCCCCGATATTCATCGCTGGGAATCCTAAAAAGATTCTATATCGGAGAGATACCTTCAAACTCAATAATATTCGATGGACCATACGATATTGTCACTTCTGTTATCGGAAAAATATCACCCTGCAAAATATTACTCAGAAAAGCTCTATAGAACAGCTATCAACGCAAAGAAGACAGAATCCCTATTCTTGGAAACTAGAAAGACTACACGGTCATAAAACACATATTAATTCTTTATGGAATTAAGTTTTTGATATAATTACTTACACTATATATATATCTACATCATCCTTGTCAACATATTCTTCTAATGTCGCACAGGTGATAAAAACAGTTAGCATTTATATGGGAGTGTCTTTATTCGAGAAACAGAATTGATATTACTGGGAGGTGCCCGTGGTGTAATTGTTATCATCGTAGGAAATGAACACGGCGACACGAGTTCAAATCCTGGACGAGACTGATTGCATTTCACATAGCACTAATACCCTTGGGAAAGGTGTGAATCCAATTATTCTCCCTCTAGCTATGGGTAAATATTAGGGCAGACTAGGTTCTTCAGTCTTGGTTAGGCAACTAGTCTAGGAGAAGGAAAACTCTGAATTCAAACCTGTTAAACTCCGCTTAAAAATTGACCTTGTGTCATATCCTGCCCGAGCGGAGGGGTTGAGTAAATAGGATATTACTGGGACCACCTGGGAAAGATTCCAATAATGCGTTGATAGCAATGGAAACATATGGAGACTTTAAAATCATAATATCAGTGAGAAAATCCCTTGGATATGATCACACTTTTGGAAGCAATTGTATCACGTTACTTACTTTCAAAATATGGCAATCCTCTCCTCTTATTTTGTTTTAGAAGCTTAAAGTTTTACGTTTGTCTTTTGCTAATTTTCAATTTTTTCTTCAATATTCTTTTTCTTTTATTTACTATCTAATTTGTTTTATTCGTTCCTCCCCTGCTGTACTTAAGCAACCCTTGTAATCATATGAAAATCATTCTAAGAACAATCTTGGCGAAAAGAGCATATAAAGTTTTCTTCTTGCGATTATCAATGATTTAATTATTCATACAAGATATCTCAGGGGGTTTTCAATCCGTATTCCCTTGGGCTGCAGAGGATATCCCCGAGGCGTTATAGTCAATATAATGGGCTGTGAAATCGTAGTAAGAGAGTTCAAACTTCAGTCTCACTATTACGCTCATTTTCAGCAAATGCCCTGAGGAAAGATATGGATTACCAGGAATAAGTTAAATAAGTGAAGTAAAGTTGGTGACCTTAGTTGAAGGTGATCCGAATGCTCCCTTTTCAAAAGCTACTACACTGAGGTGTAGGGGAGGGAGCTTCTCCTTTCCATGGATTGCCAAACTTTAACCTTGATCCTTACCTTATGATGCTGAGTGTTAAGCAAGTGTGCATCATGTACCATTTTTCGAGTCTTTGGTATGACTCGACCTGGGATTGAACCACAGTCTCCCGGACCATTAGCAAACACTCTACTCATTAAGCCAATAGCACAAATGAGTTAAATGGCATCGCTAAACTTGGTATTAAATGACCGATGAATGATATATATATATATATATATATATATATATATATATATATATATATATATATATATATATATATATATATATATATATATATATATATATATATATATATATATATATATATATATATATATATATATATATATATATATATATATATATATATATATATATATATATATATATATATATATATATATATATATATATATATATATATATTGGATCAACGAAGTAGTATTTCTGGAAAACAACTGTTAATCTAACCACTCAATAAATGCATCGAGAATTTCACTCGGAAGGATATAAATTGAGCTTCTCTGAAAATACATTGATTATATTCGGTATGATACCTAATACACCATGAGGAACGTGTATAAGATTTGTGCGGCTCTATACACATATGAGTGTTCCATAGATGATCACCATCAAAGCATACCGGCAGACGGATTCCCTTGACTCACTCTTGCAATCTGTTCCTAGTAGCCAAGTGTTCTTTGTAAGTCTTACAGATGGCATCCAGTTACCACACAAAGCTCATGAATGCATGGCTTTTCTGGACCATTAATACTGGTTTGTCCATGTTTTGGAGCCCATAGGACATCACTTTTGAGTTCGTCCTAACATCTCCAAGTATAAGTAGCCGTACAGCAGCTGTTTTTAGGGAACTGTTTCCAGGTTTTGTCCAAGGCAGCGGGTAGCCTCATTCTGTAGTACCCATATAGAATTGTCTATAGGAGTTCAGCAGGAGTATAGATTCAGTTGTAATGACAGGAATACGGGTTGGAAGAATTCACATTTTATTTTATTGGAGAGATCAGATTTGCATATGGTTTTTAAACATTTAAAAGAGTACATGTCTTAACTATTCATCCGTTGACATCGCTTTCAATAGATAAGATGTTGTTACTGATGTATATTAATTCGTCAGCCAATTTCAGTGACTTCTAAATTAACGAGGAGATAGCATAATCTTGCTTAAATGCATAGATTCTGTTTTATCTTAGTAAAAACCAATGCTTCTTGCTGCCAGCTCCAGGCTATGCTGCAGAGATTCAGCTTCAGTTTATTTGCAAGAAGCGCGAAACCATTGGAATATTCTGCATCAATTATATGTTCTGCTGGATATCATCAAGTTCTTGCTTTTTTTTTCTTAGAGTAAAACCATTTTCTTCCACTTGCCACCCGATGATCGGGTTGTACACTATCATCTTTGAAGAGACACGATCCCGCGTCCGTCTTAAAAATAGTTATATCAGTTCAGCGATTATGGTAAACAATGAATTTGTATTTTACAGACGTATAACATGTTTATGTTCCCCGTCTCGAGAACAGTTTCAGATTTCTGGTATGACTTCCATGTTATCGAAATGCCGTAGGCTTTTCAAAGGTTACTCATTATTTCTTAGCATCATTTGATTTACATTGACACAAGTTTTTGCCGCTCATTGTCATCTGTCATTCACAGTCTGGTAAATAAATTTCGTTATAAAATGTCTTGTATGGCATGTGTGAGCCTATTACAATATGGCTCACACGTATCAGTTGTTCTCAGTCGATCAAAAACGAAGAGCCATCCAATTAATGCTAGCAGTATATCGCAACAATATCATTTTTTTGAGCTCTGACTCTCTCAAGCTTATAAAGTAGGGTTCTTGTGGCTTACTAGCTAATATGCAGTATTGCAACGTCGTAATGAGCAAATTCAAAATCTAGTAGCGTTATTATCTTCACTATCGGACTAAAACGCTCAGTCAAACTATGAACATGTTAATCGCACATCCTAGGAATCGTAGTAAGAGAGTTTGAACTCCAGTCGCGTTATTACATTCACTTTTGGATAAATACCCTTGGGAAATGAGTGAATTCTCTTATCCTTTTAGCTGTGGGTTAAATAGTACCACTGCAGTTCTATAGGAATTGATTTGGAATTAAATAACACAGGAAGGTTGATATGCCATTAAACAAAATACCATGAAACAAACAAACAATCTAGCAAACATAGAACTTTAATAGTACCTTAGTCGTTCTTGTAAAATATAACTTTGGCATTAGATCACCCAGGAATATTTTCTTGCTATTAAATATAGAAATCAAATCAAACGAAATAAATCCTGTATTTGATAGCATCTTATAATCTGCATCATGTTTCATCTGGTCAAGAGATTAGCTCATGTATTGTAGTTGTTTTTCCTTACAAATGACGTGTTAAAAGTCGAAATTGTTTGATTATTTACAGTTCAGTTACATGTGCCAATCAGGAATCACCTCTTAAATTTTATTGAATTTAAAATTTGGAAACATTTGCCTTAGGGTAGTAGGCTTTGAAATCATATAAACGCTTCCTAAATATATTATTTTTATGCCAATCTTTTCACAGTAATGTTAGTTGATGTTTTTTTCACAGGAGTCTGAGAAGCAGCAAGTCTCTTCAAGACTCCAGGACACTTCTAAGAGTTCTGCCTAATCTCAACAGTGTTGCAATTTGAATAATCTCGACTTATTTTCAAATTTCCAACTCTTCCAGCCTCCTTATCCAGCCTTTGGGGATGGTTCTGAGCGCACGAAAAACAGATGGTATCAACATCATTTTCATATTCCATAGCTTGTTCTTTTTACTTCTTCCAGAGCTTTTCATACCAGCGTTAGCTAAGGTATCTCCACTGAAGCTTGAGTAATAACAAGCCTCGTCCACTCTCCAGGACTTTCCTCAGAATTGTCGTCTATCTTAATAATGCTGTGGTCTGTATTGTCTTAGTTCATCCTCTCATTCCCAAGTTTTACATCCCCTTTACCAATACTTTGGGGATTGTTCTAAGTGTTCAAATTATAATTGGGACCACCGTCATCTTCATGTTCCATAGTTTTTTGGTTTGTTTTTGTTCTCTCGTAAGTTTTAGATATGATCACTCTTTTCGCTTTCTTTTACATTTACTTGGTGTTATGACGGGGAGGCAGAGTCCACTAATCTGCAGGTTGCATTGTTTTTTGCTGATAATGACTAGGTGTTGCCATCTGGTTGAGTTTCGGTGACTCGTTTGTTAGTCAAGATTGCAGAGAATTTTGTGCATATCATTGACGTGAACAGAATCTGGTTTGAGCAAATACTACTTGTTCCTTTGGACAAATTTCAATTTCTTGCTGTATTCCCTGTTGACCACCTTGCCCACGCAGCCGAATCTTTGATTGTAATCTTTCTGGGCGTATTTGCTGCATTTTATTTTTATGTGATTTATCTTTTCATCTTTATCACCACATAACCTCCATTTGATACTTTGTTGCCTCTTATTTATTATTACTTTGGCATAGATGGTCTTCATGGCGTTTTTTGTGCTACTATTAGAAGAGATTCAGTTTTTCTCTTATGGTTTCCCTTTCTTAATCATGACCAAAATTTCTCATATGTCGCTTGAAATATCCAGAGAATCTCTTTCCTCCCAATTTTATTTTCTGGTCAATGTTGTTCTGTTAATCCTTGTGTGGTTTTTGGTCGCTGTAATTAGACTTTGTTTGCTCTTTTTTATATAGTCTTCTAGTCATCGTATCAATATATGGACACTATTTTCAATAGAGTCCTCTTCGCCTTCTTTTCTTGACACATTCTTTCTATGTCATCTCTTTGATGTTAGGCTTTATGTTTTCTCATGAGTTCTCTTGTTCTAAACTCCATTTTTTAAAAGGTTTTTTCTCGTCCACTTCATGAATAGTCCCAAATATCTTATAAGGTGGACAGCCCTGTTGTTTATCACTTTGTTGATATTTCTGCAATATAGTTTGGTTTATAGTCGTTTTCTAGTTCTCCAGAGGTATTATATTTTAATATTTTTTTCCGTTTTTTTGATGATGTCTGATTCCAATATTCCCAAGTATTTGCTATATTCCTCTTCTCTAAGCGTTCTGATTTTTCTTGATTTGATAGTTCTATTATTTCTGTCATTCGTCCATTTCCGCTTCTTAGAATTGGTTGGCCACATTTTCCTCTGCCAAATTCCACTGCTATGCCCTAATTATCAATTCACACTGACTGAATTAGTGTTTTTATTTTTATTTTTTTTCATTTTGGCAAACAGTTTGATGTCGGCCATATACGTTAGGTTGTAATTTTTATTTTGCGATTAATGAAGTTTTTAACTACCTATGTATTTCCTAATTATGTGATTAAGTGCCACCATCTTTATTACAAATAGTAATGGTGACTCGAGATCTTCCTGAAATTCCCCTTTATTGATTTTCACCTCAGCTAAACTTTTTACTCCTGCAGTCAATTCCACGCTTCAGATTTTCTTGGTTTCTCCATAAACGCTATGACTTCGCTGGACATCTTGAACATTTTCAGACAATCTATTATCCATTTCTGTGGAACCATATCATAAGCTTTTTAATTCTTAATCCACGCCCTAGCTACATTTTTCATCTCGTTTTTCTCTCCTTGAAGATGTATTTTTCAATGTATAGAATATTTTCTGTTCCTCTTGTTCCTTTGTGGTATTTTTTCTGTTCTCCGAGGAAGAGTTCTCGGTTGACTAGCGAGTGGTACATCTCTTTAATCTGTACTGTTACTATTTTCCACAGCATCTGTAGGCAGGTTATAGTTCTATAGTTGTTAAGTATGTTTTCTTTTTGGGTGATTTCTTTTATCTGCATGGTCTTTCCTTTCGTTATCCACTTGAGTATATCTGTTTCGTTGAAGCATCTTTTCTTTTCCATAGCCTGTCTATTGTGGATGGAAGTGAATTGTTTAAACCAGAAATGATGAATGCCAACCTCGCCTAGCGTTTTACATTGGGGTACTTTTTTGAGTGTTGCTCTGAGTGAATCGAACAGTATTTTCATCTTATGTTCTTTTCGTATCCTTGTAACGCTTTTTCCATATTGTTTATTTATTCAGCTTTCTGTTAAGTTCTCTCTATTTTCATATTTTGAAACAATGATATTTGTCTCTTTTGCATCTGGTTGCTTGTTTGTCTTTGTGCAATCCCCACCTACTTGTAAGTTGAAGGTTTTCGTCGTTTTGGAATGTACTGTGTTGCTTTTATTGTTTGTTACTGTCTCGGAATCATTTTCGTCTTCCCTCTTTCGCCAGTACCTTCAAGTCTATCTCTTCGAGTTGAATTATTTGTTTTAATTGATGCGTATCTTTTCTCTTTTCCTCCTAATATATTCCAGGGTTTTTTCTTTGTCTTCTCACTTTTGCTTGTTGTAGCACATTTATCTGTGTTTTCAAACTAAGTTCCCACCCAAGATTTAAGTTTCTTCTCGTGTTCTTTAGGGAAACACCGATCTTATCACAGGTTTATTTTGTTCTTGCATAGATTAGTTCGTTTAATTGCATTATGTCATAATAATAATAATAATAATAATAATAATAATAACAATTACAATGATAATAATTAATATTATACTCCGTGCAATTTATTACATCAGTTTTAAATAATTAAAAATCAATTGACCACAAGTATCCTTAGTTCCCTGATATTTACCGTGCTGTGATTCCGGTGGTCTTGTGTATACTTCTGATATCCATTTAATACAGTCATTTTTCCAAACATTTCATTACTGTTCAAAGCTTACGAATTTCAACTAGTATCATCATAACCTTCATGTTTCACAAATATTGTAGGTCTCCGAGAAAATCTGATGATTTTTCATTGGCTTTTATCAGTTTCTTGTTGTACGCAACATCCTCTAGGTAACTAACTCGGTTATTCTCTTTATTTAAAATTAAACTTGTCATTTGTTATGAATTCACAAACAATATATCTATATATATATATATGTGTGTGTGTGTGTGTGTGTGTGTGTGTGTGTGAGTGTGTGTGTGTGCATGTATTCAGCAGTAATACACATATATGTTTGGAAATGCATATATATATATATATATATATATATATAAAGTTTCCAAACTTAGTCGAGAGTAACCCAAAGGCTGCCTTTTCAAAATTTACTACACCAAGGTGTAGAGAAGGCCGCTACTCCATTCCCGATATTGCCTCACTTGACTCTTATTACTTGCCTTATAATGCTGAGTATCAAGCAATTTTATAGAGTTTTGGTATAACTCAACCTGGGATTGAACCCCTGTCTCCTGGATCATTGGCCAACACTCTACACATTTTGGCCAGGGCAGAAGAATATAACTATTTCCAGATAAATTATACGTTTCATTTTCTGTGAGAGATTTTCTTTCGGTGTTAGAGCATTTTCCGCAAGTTCACCCTTTTGCATAGCAGCCAGTGTATCACACTCTGCACACAGTCAAACGTGTAGTGATGCTCCGTTTGGACCAGTTTCCTCATTTGGTGATGTTATGATCGACTTTTTATGAATATCACAACATTGTCTATACTTGATATTTCCTTGCGTATTATTTTAGCTTTTCAGAAGCATTTCTTTCTCCCATTTTGTTTTGTGTCCGTTTCATGGATGGTATCCACTTATAATATTTTTAGGTATTCATAGTTTTTTCTCCCCACTCTCAGAGTTCTGAATCTTTCCTGATGCTTTCTTCTTTTTCCCTTCGGTTTTGTCTCTTTTTTTTTTTTTAAGTCTTTTGTTATTATAAACATGACACATATTTCTATGCCACATTACATTCATCGGATGTTATGAGAATTAGTGTAAGAGATTCTACTTTGTTTTCTTTTTCAGTAAATATCGTAATATTATGCATATGAGGTGGTTTCACTTTTCCAGTAAATTTGTAAACTTTTTCGAATATTTTATTGCATAATTCAATGGTATATTACTACTACAAATAAAAGTAGCCATAACGATTCTCCCTAATGTGTGACGGTACAGCTACCCTCCTCAAAAACGGGAGTCTTTCCGCTTTCAATCCGCTGACTGTTCCGTTGGTCGGTTAAGCTTTTGGATGACACGACTTATCCGCTATCTGCATACGTTGTATTTTTTACATCCAGAAAACAGATCAATCGCTGATTGGAGTCACCAGTCGATGAGTAGACAGATGGGAATGCATCATTTAGTAAACAAAAATAAATGTCGACAACAATAAACAGAGAACTTACAAAAACAATAAAGTTTAGTACCAAAAATGTCTTTCGAAAAGGATACATATATTCAACCATTCCGGATATGGAAAGTTTTAGTCAGAGACGATATCAAGAATTCACAGGCCGTCGATTCCTTATATTAGTTTTAGGCTTTTCCAGTTTGATTCTTGGCAATCACAAATGGTGATTACATTTACTTTACTCAATCCTTAACACTACTTCATAAGTGTTTATTACGTTTGCTTTTTACCAATAATTATTATTGTTGACTTTCTACGCTTACTATATCCAGGGCAGTCTGGTACAATAGTTAAAAACTCAAAGTTACGAGGGAAACTGCTCATCGACTCATGTGCTGCTCTTCCTCTCTGTCTCTCAGTTGATCAAATCTATCATATCATCTCGATTTCTTTTCGTGTGTTACTTCTATGTAAGTCATATAACGGTAAGACTACAGCATGTTCAAACAACATGTAATATGGATTTCTCTGTCACTCCCATATGGGTAGTATGAAGCAAGGTCGGAGTCCAGAGCCTTGTGAAATCTAGTAGCTGCCTTTTGCTCGTCTCCTACCGGTCTACGTCAGCGAAGGAAAAAACCTGTCATTTTATCTATATCCTCATTTGAGGAGTAGTTATGGACGAAATAAAAAAGATATATAAATGTTCCCCTAATTTGGGTTTCCATAACTTTTGACTGACGTGTATTAAAGTATAAATTCCATATTTGAATTAGGTTATTCCTATTGTAGATTTTCATATTCAATGGCTTTTAATGATTGATGGCTTTGGACTTTGCTCGGAATTCATTTTTGCACTTCACACTGTCCAGGAACGCAACGGTCTGTGCAAACAATTTATTTATCTTTTGGCTCCTTTAGTTTAAAAATAATATATTTGCCAATCATTTCTCTTCAAACGACCTGCATAGTAAAATTCTTTCTAATAGAAAATAACAACTTTTATCTACTCTTCATTTCAAAAATCTATTCCGGTATTACATATTTGTAATATACTAAACTATTCTTCCAGAATTCAAATCGTTTTTTTTTCCTCTGGTTATGAAAATTTATCTGACTGGTCTCGAACCTTATGGGTTACATAAGAAATAGGATTTGCTTAGGTATTTTATATTATTTAAGGGAAGATTAATATATTTTAAAATTTGAAGAACTACATTATTTTAATGAAAAACATACAAAGACGAAAATATTTTATTGCTTTATTTTCTGAATGAGTTTGTATATTCAAGAAAAGGTCACTGGAGTGACATATTCGATGAGTCTATCAAAGCTATCAAAAATTGCATGTGCTGGCACATGGCACTGCTTGATCTCTTCAAGTGTGACTTGAAACGAGGAAATTCAGCGCAGTTACATAACCTTTTTTCTGAAACAACGTAAAATCAGATACCAAACCGATCAACTCGTCAACAAGGATTTTTGCCCCTTCAAGGTGATAGGAAAATACACAGTCATATAAAAATGATATCAATATTTTTTCTTTTCCCCTATATTTCTGTGAACTAAATCGAAGACCTCATTGCTTAGCCAATGAGAATGTCATGTAAAATGATCATTAAGTAACTGACAGTAAGTGCTTAAGCCTACAATCTTCTATAAAAATGGGTTTTGAGAACTCCTGCTGCAAGGAGAAGACACTGAGACCAGAAGAAAACTGAGGTGAAATAAATAACGAGGTTCTAGATATCTAAGTTCTTCGGGCAGCACCGATAGCACATGTTCCACTCAAAAGCTCGATGCTAAGTAACACCAGCCAAGTCCCTCAGAATGTCATTTTTATCCTACCAAGTTTTCAGAACGTTTTTTATTTTATTATTGTAAACATTTACATAATTATGTTGCAATAATCTATCTATCTATCTATGTTAATGAAGTGTTTGGTCTTTTTAAGAGTTGGAAGCATCTTTGTCAACTCATTACGCCTAACCCCCAGACGCTTTAGCCTTATAAATATTGACCTTGTGTTGCATGAACACATACCTTTTATAATTGATATGTGAAGCATTATTTAATGCTGATTGTTATATATATATATATATATATATATATATATATATATATATATATATATATATATATATAGGTGTGTTAAAAATATAGAGACCTTAACTACTAATGTTGAATGTAGCAATAACTGAAATATTATTATTGAGCCATGGGGCAAGATAAATAATTTTCTCTAATGCTCGTATTATGTAACCCATCACAAATTGTCGTATGTTACTTAGAAAGGGGATGGTAGCCTCCATTGCCCTGACAGATATCTTGAACAGAGAACTTTTTGGCTCAGCACCTCACAAACTAAATAGATTATGGGGATTATCCATCTGTGCATCTTTATAATCCACGATTCTAATTTTTAGTTTCTTTACTAATACAAGATTTTCTTTTCATCCATTTCAACACATAATCAACTTTTACTCTCCCAGATATAAATTAATTTCTATACATAGTTTAACGGTGTCAGACAATTAATTTTGGCTATCAGATCTATAAGCAGTTTCTAAACTTTGCTTATGGTGATGAGTAAAATAGCAAATCACCGTACATCTTTTCAATCTCCCTTCTGGTTATAATTGAAAACAGAGCGTAAGCGTAGACATCATGGGAAATCAACCAATCAGGAGAGGCATGTAGTCAGCCGAAGATAATGATAAGATCACACGCTGGAATATGCATATTAAGATTTTTACTTCTGTTAGCTTTTGTCCTCCTGCTATTTGATCCACTCCTCTGTTTTCTATAGCACTTGTGATGAATTTTACGACTTGTTCGTGTTTATTGACGATTTACAGACATTATACTATCCACGTTTGGAAAAACTTCAGGCGAAATGGTCATCGGTTTTGAAAATGGACATGGTGAACCGAATTTAAATACTGAACAACGCTGTGCGTATTTGCAGAAAGCGTTAATACACTTGAGAAAAGTGTGAACCCAAATATTCTCTCTCCCTTTTATGGTAAAATGGACGTGCAGGCCGGGTTCGGTAACCTTGGTATAACAAATGGTCTAAGAGAAGGAAGACCCTGAATTTAAACCAGCTGAAGTCGGCTTAAAATTGAACTTCTGTCATCTGCCATTCATTTTTGCAGAATCATGAATTTTTTTTTGTTTATTCATGATGTGGATACATTTTTCTTTGTTTTCACTTTTAGAACTTGTTTCTTTATATATAGTAGGTCGTTTATCTCTTTTGTTAATTTGAAACGTAATCATATTTCTTCAAAAAGCTTTTGGTCTTTGAGCACGTTGTACATGTCGTCTTTTACTTGTGCAGTCAAGATCTTCAACATTGGTAAACGAGTAGATGCTCAGGGTGGTTTTTTAAGGGTCTTTCTGGAGAAGAATTGTCTTCCAAGGACAAAACGAGACACAAAGTCATGTTTGAAATAGAGATTTTACTAGTTTGGATTCCACCGTTTTCTTTTTTAAGGCTGTTGTTCTTTCTTATCAAGGCTACCAAACTCTGTCTGCCTTGCAGTTTGCCCAAAGATGCTTACTAACAGTGACAGTGCAATGTCCCGTTATTTGTTTTACAATCATTATTAATAATTCCTTAACAGTTTTTCATGCTAGCGTTAGCTGATGATTTTTCACTGGAGTTTGAGTGACAGCAAATCTCCTCAAGTCTTCAGAGGTCTTCTCGGCATTCTTGACAATCCTAATACTTTAGTTTGAATGGTCTCTACTCATCCTTTTATTTCATAACCTTCAAGTGTCTTTATCAATTTTTGGTGGCTATACCTAGTGAACCGATTACCATTGGTATTACCGTCACTATCATGTTACATAGTTTTTCAGTTCTCTAGAGTGGTTTAGGAACTTCTCTTCCTTTTTCGCTTTCTATTAATTTACTCTGTGGTCTTCTGGGACAGAAAAGTCCACTATTTGGTAGGTTGTCTTTCTTTTGTTGAATATCACTTCGTCTGGTCATCTACTCCAGATTAAGGGATCAGTTTCTATATAAAGATCCCAGAGATATTTGAATGTTTCTTTCTCTCGGAAAGATTCTGGTTTGGCCATATACCATTTGCTCGTGAAATAACATTTCAATTTCTCGTACAATTCTCTATGCATCATCTTCCTCTCCAATCTGTGACAAGCCTAATATTGTTTTTGCGCAAAGTACAGTTTCCTTCTTTGAGATCAATCGTTTCCTGTCTTCACAGAATTTACACTTACTAATCCGGCGCGCAATATTGATTTGGACTTTAATTTCATCATGATGTTGCACCGCCAGCACATATCTCCGTGACCCTCTCTTGCCATCCGTCTCTATCGTCCATCGCTCCCGGTTGGTCTTCGAGGCTGCATTCTGTATCGACACAAAGCTGTTGTATATTGGTTCTAACTGGACGTCCTTCCTTTGCTCGTCCATGTGACGGAATTTGCACAATATGAGATAGTTTTGTGCTGCTCTTAGAAGACTTTCACTTTTTCTCTCTCTTTTTAGTTTACCGTTTCGTAGCCATGTCGAGTATATCTCGCTAGACATTTCATCATCTGTCGCCCGAAATATCTATAGAGTCATTTTTCTCTATTCCTTGGGAATTCTTCACACAATGTTAGCTTATGGCAATCACTTGATGTCCGTATTAGCAAGTCTTCTCTGATCTCCAGGAGTCTTCTTAGTATTCATTCCGATCTCAACAATCGTTTGGGAATTGTTCCAAGCGCGGCAATTATAATTGGTGTCACTGTCATCCTTATCTTTATCAATTTTTTAGTTCTTGGGCAAGGTCAAAATCTTGTCTCCCTTTTTGCTTTCCTTGATATTCGCTTGGTAGTCTGGAAAAGGTGTATTTTACGGCAATTTCAAATATTTTTGTCAATTGACTCAAGATTTTGTCTTGTCTTTATATCTCAAAATCCCAGCGAATTGTATATGTCTTATTCTCTTGGATGTATTCTGTTTTGTGCATATACTATTTATTATTATAGTCAAATTTCAATTTCTTGCAGATTTTATACATGGACTCTTCCTTCTTTAGCTCTAGTTTGCTATATTCGCTTGTTATGTGATAAATCGTTTCTCATCTATTATAACATATTTACTACTTTTTTGCATATTATCGATGTTGGCTTCCATATACTTGATTCTTTTTGGCGTTGTTTGAGCTGTTAAAAGGAGAGTTTAATTATTTTTTCAAGGGTTTCTCTTTTCTTAACCATGTAAAGTATTTCTCGGGTGTGATTTTGTAACTTTGTCACTTAAAATATCGAAATGGATTAAATTTCCATTATCATTAGGTTTAATATCTCTTGCTGACGTTCTTCATATCTTGAGTCTGAGTGATAGCAGGATTCCTCAGGTTTCCCTGGCTGTTATAATAATATCAGCATATTGCAGCATTGTTATGGTCTGGATTATTTCAATCTTCCTCAAATCTTCCGTTCTTCGAGTGTCTTTTTTCGGACATTTCCAAACGCCCCGACTCTTCTTGGTATCACTGTTCTTTTCATGATCCTCTGTTTTTTCAACAGGTTTCATTCATTTAACCTGAATCTCGCTTTCTTTTTCTTTCCAATCTGTCTGCTGCTGGTACAGTAATATCCCTTATATTATATGTTCTTCTTTCGCTTAAAACTATTTGGTCCTCTGGCCTGTTCATGGTAATCCGTTTGTATCTCTAAGTTCTATTCCATTTACGCGTTTCATATTCAAGGACAGATACTGATAGGTGCATATAACATGTTACAATATGGTAGAATTCTTGTAATTCTTGTAGATTCTTATTCTTCTTATTATCATTATTCTCATCAATAAAAATTCATAGACGATATTCCTCACCTTGCGAATGGAAAGCAACAAAAATCGATGAAAGGAAGATATATGAGGCCATATTAAGAAAAAGAAAGGAAAGTCTTTTATCCAATGCCCGTGCAAGTTTGTGTAAAATATAAACGAACAAAGAAAACAAAAACCCTAATACGACATACGCAGAGAACGTCACAGATGATGAAGTTACTTACGTCAAGACGAACCATTAGTCAAAGACTTGGAATCAACATGTAGTTTATGTAATTTTTCCTTTTCTATATTTTTTCAGGCTGCAGGTAAAGAATTACCGGAAAAACAATAAGAGAAAATAACGAATAAAGAAGGCCAGTGGGCGGTTGTTGGACAGATTGAGTTAGTATCGTGGGAGAATTATTTTATTACTTTTAGAACTGAGACCGACAGAACTTAATGGACAAGCAATGCATTAGAGACCTAATCAAAACACATCTTAGGAAGCCAAAATGTTTGGGTTGAAAAGCCTGATTATTTTATTAACTTTTCATCTGTCTATAGATACACGTGTAAGGATTTAACCGATTCTATTAACGCAGGCCTCCAAGCACATTTATACCGGCATGCAAAACCAAACGCTATACCCGTATATATATATATATATATATATATATATATATATATATATATATATATATGTGTGTGTGTGTGTGTGTGTGTTCAATGTTATTATGGGTTTCTTTTTTAAACTCCAATATTTTATATGATTATCAAACAATTTCTTCCACGACGTAATAAAAAAAAAAATCAACAAAAATATTGGTTAGTGTCTTGGAGCAGTAAGATATCGACTAGAAAAGAAGTCCTTTAGGAAAGTTTCCAAAAGTAGAAAATGGTAGCCACTTCAAACTACCTCATATACCATTTAGCTTTGAAATGTTTCTCTTTCTGGCTCCCCAATCGGAGGGGCTAATAAAACGCTTATAACATACTCTGCAGAGGAGTAAAAAAGCTTTACCCCAAAAAGGGGAGTTCTTGAAAGAACTGTTTCTCAAGAGGATGATTCAATTTTAGAGATCTGCTGATTGAACAGTACCCTTTCTTTGTCATAACAACCAGCTTTATTCTGACTTGTTAGGTTCTAATCTCTTGGTTGAATAAATCTGTTTAAAAGTTTTCGTATTTAATAATACCCTGTGCATTTAAAAGTCTAAAGAAATAATTGCAGCAAAATAAATATATTTCATAATAACATCTAGTCAGAAAAAAACCTTAACGGATTTAGCTATTAAAAAAAAGTTCTATAGTTGTTTTCTTTTCTCGATTAAATCAAGATTATTCAAAATTGTCGCTGGAGTAGCATGCTTCCTTTTCTATCCCAATATTCTAGGAAATTATTCACCTTATCTAGGTTAAGTATGATAAATAAGCATTTCACAAAGTTCTAGATATTGATTCATCTTAGAGACCGATAAATTTGCATTCATTTAATTTTAATTTGTATACTTTTCTTCTACCATATTTTGACTAGTTAATGTAGAATCTTGCGTATTATTTTTTAGTCACTTCCAAATTAACACTTTGTAGATTATTTCCTAATTCAATTACTTTCATTTTCTTTCATTGTTTTGTAATAAAATGATTTTAAATTCATTTCACCAATGTTTTTGCTCATATGAAAGTTTTTCTTTCATTTGAGATAATATAGGAAAGGTCATTCTCTTTAGTTTTATATTACAATTTACTGATGTATACAAAGCTGATACCTCTTTAACTTTAAGGTGTCGCTCTTGCAAAATATGATTAGGGTTGTAAGTTCAAACTTCTCTTTCTTAGAGCTGTGAATTTGTGATCTACTGGACTAAAATATCAAACATGTAATACAGGAGAATATTCTTTTCTAATTAAGAAGAAATAAGAAATATAGAATGCGTCTCTAAAATACAACGAGAAAAGAGTATTTAGCACTTTGTTTGAATAGATATGAAAAAAAGATTATATGTAGGACGCATATATGTTTGACGAAACTGCTATATTCATGAATATGTATAATGACTAATGAATTCTCTAATTTGTATCGGTTCATATCGCTGTTTTTGTATTTGATACGATACTATTTTTGTGATAGATTGGATACAAATATTATTAGACTACGGATTCTGAGAAATTACAGCCCTGTCAAATACATCGGCTTCTCATATAATCCCTGATATATATATATATATATATATATATATATTATATATATATATATATATATATAAGGCAATTAGAATAAAACTGAAACCTGGTTACATTTTCATTAGAAATTTATTTCGGCGAAGAATACCATCATACTCTTCGTCTCATCAGGTGACATCCATACATCGAGCATTCTCATAGATTTATGTAAAATTTCTTATATATTTTAAACTTTAATAATCCACATCCATTGTCTTCGGACGCTGGCGGGATATATATATATATATATATATATATATATATATATATATATATATATATATATATATATATATATATATATATATATATATATATATACAATGGGGGAGATGAGGGGGTTATATTTTCAATTATAGCAGTTAATTAATGATTCAATTTTAGTTAATTCAAATGCTTCTTGGTATCAAGCGAATGTTTCACCATGCAATGGAATTGCAGTCTGCCTTCATTATGTACAGTTGATTTAAATTGATTGAGGGTCAACATCATGGGAATCTATAATGGATAAATCTAATATGAACTATGTACCTCATGTAGCATGTATGCGAGAATGATAAAATTCGAGAAACTTTTAGTATTGAATGAATTTCGAGTGATCCATTATTGTAACTGGTTGACAAATAAATCTTGACAAGCGAATATTTTTACCTATTTGTCTGAAAACTTTTTAACGTTTTTTCTTTCTATTTTATTTTCATCTTTCCCCTTTATCTATTACCAGACTAAGATATTGATAGATGCCATCATAAATGCATCTGAGAAAACACAGACAACTTTTTTATTCAAAACACATTTTTTAGTAGTAAAGGCTCTCGTTATGTAATATTCTTCGGAAATGGAATTAATGATCCTAGTTCAAAACCGACATGAGACAGTTTGCATTTTACATTTTGCAGATACGCTAGAGAACTCTTGGTAGAGCAAGGCTGATAGAAGCAAAATTATGAATTCAAACTAGTGGTACTCCGCTTAAAAAAACTAATTTTGTGTCTTATAGTCCCCATAGCGGAGGCTCTGGATAAATTCATGCCCCGTAAAAATTAATCGAAAATGCCTGAAAGAATCAAAATTAATTCTTCTTTTTATCGAACTGAGGTTCCATTTAAACATGTGAACTAATGTAATAAACTTAATAGGAAGATTATGTGACATATATACTAATCGGAAACGATTATCAAAATTGCTTAATATGCACAGTGGCACTTCTCGCGTAATTAGTATACACGCTAATGTCAAACTTATTTCAGTAAATCAACAGAACAAATCCCAAATAAGAACAAATGACGACAAGTCCAATTATTAATTATAATTGTCATTGTACTTTTTAGAGTAAAAAAAAAAAATCTTTCCCGATTAATAAACGATGTTTTTGCATTAAAGAGCTTTCAAGATAATTGCATTGCAGCCATAATGCCAGGATTGTCTTGATGATAGTAAACATTTTAATAATCAAGAAAAAACATTTAAAACATAACTGAATATTAAACATTATTTGAATGCCTTTTTAATGTTGCCTTCGTATGGCTCGTTTTTTAGTGTTAAAATCATCGGATAACAACCTTATCTATCAACTAAATTGTCGATGAAGAATTATTTCCTGTCGCTAACTCACACACACACACACACACACACACACACACTCTCTCTCTCTCTCTCTCTCTCTCTCTCTCTCTCTCTATTTCTCTCTACATATATATATATGATAGATAAGTATATATAGAGAGAACAGCAAATGAGAAAGGTATTCAAGAAAACGTGACCGACGCTAATAAAGCAGAAGAAGTAAACAACCCAGAAATCAAATTAGAATCACATGGACACACTGACTTTAGATGTAACGTTGCACATAGAATCATTTTCTGACAACTTTGCAGGCCACATAAAACCAAAAGTATAGGACCTTTAGGTCTCATACACTCTGGCCAAAGAATTAATGCCTGCCACCCGAATAATGCAGATATTTTTTTAATGAATACAGCACTCTGGTATCCGACAACGCAAAATGCAAAGACACGAAAGCCACTACATATGCGTTATAATTCTTGAGCTGAAGTATGACGCCTGCTGGCTGAGCAGTAAGATAGTAAGTCTAACTTAAATTTGGAGGATTTCGATCCCAGCTTAAAGCGACCTGCATGAAAACCATATTGAAGAATTTTGATAAAACGAAACAGTCTGTCTATTGATGACGATATAATTGGTCTCTTCGGTGTTAGTCAAATCCTTACCGGTTCGGAAAAGTGAAGAAATTAATTGAATTATCAACAGAGCAAGAAACATATTCGAATAGCCGTCTTATATGTGAAATACTTCTTTTTTTCAGGTTTGGTTATACCTTGGTTCTGTCCTCAGCGCAATGACTTTCACTCGAGGTGGTAACATTTCTTTTTCTCTTAGATTGCATTATTTTCCCTGGTTTTTAGAGAACGATGAAAACTATTTTCAAGTAAATCCAACGGAAAGACGGACGGTGCTCAATCTTCAGACCGGTTGCTTGCATATTTGATTGATTGATTTATTGCTTTATAATATAACAGAACTTTAGGTTAATTCCAAATTATATATATATATATATATATATCTATATATATATGTATATATATATATGTGTGTGTGTGTGTGTGTGTGTGTGTGTGTGTGTGTGTGTGTTGGTTAAAGTTTACGACATATTATTGCTTTCTTAGTTATCTCATGCCAAATCTTCTTCATACTGATACGTGAGTCCTTCAATAAGTTTACAGACTCCTTTTGTACAGGCATTTAAAATTGAGGTAGTCTCTTGAAAATAGAGTATGCTATTGCTATACATCGTATGAGATGACTGACCAATTTTTATGATTTCGGGTTCAATTGAACAGCTACAACAGGAATTAGAATACACCCTACTTAAGCCTGATTTTCACATCTGGTGAATTTCAAAAAGGAAATCTGGACATAAGGACACTTTAGAAGAACAATATGCAATAAAATTGTGTTTTAAACTTGGAAAAATGCCACAAAAACGTATGGAATGCTTCAGGCTACTTTTGGAGCATCTTGCATGAATCGAGCATCAGTTTTGGAGAGTCATAAGAGATTAAAGGAAGGCAGTGAGTCTGTGAGGGATGATGAGGGTTTTGGGAGGAGTAAGGATGTCAGAACACCAGATTTGATTGGCTAAAGGGTTAGGGTTAGTGTTAGTGTTACTATGTTGAGGTTTTAAGGGAGTTCAAGAAGAGATTCCCTCGGATGAGGCCAGCATTCTTCAAGTCAGTTGCATTTCTACCAGGACAATGCATCATTCCACAACTCTATCCTTGTCACAGACTATTTGACCAAGATAAGCATCAAGACAATTACTCAGCCTCCCTATAGTCAAGACCTTGCTCCCGGTGACATTTGGTTATTCCCTAAGCTCAGAGGCTGTCGTTATGAAACAATTGAGGAGATGAATGGGGCTGTGACGAAGGTCATAGATACGTTCACACAAGACGACTTCCATGGGGCCTTCCCGAAGTTGTTGGAAAAGTACAACAAGTGCTTTGCAGGAGGAGATTACTTCGAAGAGGACTAGAGGTTCATGTGTGTACAATCAATAAAAGTGCCCATACGAAAAAAGTCTGGAAACTTATGAAATGATCCTCGTATATTAAACATATATGATTCGTAAATGGAAAGTTTGTCCGTAACAATTCTTAAACGAGCCAATTAAATGTTTTCAAGTATTGCTATTTACGATTAATTGTTGTATTTGCTTACAGTTAAATAGTTTCAAGTAATTTTGACTTGATATTCTATTCAACCTTTTCCATTCGTTTGCACACAATTAAATTCTTCCTAGAATTGCTATGTAATATTCAAAATACAATTTAACAATCACTTCTTTTCACAAAATTAAATGGTTTCAAGTATGGCATTAATAGTTTCATTGTAACAGAGTTAAATGATTTCAATTATTCTTATTAAGCAAAAGTTATTTTATTCAATAATATTTGTTTGCACACAGTTGATTTTTACCAAATTTTGCTGAGTAATACTGATTCAATTCATTGGTCATTTACGTACACATGGTTAAATGGTTTTAAGTATTTGAAAAAGGATTAAATGTTTCTATTTGAACCATAGATAGGGATCCTAACTGGTAATACTACTTCGCGTCAAAGTGGATATGAGAGAAATATGAATGGAGCGGTTGTCCACATCAACGAAGGCTTTCAAAACTTGTGTCACACCCAGTATATTTGTTGTGGGGATCTTACCTTTCTGTAGAGATTCATTTGATATATTTCACAGCCCCAGCCGACTCGGCTAATCTGGTAGCGTCTCGAATCCGCTTATCTTATCTCTGTAATAACTAAAAATTGCCACTCTAAAAACACTGTTAACCCAAACAACAAGATGCCTGTCCTGTTTGTTATTTCTTGATTACATAGGTTAAATAACTTCCCACGTCTTGTGTTGTATACCCATTTGCCGTATCATAACGACTCAATAATAGTAAAGACAGACGCACACAGAAAGACGCATGAAGACTTCTTTACAATTATATTTACCTCTCACATTATTGCAAGGGTTCGAAAGGGTTATTCAAAGTTTGCATGTGAGAGGATGCTGGAGACCGAACATAAACTTCATATTTTGACCCCACTGTTATGACTGTCTCGTTGTGTCTTTCTTGTTCTCCTGATGTTGGGGTCTACTCCATCGGGGCTTTCCGAGGGCCCCCTCGGTCGGGTGTGGCCTTCCCTACCACATCTGGTCTCTAGCTGTCTGGAAGTCTGCTGGCAGCTGCTTTGGCACCCAATTCAACTCAATTATATAATAATTCAACACCCACACGATCGCCCACTGGATCTTTGAAATCGAATGTTTAATCGTCATCAAGCGGAAATAACCGTCATGCAGTTCAGAGGTTACTCTCTTCCGGTGCATCACTGTAGTGGCACAATGGGACCTTCACCTTGTCCCATATCATAAGCCTTAATCCGCCAACGCGATCTCTTTCGATTACTGGCCAGTGGAATGTGTCACTTCCTTCCGGTGTATCACCTTGGAATAGTATTTTTGGGCCGGGTCGAAGGTCAAAATATAACAGTTGCTCAACAATCTGCAATTTTTAATGAACCACTAATTTAAACTGAGATTCATCACTTTACTTGCTTTCATGTGAAGGCACCATACGCAATTGTCTAGTCCCAGCATACATTTTACGAGCATATCACTCATTAAGCACAGTTAAATAGTCTCAAAAATTGCTTTGAATTACTAATTCAAAATGTATTATGTGTTTGCACACAGTTAAAAAGGTTGTTTGAAGCTCTAAACGATAAGACATTTTTATTTGACAAATAGATGGGACCATAAGAAGTTTAAATTAACACAGGAGTAAATAGTAATGAAGCAGTACTCTACATCGCTATAAGCTTCAGAAGAATAGCTTCTTCATCAGATATCTTGGTGTGATATCCAGGACGCTAGTTGATTGTTGTGGAGGTCTAATGTTTCTGTAGAGATGCATTCGACATATTCTACAGCCTCAGCTTACAAGGCAGCGAGAGATATGAATTATATATATATATATATATATATATATATATATATATATATATCAGTCCTAATTATGTACACTCCTTTAATATATCAGTTCAATTTTATTTTTAGTTACAGAAGTGTTGATTAGACTGTAGAGTTTCAATGCTTCTTAGATGAATTTTAAAGGGCGCATAATATAATCTGTTTTTATTTTTTGTATAGTGGGACACTAGAAAGTTTCAAAAAATCTGCCTTCAGTTTAGAACATTTTCAGATTTTGACAGAAAATAATAGGTAATTTTGAGTGTGTGCATCTATATATATATATATATATATATATATATATATATAAATGTGTGTGTGTGTATACAGTTATGTATGCATATGTATTGGTGGATGATTGCGCGCGCGCGCGTGTGTGTGTGTGTGTGTGCGCGTGCGCGCGCACAAGTCTGTATTTTATTGATTAACACAAATAGAATCCAAGGAATTATTTCTTCTTTAACAAATCATGACAGTTAAATTAATTGTAATATTAATATCCAATCTAAATCTATGATATAACTTACTGAGAATTTTTGATAAAATCTATAGCAAATCTATTAATACATAATAGTATACACACAGGTATAAATTCCACACACAAAGACACAAACACGCACACACAAACACGCACACACTCATGTATACACAGAGATGCCTACACAGATGGATATATGCTATTTGCTTGTATTAAATTTTCTTACATCATTTCGTTGTTGTAAACTACACAGTGATACGTTCCTTTTAGAGGAAAACATTTTTGTCCTATCTGTTAAGAATATTTTCCAAATAAATAAAACGTTTTGTAAAACAGATGTACTTGAAATAGTGATGGAAATCCTAACAACTATTACCAATGCGGCTATGAGTAGACCAGGGAGTGATGGTAATGGAGGTGTACTTCAAATTATTCAGTGCAACAGATATGGAGGCTTTCAGCAGATGCAGTTTAGTGTCTATAAAATATTCGTTGGGATTTCATTCTATTTTTGAATGTCTTTTTTTTTAAATCTGATTATTTCTTCATTTTAATATCCGAGCTATTCCTGCTTTTTACGAGTTTAATGTACTTAGTGGAGATGCAATCTAGTTATGCTAATGTTTATTTTATCTTTATTTTTCAATCACTTATGAATTTTTATCTTGGCGAAACTAATGAATATTTCCGTAAATTTTAAGGCGATGAATCTAGATGGCCTTAAAGGGTGTAGAGACTAGCATTTCATCATTCTACAAATGGAAGCCATTGACCATTCACTAATTTCGACAATTTACCCATCACTGACCAAACCAAACACAACTAAAAAGTAAAAAAAAAAAACATCAGCCCAACACGGTTTCTGATCAGTATTCTTATGGTAGTGGAAATATTGATGAAGGAGCGGTCAAACGTTATTTCTTCAAATAAACGATATAATTTTCTCAGTTTCTTTGTTCTTCTTTTTTCTGCACAGGACATTTTCTTTTCCCCATTTCTTTTTCCTGCATTTTTACCACTCCTGTCTCTTCTGCAGTCAATCGATTTAAAGGTGATGTTGGAGATTCAACACTGATCAAGATGCTAATAGGCCACTTGATTAATGGTGAAGCCTTTTCAGTGGGAAGAGAAAATGGATAGGAAAGTTTGCGCCGGGCGTCGACAGGCAATTGTCAAAGTCGAGGGAGGCTGATGAATACCAAAGGCTGATATGTCATTATAAATCAAAGCCAAGCGCAACAAAACAAGCATAGACTCTTTGTTTTCATTTAGACATCTGATTATATTTGTGTGTGGATGCAAGTATATTTTTTTCGGTTGCGTCCTGATGTGTTTCTGCCTGCGTCTATTATATGCGTCTGTGGTTAATTCTAATACTCGTTAGGCTTTGTAGATTTCCCAAATAGACTAATGAACTAACGGCGTCAAGCATAGATAATAAAAGGCTTTGTACAAATGTCTGTAGAAAATGGCGCATTGTCAAAAAATCAGTATTAGAAGTAAGGCTAATATTTTGGTGGCAATGAATGTTATTTTTTAGACAAGCGGTGGAAAATAAGAGTAAAACACTCTGGATTAAAACTGTTCTTTGCAGTTTTAAATTTCACCAAAAACATATTTCGAAATTTGATTATTTTCTCATGAACTGAGAAAATGTCTTTTCATATCTCTTATACATCTCTACAAATAGTTGTTGTGGATTAATACCAAAAAGAATATTTTGATTGATACATTAGATATTTTAAATTCAAATGAAAAAATCATATTATAATTATTATTGTTGCTAAGGTTAAAATACTACTACTACTATTAATACAAAAACTACAATTACTAATACAACTAATAATAATAATAATAACAATAATAATAGTAATTGGAACTGAAAGAGTATAATGCGAGACACGACTAGGTCGGCAAGGTGATCCACAGGGAAATGTGCAAGAAATTTCAATTTGACCATACTAACAAATGGTATATGCATAACCCGGCACCTGTCCTTGAAAATGACACGCATAAACTCCTATGGTACTTTTATATAAAACGGATCACCTAATCCCGGTCAAAAGACCAGACCTCAACAAAAAAGAGAATTTGCAAAATTGTCGACTTTGCTCTCCCAGCGGACCACAGAATAAATCTGAAAGAATGTGAAAAGAAGGATAAGTACCTCGATCTTGCTAGAGTATTGAAAAACCTGTGGAACATGAAAGTAACGATTGTGCCAATTGTGATTGGTGCTTTAGGCACAATAACTAAAGGATTATTAAAAGGCCTGGAGGACTTGAAATTTGGCGGACGGGTAGAGACTATCCAAACGACAGAATTGCTGAGAACGGCCAGAATCCTGAGACGAGTCCTGGAGACTTGAGGGGACTTGCTGTCACTCAAACTCCAGAGAAAAAGCATCAGCTAACACTGATGTGAAAAACTCTAATGGAGTAAATAATAATAATAGATATAATGAAGAGGAGGAGGAGGAGGCTACATATTTACAAAGTGGCTAGAATGATGATCCCTGTCACGTTCATGGATGATATCGAGATCTTACCAATCATAAGAAAAGTAAAAGCAATGATATAGAACATTAAAACCTTCATCTTAGAGATTAAAATGAAATTTGAAATAGGGAAATGAGCTAGACAATAACGAAAGAATAGATGAAAGATGAGAACTCCCCAATCAGTAAAATCATCAGATCATTTTCAAAGAAAACTGAAAATACTTGGGAAACTGTAAACATCATTAAACCGTAGATGGTTGCAAAATTTGATCAAAATTATAAGTACATGTGAATTGATCCCTATAAAGATACAATAATCTGGAGAGAATTAGAGCGGAGAAATTCAGATCAGAGAGGAAAGTAAATGAGGCGACAATGCACAAAGTCATATTGTCGGATGATGGTACAGATTGTCTCCATGTAACAAAAATGAAGGGTGAAGATAATTAGCAAGCATAAATAATTGAAGAGATCTTGAAGAATATGCCAAAAAGAGAAAAAAATATTTTAATTGCAGCAACTAATTACAGCAATAATCACAAAGACAGATAGAAAATTAAGAGGAAAGCCATAATCATATAATCAAGAAAACGAAAATGGGAACGAAACCAAGCATATCCAAACCTCAAGCGACTAAGAAAAGTGCATGCGCGATGGCAAAGGAATATCTATCAACGGGATATCTAACCAGAAACTCTGTTAATGTAGCATGAAATAATGCCATTTGGATTATTTTTTAAAGAAAACTTTTATAATATGCGGGAGAATTGTAAGGGTAAATGACAGAGGTATGACGATTGAGATGGAACAGTTAATCACGTTGTTTAATGCAGCAGTTGGCACAAAAAATACCTACTGGCACGGCTGGTGGGATGCGATCAACTGGGAATAGTAAATGAAATAAAAGTTTGACCATATTGAAAAATGATAAATACACAGCCAGAATCTCTCCGAAAAAAAGGAGACGCATAAGATTTTCTTTGATATTGAAATAGAAATGTGTCATCAAATTTCTACCAGAAGACCAAGCCTAATATTGATAACTAAGGCAATACTTCGTTCACTAGTAGATTTCACAATTTTAATTGGTTACAGAGTGAATATAATGGATGGCGAAAAGCTTGATTAATATCTGAATATTGTCGCTGAGATAAGTGTGGAAAAAGAAGTGAAAAGTGATATCGGTCATAGATGAAAAGCTTAGAATAATCTCTAAGAAGTTGGAAAATATATGAAGAAAACTAGAAATCCGAGAAAAAATGAAACTGTTTAGGTCAATGTACGAATATATTTGATTAGAATATTTTTTTGATTACTTGAGAACCTGGGAGACTTGTCATCCCTGAGACGGATGAGAAAACTACTTGCTTCTGTGAGTGTGAAATATTGTCTTGTAATTGCATTAATTTCTTATTCACAGAAAAATAGCAAGTGTAGTTTATGTAGTGACAGAGATGAATGGTTCATTAAATAATAATCTGAAGCAGCAAACAAGACACAAAAATAACACTCGACGAGGCTCTACTGAGTGAGAAAGGCGGTTCACTGAAAAGTTTGTAAGCGATTATAATTAGATCACACTGAGAAATGCACAAACTAAAAAAATATCCTAGAAAATGAGATACTTAAAATGTATTCGGATTTTGCGATACAATTGGATCACACAATCCCGACTAGAAGAGCAAACAAAGAATTAATGAAAAACAAAATAGAATCTTGCCATTTTGGTGTCTTTTCCATACATAACTGACCACGGATTGAAGGATAATGAAAGCAAAAACATGAACAAATATTTGGGACTTGCTAGTGAGGTAAATAAAGCTTGTGAACAAGAAACTGAACGTATCATCAATTGTGGTTGGTGGGCATGGAACGCTTCCCAAGGTCTTTGAAAGGAGACTTGAAAAATCAAAGCTCAGCGGAAGAATCGAGACCATTCGGACAACAGTGATCTTAGGATCAACAACGATACATTGAAGATTCTTGGAAGCCTGAGGAGATTTGCAGTGAAAAACTACATGTTTAATCTTGTGTAGAAAACTTGCAAAAAAGATGTCAATAATGAAATAGTAAAATCTTAGCAGACTTAATATTCTGAACGTATTAATTTGTAAATATTGCATATTATTGAATATTCGTTGTTTACAAGTTGGCCATTCCTGTGAGCGCTAAACACTGATTTCAATCATTTATCAATTATTTGATAACACATTTTCATTCAAATGAAAGAGTGTGATAATACTCACAATTACTTATATTCTTGAAGTTTTATTGCAATCATGTTAATATCAATTGATCCTGAATAATACATATAATATAAGATAGTTATAGGATTTCACGTGTTTCTTTCTCATACTAATAATCTCTACAAAATCCCATGCTTTCAAGTGACTATTTCTATTTAATAAGATTCATTTCCTTGCAAACAGCTACATGATTTAAACACTCCTATCAAATTATAATAATTTTCAAAACGATCAAAGTAGCGCATACATGGAAACGTTAAAAGTAGTTACACTCCAGCTCAGCTAGAACCTGTGAGTAATGGTACCGAAGGGCTCCATGAGCTAGAGAATTGGGGTCAAATCTTTCATGCAGTCTATCGTGTCCTTCTATTTTGTACATGATGCAATCGACCAGAAAAGGGTAAGAAAATGGAATACGGAAATGCGAGATACAGAAAAGCATCAAAAGTACAGTTTTCACATAGTTTAGTTCGAACAAAATATACTGATATATATTTTTTTCGTCATAAGTAATAAAAAATTTACGTTATATATGTTTAGCAACAGACCCTAATCAAATTATTATTTTTTTCTTGACGTTTAATAAGATTCTTTTGTTGTTGACAATCTTCTGCAACCGTAATATGACTTCATTATTTCCTGTTTTTGTTTTTTGTAGGGAAAGGAAAAAAATGTTGAAATGAAATGATATTGGGATCAAATTAGAACAGTGATCTGACAGAGTATTGTGAGGGATTTAAATGATATCTTCAAAATGTTTTAAAAGTTTGAAATCGTCAAATTGAATTCAATTAATCTTGAAGTTATATTAGTTGAAATACAAATTTAACAGGCCACATAAAAGAATGAAACAATCGATATGAATTCAAAGGACCCGCTAACATTTACGACAGACCAGGTCAGTAACTTTAAAACAGCCTGAAGAAAAGAGCATCAGAATTAATGAGCAAAGTTTTAAAAAATCCTTATCCACAAGACATAAAAACATCCTTCTTAATAAAAAAAATTCTATGACTTCAAAGTGAATGAAAGACTAAACATTCCCGAATGCCAGCAGATATAACTATTGTAGATAGCAGTAAACCGAAGCATAATTAAACTTTACAACCTCTTCCAGCAATATAGAATTTGATATAACAAATTAAGCAGGGTTATATATTCGGAATTTTGAAAATGTTTTGACTAGGCTAAGTTAAAAAATAATTCAGCACAAATTAATCGCTCTCAATGACAATGGCAAGTTAATCATTTTAGATATTAGCTGGGTACGCAGAGAAAAATATGACTAGCAAAAAACAGAGAATGCATATCGCTCTTGTTTGGTAATTTGATATTTCAGAACATCAAATTTAATGACGTCACTGCAATATTTGCCACATTTGTAACGGATTTGTTCATTGTTCTCAGTATCTCACGTTTACAAATAAGTATAACCAGTAACCATTCAGATACTTACAATTTAAAACAAAAGCAACACATCCTCAAAAATCTTGGAGATAAGGAAAATGCAAATAAGATGTTATATTAGAAGTAGACAGTTTCGAACAAACAGAAATTAAACAAAAAAAGGAAATGAGTCTCACAAAAGAAGCAGAAACCCTCTCAAAACAAAGCTCAGCAGTAGAAATCACATCAATGTATTTAACACTTGGGCAGCCTCCCCCTTCTAAGATACATAAAATGGCCTTGGCAGGAACTCAGAAAAAAGGACAAAAGGACAAAAAAGTTGATGAATATTCACAATGCATATTACATCGAGTTGCAGCCATAAGTTAAGGATCGGAACCAGAAATATTTAAATTGTTTTTACTTGAAAACATTTCATGTACGTTTGTTAACTTTTCACAAAATGTACATGGAACATATATGCATTCATTACATATAATGTTTTTTTTTTAATTTTCTTTTACAATAAATTGATAAATTTAAAGAAATATGTATACATTTTGCCATGGTCAAAAGTTAGGGAACGTCAGATCTATATATAAACTAAACAAAACTTCAATATTTAGGGAATTTTCCTTTGCATTAGATTACCTCATTTCATCTTCGACCATATGAGCCAATTAACTTCTTACAAAAGGTGGTAGTGGTACCCTCTTCAGAAAATTCCATTATTCATCAATATTTTGAGGATTTCTATTCTCAGAATTCTCTCCCATTTTTTTCCATACATTCTCTAGAGGATTCCTATCCATGATTTGTGTTGGCCACTTCATAGCAGCGATTTACTCCTTTTCAAGAAAGCCTAAACTACTTTAGCTTTACCGCAAGGTGCGTTTTCTTGCATAAATATTGGAGTTTCAACTGTCCCTTTGCGTAAATGATGAAGAGCATTCTGGCGAAGAAGTTCTTTATAAAAACTGGCATTAATATTACAGTGAAAACAAACAATGGGTCCAATTCCTGCTAAAGAAATCATCCCCCATAACATTACGTTACCCCCTCCAAAATGCACTGTTTTGTAAACGCATATAGAATATAAGCGTTACCCATTTTTACGTTTCACAAACTTCTTGCCATCGGATCTAAACAAGTTCAATTTAGATTCATCACTAAAGTGAACAATATTCCATTGATCCACTGTCCACAGGATATGTTCTGTGGTGAAATCAAGTCGAATTTTTCGATTTTCCTTTGAAATCAAAGGTTTGCAAAATGGAATCCGAGCCACTAATTTTTCCTTATTTAACCTCCGAAAAACAGCTTTTCTTGAGGTTGGCTTTTCCGTTTGCTCGAAAAATGAATGAGAAAGACGTTGCTCCATCGAAACGGTCTTTTAAAGACATTTTATCAATAATCCGATATTCCCGTTGGTAAACATAGGAGGCCTACTTGTTGTAGATTTTGGTTCAAGTGTCTTGTCTGTTTTAAATATACTGATTACATGATAAACAACACTTTTTCACCTTCGTACGATTCCAACAATTTCAAAATACGATTTGCCTACTTCATTATTTGCTTTGAGCTTTTTTTTTTCCCTCGTTAAACAATTACGTGCTTTCGCCTCCATCTTGCGTAAAATAGCTCCAACTATGTATGAGATCTGTCTATAAATCAAAATTAGCAATCAAGTTATTTAAAAATCACCTAAGTTACTGTAATTCAAAAGCGTTCCTTAACTTTTAATCTTGGAAATATATATATATTTTTTTATTTTTAGTTCCCTATTAATGTACTGTAAAAAAATTAGAAAACTTTAAATGTAATAAATACATATATGTTACAAGTATATTTTGGGAAAATTTAGTAAACGTGCACGCACATTTTTATAATTAAAAATTATTTAGATATTTGTTGTTGTTCCGTTCCTTTACTTATGTCCGCTACTGAAGATATGCCCTTTGTCGACCGGCCCATTGGCGTAATGGTTGAGTGCTCGCCAATGATTCTGATGACTGTTGTTCAATCCCTAGTTGAGTCTAATCAAAGACTTAAGAATTGGTACTTGATGTGTCCTTGCTTTAAACTCAGGCTTATAGTTTAAGGTTAAGTGATGAAAACAAGGGAAACGAGTAGCACCCTCTCCTACACTTCAATGTAGTAGCTACTGAAAAGAGCGTTCGGGTCGGTCTTGACTACGGTCAGAAAACTTATGTGTCTATAGAATAAAGAGGAAGAGGCTCAGTAACATTGAGTATTGCTTAGATGCATCAATACTAACAATATAACTGCTTTGACATTTAACTGTGTACAGAAAAAAAAGTACTCATGTTAAACTGAATTGTTTGAAATAGAACTGCTTATATGTGTAAAAAAGGATTTAGCATGGAATAACCTACAAGAGTTGATATGCTATGAAACCCAACCAAACAACTAGTCATAAAGAACGAAATGCATGAAATTCTTAAGAATTTTTAAAAATCATCTTATGACGTAATCCTGGTTTGAAGACCAAATCTCGTGTTGACTAACAAAAAATAAGAACATGCAATTCAGTGGTTTTTGACTAGAGGGTGAAAATGAAAGAAAGCGAAACTTGGATCTTGCCAGAGAACTAAATGAAAATGAAGAACAAGAGAATGACGGTAATGCAAATTACAGGATTGTTGGAACAGTCCCCAATGTCCTGTTAAGGTGACTAGAAAAACTAAAAATCAGAAGAATCGTGATCATTGAGATCACAGCATTGTTAAAATCGGCTTGAATTCTGAAAAGTGTCCTGGATACCTGGGGTCATTTTCTGTCACTCAGACTCAGTGAAAGACCACCAACGAATGCTGACGCGAAAAACTCACATAACAACAACAAAAACAACCGCAGCAACAACAAAAACAGCAAACAAATATATGGATAGTGCAAGGAGAACACTATAGAAATTGCACACGAGAATACCTGGACAAAGTAGGGAAACCTGAAAAGCAAAAACATCACTGATAATATCAGCAGAAAACGATACGATAAGCATCAATTATATAAAAAAAAAAAGTCAACATTGATAATGTACAAAAGAAGAGCAAGTGTCGGTTATGCTGTGACGAAGATGAAACGGTTAATCCCAATAGAAGCGAATGCAACAAAATGGCATAAAACGTAATACAAGACAAAGCATGACTGCCTGGCAAAGATGATCAAGTAGGAATCCTACATGAGATTAAAATTTGATCATGCCACAAAATGTTATTTGCACAAAACAAAATATATCCTAAAATATCAGTTGGTGTCGATGCTAGTAATAGCAGTTGGTGACGTTTGAACTACCATTAAAACGTGTAAAAGAGACTGAGAAAAAATAATGAACAATTATTCGCTCCAAGGGAATTTTTTCACGTGAGTTTTATTTTCTTTTTGGGGAAGAGTAAGAGCATCTCTTCCCTGGTTTCCCGGAATCATCTATCCTAGCTATTTTAGTACCCTCTATATGATCTCGCATCTTCTCCCTATTTCCAGTTACTCCAGTGTGTTTTCCAAGTCCTTTGGAACCGTTCCAAGAAGATCAACTACTGCCGTATTACCATCACATTCGTGTACTATGTTTTGTTAAGCTCTTTAGCATAATTCAAGCATTTCGCTGTTTTTTCTGTTATTTATTTTCTCTCTATGATCCCCGGAACCAGCCAAATCCACTTATTGAAAAATTCATTTCTTCTTATAAAAAATGTTCCCATAATGGATGGGCGTTTATGCTTTAAAATTTCAGCATATTTTATGTGACTCATTTTCTAGGATATTGAAACTTTTCGTCTCTTAGAATATTCGAACTACTGTTTTTGTGAGAATTAATTTTTTTTTTTTGCGGACTTTTGTCCTCATCTTGGTAGTTTTTTTGTTTTTTTTTCAGACAACAACTATCGAAGGCAGTAATTACAGGGGATACGGTTACAAGACTCGTCATTCCTATCCGAGGTCGCGGTAAATCACCTGAAGAAGGCCAGAGGTGTAATTTGGCCGAAACGTAGTGAAAGAAGAAACAACACACACAAAAAATATATAAAAAAATACCAAGATGAGGACAAAAGTCCGCAATAAATAAAAAATTAATTCTCAGATTAAGAAGCCTCATCTCAAAATGATTCCAATTAAAGACAATTACAAGAATATTGTTTTTGTATTCTTTGTTATACTCACAAAGTTTTGGCATATGCATCTTTTGGCCATTATGAGAATATTCATTACATTCTCTGGTGCTCACACTGAGCCGAAACCTTTATTTAATTCAAGTTAATGGTTAAGGGAATTCAGCATGATCGGGTCCAGTAGGACATATGGCAATACGGATGCAGGCATCTGTGCTTCTTAGAGAAATCATCCAGAGGTTGCTGGTAAATAACGAGGAATAGTTGCTATAGCTCAATACTTGTACACGGTCATAGATAATAGAATTAGAACAATTTACCCTGGAGATCAAATACAGGGTTCATTTAGAAGTTCGGTGGGAACTCCTGTATTCAACATGTCTAAAGACACCTCGACTGAAATGTAAAATAATGAATATCAAGAATATAGTAGAAATGTTCTCTGTGATAAAAATTGAAAAGATTCATCTCATAAATTAAGACTAATAAAATTATTATAATAAGATTTTCTCACAAGCTTACTCAAGCGATTTTCACAGGATATCTGAGTAAATGCAAGTTTCTTCAGGCATTCAGGACTCTTTTAAGAATCCTGAATGATTTCATTTTTGCAGAAGTCAGGATAGTTTCGATTCTTTATCTAATCTTCTGAACCCTGAATCTCTATCTATGTTCTTTGCAATTTGTTCCGGGGACTGGGACTACGATCTGCATAACTCTCACTTTCATGTTCAAATGATTTTGAATTTGTCCAGCTTTTAAACTTTAAACTTTTCACTATGTTCTGCTGACCCAACAAAATCCACTGTATATAAGGTTAATTCTGGCTAGTTAGTTAATTAAAAATGACTGGCTTTCGTAGGTGGATTGGGTGATCAGTTTGTCTCTCAGTGTTCCGGATAACAATTAATATTAGTTGTAGTATCATTTTTCTACTTACTAGTTTTTTCAATCAAGCGTTAGCTGATTGACTTTCACAGGAGTCTGAGTGACTGCAAGTTTCTGCAGTTTTCCAGGATTATTCTGTCTTGTCAATATCAATGCTGCAGTTTGGATAATCTCGGCTCTTCTTTTGATTAACAACTCTTTCAGCCTTCTAACTTAGACTTTGGGGACCCTCTCCAGCGTGACGATAGCAGCTGCTGTCCCTGTTATCTTCATGTTCCACAGCTTTTTAGTACTTTGGGAAGGTCCAAGTACATTCCACTATTTTTTTTTCTTTGATTTTCACTCTGGTCCACCTAGACGGCAAAGTCCATAATTCGGTAATTTCTCTTAATTTGTTAATTATAACAATGTCTGGCGCAAAATTCCAGAGAATTTAATCCATCTCATTTTAGAGGATGGATTCTGATTTGTGCATATAAATTTAGCAATGTGGTAAAATTTCAGTTTCCTGCCCAATTTGCTGTGGATTACCTTCCTCACTCAGTCATATCTAATCTTATACTCACTTTGCACAAGTTTACTTCGTTTGCTTATGTGATTAACAGATTTGTCTCTATCACCACATCCTGAACTTGCTATTCTGTTGCATATAATTCACTTTCGCTTTAACATAATTTTTACTTACGGTGCTGTTTTGTACTGGAATTAGAATTAATCAGTTTCTGTCTTAAGGTTTCCCTTTTTCAGCCATGTCCCAGTCTTCTCGACTGAGATTTCGTCAGTTATCTTTGGGCATCTCCATGCAGTTTTTATTTTTATTTTTTTGTGATTATTGATCATTTTTTCTATTTGTCTTTATGTTGTCAGTACTATTTCTGGTCACTGTAGTCGTTCTTTCATCTCTCCTTTTAATGTAGATTTCGAGTCCTCGTATAGATGAATCCACGCTATCTTCAATACTGGCTAGTCTACTTTCGTTTCCTTTTCTTGAAAGATATAGTCTGTCGTGATCATCTCTTGAATGTAAGACTTCGTGGTTCATCATCTGATATCTTTCATTCTGGTTCATTTGTCTCAGTTCTTCCCTTGTCCATTTCAAGAATAATCCCGAGTATCTTACAACAAAGACAGCCCAGATGGGATCTCTGCTGCAGAGTTTGGTTTGTAGAGGCTTTCTCGATCGTCTGAGACTCTTTTTGTAATTTTTCCACCGCTTGTTTTATGTTGGCCACTTGCCTTCTTCTTCTTCTTCTTCTTCTTCTTCTTCTTATTATTATTATTATTATTATTATTATTATTATTATTATTATTATTATTATTATTATTAATGATTCTATCTTGCTTCAAAAATACTGGACTCAGTTTATTCGATATAATCTATATTTTGGATGGTAGCTATATTTTTTAAAAATTTATGAATCGGTATTTTCCTTTCAAGTTAGTTTGATCTCCTTTTTTGCCGGTGGAATAATTTTGGAAACGTCGTTTTTATCTTATTTTGAAGTAAATACAAAGCACACTACTTTCTGAGCTGAAATAACTGGTGGCAAATTATTTTGAATTGCTAATATTTTCATAGAAATATGGAAGCTCATTTGAAAGTAATTATGCAGACAGCTATTTGGTAAACAAACATTTGCAGAATACATACATACATACATACACTTATTACTTTACAGGAAAAATGGTCTTTTTGGACGAAGACGATTTTCGGTTTGGAAGTCTTTCACAACTTGAATTATTTGGGACAGAGACGCTAAAGGTTGGCAAAATAATGGTGAATACTTAGGATTTGTTGCTGTCAGTGAAAGCTTAATCTATATATTTCTAAGAAAATGGCAGCTATCTTCTTTTTTGAAGGTTGTGATTATTTGTGTGAGAGAAAATTCAGTAAGAAAATGCAAGATAACCACTATTTTCCGAGTTGGAAACGTTCGTACTGTTTTGTCTTACTTTAAAGGCTATTAAGTTGGCATCATCCTAGTCAGAATCGTGTTTCAACTCATCACCGGAAGGGGCTTGAGATGTCAAACTTTCGAGACCCCCACTCTCCGACCGAATGTATCAAATGATATCTATGTACATATTTTTAGATGAGTAAGTCCACGAAGGGATTTGCATTTCTTAGCATTTAATTATTTATCTTGTTCTTATATACGTTTATGTTTCCACATTGTTGCTTTCGTCAGTGAACATAAATGGCACAAGGCCTTGTTAATGAGACTCAATGAGACTTGAACTCACTGGTATTTGCAATTTGAATGGTTTTCAGTTAGTTTTGCATTTACATGGATTTATACATACATACATACATACAGAAAGAAAGACACACACACAGACACACACACACATACACACACATACACACACACATACATATATATATATATGTGTGTGTGTGTGTGTGTGTGTGTGTGTGTGTGTGTGTGTGTGTGTGTGTGTGTGTCTTTCTCTGTGTGTGTGTGTGTGTTTCAGTATGTATGTATATATATATATATATATATATGTATGTGTGTGTGTGTGTGTGTGTGTGTGTGTGTGTGTGTGTGTGTGTGTGTGTGTGTGTGTGTGTGTGTGCCATCATACCTCGCCTGTCATAAGATCATTCTTGTGACTATTTGTTAAAAAATGGATAAGCTGGTTCGCAGATATCTCATGCCATTACATACCTCCTGCCTCACGATCATGCACACACGCAAACACATTTATTCTAAAAATTCATTAAATTGAGATATTGTTGCATTGTTTAAAAGATATATTTTCACTACCCACATCACGTTTACTTTCATATCGACAGAAATTATTTCGTAACTATTAAAATGTACCATTTTGTATTTTCGTTAATTAGACCAACACCAGCATTAATTAATCCTATACTAATCCTTTGCTAACTTTCCTACAATTGAAAAATATGAATACAGACTCTACTAAACATTCTTCAAGCACTAAAAAAAATCTCACTTTCAGTATTTTCTTCGAACTTAATCCCATTCTAATACAGTGGAGGATGCCAGAAGATGGCGGTGGAGAAGTACTAAATTCCATTTTTTTTTTAATTGAGTAAATATGAAATAACTTAGAAGATAAGTTTGAATCATTGTCTATTTAAAAGGAAATTATTTTCCGATCAGCATATACAAGATAGATTAGGAGGATTTGTAAAGTCGACTAATATCGTTATTTTTTCATCATTCCTTTGACCTGAATCAAATCTACCGTCTTCTTTCTCCCAAAATTTCTCCATATCATAAAAAAATACTTTACCCTTTAAATGGCGCATTTATCGTCTAGTCTTTGTCTTGACTTTTTCCGTACCTACACACTCCTCATACAACCAAAAAGCTTAAATTTGGAATAATTTGACCACAATATATTTTCGTAGTGTTTCCATGCTCAGATCATATTCTTTTTACCATAATATATTTTTGCTCATCCACATTCAGTTTCTTGATGGCTGTACACCCACTGTGCCTCGTAGAATAGATAGACTTTTCAAAGTAGAGAACTATACTGATTGCTGTCTGGGGGAATTAAGTTCAGTTGTCAACTCTAGAGCAGTTTTCCTTCTATTTTTTTGCTCTAAAAAATCAATGGTTTATCTTCAGCAGCAGGTTTAAATTTTGGTGATCAGGCTATTTTTCTCAACATTTTCATCAGTTTGTGACAGCTTTTGTAACGAAAATTATACCCCATTTAGAGCAAATTGCATAAACATTTTAAAAAATGCTATAAAATTACAATCGCAATGAGAATATTTTTTCATTAATAGAGAGATAGCTATTTTTTAGCTAAACTGAGAGTTACGTGTAAATAGCAACCAATTTTACAACATCACTCACTGTTTAGTTTACATTTAGAACCTCGATAAAATTTATCTTAGTAGCAAAACATTTGAAATCTATAGAAGTTTACTGAGAGCATAAATCGTGCAGACAAAAATCTTTTTTCTCACAAAACATTCATGAATTAGCAAAATAAATTCTAGTCGGATGAGTCCAACTTTGAACTTTTTTGAAGGATTTGGGTGAAAGATGAGCGAAAAAAAAGCAAATACTTTGTAGTTCTGAATTTTTTTTTTTTTTTTTTTTACTTTAAAAAATGCAAAAATATATTTCAATTTAAAATGTTTTTTTTTAACAAAATAGAGAGAGGCTTGAAATATTTTGCCTCTAGTAAAATGTAGTGTATGTATAAAATTTTCTATTAATCTCTCTCTCTCTCTCTTTCTCTCTCTCTCTCTCTCTCTCTCTCTCTCTCTCTCTCTCTCAATTATCTCTCTTTCTCTATCTCTCTTAGTGTCTCTCTTATATATATATATATATATATATATATATATAATGCTGTTTTATTTATCTATTAATAAATTGTTTATTCTGGAAAAAAAATATTTTGGAATTTCCTCGAGCATTAATTCTCTTAGAAAAAGCATGAATCCTTTTTTCTCTCACCAGGAATTGGTAAAATGTTGACTGGTCGGGCTATCAACGGAACACTAAAAAGGAAACCGAACTAGAAACATCACTACGTGTGACCAGGTAACTTGACATACGGGTGTTGCAGAGCCTGTAGCCGGTGTCTTCAGCTGATATTGACTCAAATCTATTCCTGACAATTTATGTGGTGGTGGTACTAATGCCTCCATGTATAAGATTTAACCTTCCTGTATACAATAATTGTATCATGGAATTGACAAGATTTGCTTCCTGAGTAAATGCAGGTCATCCAAACCATCTTGCCCTGGTTCCACTATGTTTTGGATTTATCAGGGTTTTACCGAAAAATAATTCAGGCAATTTGATCATTTGCATTGGTGTGTTAATCTTGTATAAAATATTTGTTTCCTTCATTTTGAAAGAACGGAAAGGAAGTAATTTATATTAGATTATAACAAAATGTTTTTACATTTAATTTAATAAAGCGACCATATTTTGCCGTTGATTGGCTCAAAACTTAATCAGAGGTTGAACATCTTTTCATTAGCAATAGTATGGCTTTTCAATCTACTCGCCACGGAAAGAATCTTTATCCATGCTATTCTTACATATAGAGGGTATTTTAAAGACTTGATATCATTTCATAATCTAATGGCGTGAACGAATGTTATTCAAAGAATGTCAAATTTCGTCAGCGTGTAGTTGCAGTTCAATGGGTTTTTTTTCTTTTCTCAGTTATGGAAATGTAATTTACAGGTAAAGAAAGGCTTTTAAACATGGAAATAAATTTTGAGTTTTACACAAGCTTTTAAGATATGAGATCGTTTGAAGAAGTTGTCAAGTAGTTAGATAACGAAATTATATCACTTTTTCTCAAAACACCTTACAATTTTGACAACTGAAAAACTTACAGGACTATTTGTTGAGAAAGAGAACTTGCTTTGTCAATCATCATGATTACAAGTTTGCAGTGCAGTAGGACTACAAAGGAAAATGATTTTGACTCCGAATGTACAATTTTTGCCTCATCTATTTTATTTACTTGGTCTACACATGGCAGACTACAATTTTTAGAAGATCTTAAAAACAATTCCTGTTTGTGAAAAGATACGCTGATTACGAATATGCTCAGTTTATAGATATGTATTTTGCATCGAAATTCCAACTGTGTGTCCACTGAGGAATTAAATGCTTACCAGTCCAATGGAAGTATCTTCTTAAAAAAAGAAGAGAATATTATCATAACTGGTTTTGCAATTGATGAATAAAGATAAATCAATTCTATGACTCAACTAAAGGTAACACATTTTAGGTGCTAAATTTAAATTTGGATATTTAATCTATAATTATATAAAAATATAAATGCAAAATATAAGCATATATCTAAGGGAATTTATTATTGATGATATTCTCTATTAAAAGTTTAATCGGAATACAATTTCAGATGATGTATCATGAAAATCGTGTAAAGAGTACAATAAAAGTATATTGAATAATTGCTCTATCAGTCCAAATCACATATATACAAGGACAACACCGAGAAATAGAAGAATTGCGAGTGAGAAGTCACACAGTGAAGAGAATTCGCGTAAAGTGAGGTAAGCATTCGGCTTTTAGACCCAAAAGAAATCCACAAACTGCACCGAGTCGAAGTCTATAATACGAAGTCACACAAACACTCCAATCAGGATAAATCAAGAGAGAATATGTCATCAATAAAAACTGCCCTACGTGTACATTCTTGAATTCAGTTTTGCTTCTTTTCTTTTTTTTATTTGATTATTTTATTTTATTTTTTCTAGGGCAAACCATTCACTCATATATTTTCAACGAAAATCTGCCTCCAAGTAATCTTTGACAAGAAAACAACTTGGAGTCATTCATCAACTGAGAATGGGCTGAACGCAAGAAATACTGTCACAATATCTCTGTTAAAAAACGAATGAGATGTAGAATAAAATTCACTTCCTAATGCTTTGAATGATATCAATGTTAAAATATCCGAAATGAAAATACAATAGTCGATTTGAATTTTTAAATTGAGATAACCGAGCAGGATATGATATTTTACCTAGTTATTCATCATCATCTTAATCAAAGTTTGCCAGTAGCACTATTCTTCTTAAATTTATCTTGCCATAAGTCTCTTTGGGTCATTGCACTTGACAAGGCTACTAGACGTCATCAAGTGTCCGCACAGAGCTGATGAATGTACATTTTTACTGGTGGGCCAAAACTGGTGAGTCTAATTGAGGGAGTTCTACTAGAACAATGCTTCTGAATTTTTTCTTACTTCAGGGCCCTGCATGTCCTGCTTGTCTTACTAGGATGTTATGTAAGATGGGAAAGAAGTGACCGTACACCTGCTGCTTCTTCCAGGATTTCTTCAAAACAACACACATTTTTTCTCGAGACGTTTTGATTGAGTCCAATTAAGGCAAACATAGCGTAGTACTGACACGGCTTAAAATTTGAAGAACTGCATTGTATTTTATCAAAGAAATGAAATTTTCTTATTGTCATGAACAAATCAATAGCACTCCATGCCTTATCTATATGTATGTTTACAAGAAGCAACTAAATACATTCATTGAAAAAGGTTTGATTTGAAATGATGTACTCATTTGTTACCGCAAAAAATTGCATAAATAAGCAATACGCAAGATCGTTTGCATAGTAAAATTGTTTTCGCTAATAAATGCTGTAATATGATGATAAAAATAAAATCTGTCCATAGTCTATCATTAATGCATGATATGTTAATTAATAACAGCTATGTATTTGATGCGAAAGTTTTTTCTTCATATTGTCTAATTTATTTTAGCTTTTAGATTAACCTTCAACCAACATTTTTTTACTACCTAATTCTCCCTTTATCTTAACTATATTAATATTTTCTTAATATTTCTCTCTTTCTTGATCATGAACAATGATCTTGTCTTTTTTATTCCCTTTTCCTTTTGATTTTATATTTTTTCACCTTTATTTACCTCTCTCGCAACCTATTCTCTCACACCACCTCTCTCATTCCGAAATAAATGGTTGAAATTAGTCGGTGGCTAAGAGGCAGAGCCAGACAATAAAACGCGATAGAATTTGAAAAGCTTCACACTGACCATAGGTCAGCGTCATCCATCATTTAGGTATAGTGTTAATGCGTCCGGGGCCGGTGCCCGAATGATAAGCGGGAGGCGTAGCGCTTATATCGTCAGACAACCGTGAATGATTCCTGGCATAGACGGGCAGCACATATTCCGAGATGCCAAGCGACGATGGTCGAAACAATGCAGCTGTTGTGGTTCGGAGCACTGTCCGACTAATTTTCTCCCCCTTTTGACACGCATTGTTCACGTCAGTTTTGATGGCACTAATAAAATGTCTACTTACTGTTAACGACATAACCAAACCTGACCAGATAATCCTGTCCTTCCAGAAAATCGGCTATATTGTTGATCTGTTTGTCAAGGGTTTCTTGGTCAGGTAGCTCGAAGGATAGTTCGAATGTCCTGCTGGAGATTGTCAATCGGCCAAGCTTCTTTCCAATTTTATAAATTGAGAAATAGTGATTTTCTTTTGGGAGGCATGATATAATAAATTACAGAGACATTCATATAATCTACCTCATATACAAACAACTTTTTTTAGTTTAAAGGGCTTAAGAATTGATTCTTTTTGACATGAAATATGGTAAGATTATAGTTTAACTCAATACTTTGAGAGATGATATACTTCACGTATATTCGTTAGGCAAGAAAAATCAGATAATAATAAAGATACGCTTAAGTGTTTGTTTGTTTCGGTGTTTTCTTGAATACTGAAAAAAAGCACATAACCAAAAAAGCAGCAGGGTCATTTAATTCTCATCACGCAAATGATATAAGACGAAGAATACGACAAATACAAGAAGGAAATTCTCCTATTTACTCGTTCACATGGACACACCAGTTCTCCTGACGGGCAAAAATGTATATTTATGAGATTTGAGCAGATACTGAATGTCGTTTAGTGGACTAAAAGCGATGACCGTTAAAAATCAGAGAGAGAGAGATAGAGAGGGAGAGAGAATCGATACTGTCAGTATGCTTAATTGTGATGATGATGTTAATGATGTTGGATTTCTGGCCCTCTAGTAATTTTGTTTCTGTAAATAACCAGATTTTTATACCTTGGTATCATCTAAAAGCTGCATTTCTGATGGTTTGTGAATTCAAATCTTACGAAAATGCAAGAAAGTGCATATTCCCTCATATTTACCGTCTGTAATTAATTTCATGTATATATCTGTTAAGTTGTCCTGTTGTCTGCCGGGTATATTTTTATTTAGATCATTTTAAAAAGATATTTCTTTTAATGCTGTTTGGTCACAGGGGGGGGGTACTACTACTACTACTACTACTACTATTATTATTTCTATTATTATTATTATTATTATTATTATTTTACTCATTAGAGTTTTTCACATCAGCGTTAGCTGATGGTTTTCCACTGGAGTTTGAGTGACAGCAAGTTTGCTCAAGTCTCCAGGACTCGTCTCAGGATTCTGGCCGTTCTCAGCAATTCTGTCATTTGGATAGTCTCTACCCGTCCGCCAACTTCCAAGTCCTCCAGACCTTTTCATAATCCTTTAGTTATTGTGCCTAAAGCACCAATCACAATTGACACAATCGTTACTTTCATGTTCCTCGACTTTTTCAATTCTCTGGCAAGGTCGAGGTACTTATCCTTCTTTTCACTTTCCTTCAGATTTATTCTGTGGTCCGCTGGGACAGCAAAGTAAAAAAATTTGCAAATTCTCTTTTCTTTTTTCGATTATTATAAGGTCTGGTCCTCTGGCCGGGATTAGGTGATCCGTTTGTATATTTAAGTCTCATAGGAGTTTATGGGTGTCATTTTCTAGGACAGGTGCTGGGTTGTGCATATACCATTTGTTAGTACGGTCTAATTGAAATTTCTTGCACATGTCCCAGTGGATCATCTTGCTAACCCAGTCGTGTCTCGACTTATACTCCTTCTGTGCTAATTTGCTGCATTCGCTTATTACGTGATTTACGAGCATGACACATTTTTCTATGCCAAATTCTATTCCTATGTCCTGACTGTATATTCTAACGGCGTGTGGGAGAACTTCTAGTTCTTTTTCATTTTTTTGCAAATAATTTAATGTCATCCATGTACATTAGGTGATTGATCTTCTTTCGCGATCTGCTGCGGCGCATTTTGAGTGGCATCATGGCTATTAAGGGTGATAGTGCATCTCCTTGGAAAATCCCTCTTTGGATCTTTGTTTCAGCTAAGCTTCTTCCACCTTCTGTCAGCTCCACTCTCCAGGTTTGCGTGGTCTTTTCGATGAAGTTTATGACTTCATGCAATATTTTGTACATTTTGATACAGTGTAGTGTCCAGCTTTTTGGGACCATATCATATGCCTTTTTGTAGTCAATCCAAGCCATAGGTAGGATTTTCCGTCTTGATTTGCTCTCATTTAGGAAGTGTTGATCTATGTTGAGTAATTCTGATGTGCCTCTAGATCCTTTGCAGCATCCTTTCTGCTTGCCAGGGAACAATCCACAGCTTGTTAGCGAGTACTAAATCTTTTCCCTTATTTGTGCTGTTAGTATTTTCCACATCATTGGTAAGCAGGTTATCGGTCTGTAATTGTTTGGAGCAGTTCCTTTGCTTGGATCCTATGGGATTAATGTACTATTTCCTTTGGTCATCCATTCAGGTACTTGTTCGCCTAGTAAGCATCTGTTCATTTCTAGTGCTACTCTATCGTGAATGGAGGTGAATTTCTTGAACCAGAAGCCATGTATTACATCAAGGCCTGGCGCTTTCCAGTTTGATATTCTATTAGTGTTTTTTGAGTAAGTCGATGTGTATTTCCGTTTCGGGGCCTTCTTCAAGTACCTCTAGTTCTCTTGTAATATTGTTCATCCATTCAGCATTTTCATGTTTCTTTGGTTGCCATATTTTTGTCCAAAATCGTTCGGTTTCTTTTACATCCGGTTGTTGGTATGTTTTCGTTTTGCTCCCTTTCTAATTGTTGATAGAACTTTCTTTATTTGTTTTGAAAACTCCTGTTTTGTTTGTATTCTTTAGCCTTTTTCGATAGCTCTTCAATCTTCCTTCTTTGGCCAGCACTTTCTGGTTTATTTCCTCAAGTTGTACTGTTATTTTTTCCTGTGTTGCTGTTTCTTTTTTCCCCGTTTATTTCAGCGCTTCCCTTTTTTTATCATTCTGGCTTTTTTTCGTAGTTTTTTATTTGCATATCCAGTCGAATTTCCCATCCCGGTTTTTTCTCTTTCTCCGTGCTTTTTGAGGGGATCCCAATTTCCTCACAAACTAATTTTGCACCTGCATAGATTAGTTCATTTAACTCAGTTATATTATTCGTCGGTATGTAAGGTAGTATGTGATCAATTTTATCCGTTTTTATCTTTAGTGTTTTCCATTCTATGTTTCTTAATTAAGGTAGAATAGTCTTTTCACTACTTATGATTCTCTTTACATTTTCTAGATTTATCTTTTATTCTTGTGATAGTGTTTCTTCCTTTGAGTAATGTAAAATAAATCTCACAGCAGATATATTATTGTTATTTGAAAAAGTTTGGTTCTTATCTTAGAAGGCATTAACGGCTTTTCTTGCATATTAAATGACGTATATACTTTCTAGATCTTTCAAATGTATATAAATAGGGTTCGATTGAGAGATTCTAGCAACAAATAATCCGAGCAGATGTTATTTCATTATTCGAGTAAGGAAAGCGCGTTTGTACTTATACATTTTGTGCAGTTGTTATATAAGGTTTTTTGCTCATGGATATCAATTATTGCTATTAAATACAGTTGATTTACACATAATTATATGACTTAAAGTAATTCAATCTAATTCTAATATTCTAAAGATAATCATATGGTTTCAAGGCATTATTTCTTTTTAATTATAACCCTCTGAACACATAATTTTAAGTAACTAATGATAATCTTTAGTAAACAAATTTGGAAAATGTATTAACTATGGTTAATATAAATACTTCCCACATTATCAAACGGCATGAAGTATTCCTATCTGAGAAAAAAATATGTATAAAACCCAAAAGGACTTGACTTATTCGATTTTCTTGTCCAGTTTGTACTTTTTGCTTATTTTTATTCTAATATGAGGCTATCATTTGCATAAGGCCCCAATTGATTGATTGGCTGATATATTTTAACGGTAAATCAACCCGTCTAGAATTATCAAATTTCGAGATGTATTAAGTGTACGTTCATAGATACATCATTGTGTAGTTACGTGTAAATTATCTTTTTCGTTTTTTTCCCAGGATTCTCAAAAATTATTTAATTGTTTAATATATATATATATATATATATATATATATATATATATATATATATTTACTAATCTCTTGATCGTAATGATCACTAATCAGTGATCGTAAGTATTTTTCCTTTTTTCTTTGTTTATATTGAACCAATGTTTTAAGATCATTTGCGGTTCCGTTTAAGATGGGTTAAGATTCTTGTCCCTGACCAGGGTTTTTTTGTTTTTTCTGATACCGTGAATACTGGTAGATATTAGATTAGTAAATACACACACACACACATATATATATATATATATATATATATATATATATATATATATATGACCCATAGATTGGACACAAACAGTTACTACAACTCGGGTTAACTTTCATCCTAGTAATGCCGCTAAATTAGTACACTTCCAGGATCTTCAGACCATCAACATTATACTCAAAACACCCTTACGAGAATGTGGCTTACTCCTCTGTTGGCTATACACTAAGCATATTCTAATCCTCAAAGATAGGTTGAATAAACATGAACACTTACGCTATGTTATCAATTTTTTTTTTTGGTTCTTAACGTTTATCAGACTATCCATTGTATTATCATATGTAGCATTTAGTTTTCTATAGTCTTTTCTAAAATTCGAGTTCATGAGCATGTTTTTTTTCTGTCTTTTATTTTCATCAAATTCTCTTAGTGTTTTCTGACACGACTATATCAATATCAGGAAAACCTGCGATTGTTTTCTTTCTTCTTTTGAGATGACCGTCAAAAATGTCCTTCCAATTTGGCTTCTAATTTTGTAAATTTTTGATCGAATATATTTCTATATCTTAGTTCAGTTTACACTCACAAACGTCCTCTTATTATCCACTGTGCTTAAGTTTCGCATCCTTCGATTGTTGATTCAGTATTATATTTAGTATTAATGTCATCGTTTTCTCCGCATTTTAAAAATTTTTATCATTTTTTAAAATAAATTCTCACAACGTAATCCGTGCTACAAGGCGAAATCAGTGATCGTAAGTATTTTTTCTTTTTTCTTTGTTTATATTGAACCAATGTTTTAAGATCATTTGCGGTTCCGTTTAAGATGGGTTCAGAATATCTTAACCTCGATTCTGGTCACATATTACAGCATTTTATATACGAGGTTTGTTCAAAAATTTCTAATCCTCTCGCAAACGTAAACAGATTCGGAGGTATCTTGGTAGTATCAATATATTTTAGTTTTTACTAGGAGTTATTGGCATCCATCCAGCAAAAAGCTCTCTTATATTCATTATCTCATTTATAGACCTTCGACTACGACTCTTCCTTCTGGGTGAGGCTCAGAACTTTTTGAACGATCCTCGTAGTTTGTATATTTGAGTTCTCAAAGATCCTTGTATTCTTAGTTATTATTTTCTTTACAAATTTAATAATTTTTTCTATAATTGCCTTGTGCAGAGGATATCTATCATTTAACATTTCTCAGTTTCTCATTTCTTTCATATGCTTTTCTTAATGAAAATTAAGCTGATGTCAATGTTTTAGAAGTCTTATCTCAAGGAATAACCATTTTTTAAACTAATATATACAATTACACAAAATATAGTGCAATTATGAATAGTAATAACAGTAGTATATATTTATAAAACCCTTCAGTCACGAGCATGATAAGACATAAAGTCATTTTTTAAGTGGAGTAAAGCTTGTTTGGCGTATTAATAACCTTGACATAGTTGCTATGGGCTGGACAGCGATGGGGTGGTAGCAAGTTCAAACTCCAATCGCTCTATTATGTTTAGTTTTTAACGAATAACCCTGGGAAAGGTAAGAAGACTTATGCCAAAGCTATGAGTTGAATATCACCCCACTTGTTCTTGAAGAAAATGGCTTTGGTATTGAATAACTAACGAAGGTTGATTTGCCATTAAAAACAGGAAACAAACCAAGCCTAAAACTGGTTTGAATTTAGAATCTTTCTTTCTCTGGACTGGTTGCCAAATTGACCTAAGATGCTCAGTCGTCCCAAACCATCTGCAATAAGAATAAGAAATATTGTTTTTCTAAATGCACGATATATACAGCACATAATATATTTTCTTATAATCAACCAACTACACACACACACACACACACACACACACACACACACACATTCGATCAAAATCCTAGATTGTCCTTATTTTTTAGCTTACTTGTGGATAAGATATATAAATCGAATTTTTATTGTATTGATTTTAGGACAACTATATATACAGCTTTTTTGGCATGCGTATTTTTTCAATCATTGATTGTCCTTACTTTAGGCTCAATTGGTGTTTATCCTTTAGAAATGAAATATGTAAACTACGATTTATTTTTTTTTATATACTGTCATCTGTAGCATATATAAGAACTCTTATTTGAAATTTCTGGATTAGTTCCACTGTCTTTGGACATCTATCCAAGCTGTTTCTTCGTAATTTTGCTTCCACTTCTTTCAGGAGTTTAGTAATACAGAATCAATTCTTTTGCATATTTTTGACTTGTGAGTTTTTATTTATGTTCAAACTGTTGCGATGAGTTGCAACAACGTCTACTATATGAACGTATGTTATACCTTTGTATCAGTTCTTCGACTCTATTCTTAGTGAATTTTTCAGAGTATCTTTCAAACATTTCATAAGAAAATATAAATAAAAAAGGAAGTTTAATTTAGGAATGGAGTGATCGCAAAATTAAGAATCCTCCTAATCCTTCATTTATATTTGTAATAAGTTTGTCATTTAATATTGTTCAGTGAATAATTTTATCCCTCCTCGGATCTTTATCATTTTCAAACATTTATCGTTCGTGAAACCAATACAGGTAAAGTATTAACGTTATATCAACATTCAGAGTCAGTCATATCATTTTTATGATAGTCCAGAGTTATTTCCTTAGATTCATTAGAATGATTTGCTATCCTGTTGATGATATATTGTTTTGTTGTAAATCATTTGTATCTATTTTCTTTATAGGACTTTGTAAAGTCTATTTAGCAAATAACTCAGTCGATCTGTCAGCAAAGCTTAGAATACGTTGGCTGTTGAGAGATATGATGCCCCTATAGGGTACCCTGGGTGTGACACTTAATTTTATATAATTAGGCTCTACTTCTGAAGATGTGGAAAATGAGAAATACGCTTCATTGCACTTTACTCCCAGGTCGAGTCTAACCAGTAGAGCTATGACCTAATAAGGTGTAAACTATGGGTCAAATAGATCGGTTTAAGAATTATTCTTTTTTGATAGGGCCGTGTATAACAAAAAAAAAACTCAAAAGAAACATCTAAACACAAAATCTGACAACAAACCTTCAATGATCACGATTCTCTTACATCTCAGATTAAAATTCCTTTAGAAATGTAGAGAAGCCGTTAAAACCAATAAATTAATCAATCGATAGAAATCAGTATCTTTCAGTTATTATGTGATTGGAAATATTATCACTATAGTATCATACACAACAGTAGTTTATAAGAGTCCAGAGATTATCAGTTCTCTTTTAGTTATCTAGTTTTTTCTATTGATGTTTTTAAACTGTCATAATAAGGCTTATAAATATATATAAACAGTATACATGATGTTTTGTGCTTCGTATTCCGGTTCATATGCAATATTTTTTTAATGAGAAAAGTTGAAGAGTAATAGATATTACGTCATAATTTGTTAGACATTTGATTTGTGAATATAGTATTTTTCGTTCCCGACGGAATAATAACTGTTTGTATATGTTTCCATAAATTATGATCTTTAGTTATTCTTGTTTACTTTTACATTTCCTTGCCGCATTTATACTTTTCAGTTGCTATATTATGACGCTTTATAAACCGCTTTACATAACTTCTTCTTCTTCTTCTTCTTCTTCTTCTTCTTCTTCTTCTTCTTCTTCTTCTTCTTCTTCTTCTTCTTTCTCACCTGTTTTAGCTGATGGCCTTCCATTAAGGTCTGAGTGACAGAAAGTTTCCTCATGTTTCTATGAATCTTCTCAATATTCGGGTTGTTCTCAATAATGATGTTGTCTGGATAGTCTCGATTCGTCCACAGATTTCCAACTTTGCTAGCTCTCCTTTCCAAGCTTTTGGGGACTGCTTCAAGCGTGCCATTTACCATTGGTATCATCATCACCCTCAACTTCGTAGTTCTATAGCAAGCTCAAAGATCTTGTCTCTCTTTTCGTTTTCTTTGATTTTTACTCTGTGGTCTGCCGGAATGGCAAAGAGTGCCAGCTGTTAAGTTCTCTTTTTTTAATTAGCTCTAGATCTGGTCTCCTAGATGCGATTAGGCGATATGTTCGTATTTTAAAATGCAAAAAGTCTATTCGTCTCATTCTCTAAAATGGTTTCTGATTTGGGAATGTACTATTAGGCAGTTTGTTGAAATTTCTTGCACAATTCCCAGTGAATCACCTTCCCTAACCAGTCATGTCTAGTCTTATACTTCCAATCTGCTAGTTTTCTTCATTCACTCATTATATGATTAACCATATCGTCTTTGTCAGCATCTAACCGATGCTTGCTATTCTGTAACGTACCGTCTATTTTGGCTTTAATATAATTAGTTCCTTACGTGATATTTTGTACTGTAACTATAATTTTTTCTTTCGTAGACATCTTCAGGTCTTCTTGTGTGCAATATCGCCGGTTTGTCACTTGAAATATGCATTTGATGTTCGTGTATCTACTTCTGCATCTAGTTTGTTATTGTTAGCGACTGTTGAGCCTAAATATTTTAGTTTGTTTACTTGGGTTAATACCTGGCTCTATATCTGAAAATCCCTGCCAATATTATGAGATCCCAGAAGGGGTTGGTACGAAACCGCGAATGTCTTAAGATTAAATTTCAGCCAAAATGCCTTCGAAAATTTGGAGAAACCAGTGATTATTTCCTGTGTATCTTAGTGGTTTTGTGCCACGAAGGCAATATCGCAAGATAACATGAACTCGCGTAAAATAACATTTCTGGTCTTAGTTGCTGTATTGAATTTTCGAGGATTTTACAGGTTTACCCCCGGACCTCGCTGTATTCATACTTCTTTTGTCGAATTAGTGAAGGCATCAGACAAGCCCATACTAAGAAATATTTAGAACAGTTTTCTGCGTTTATCCCCGTTCACAAGTTGAAATAGCTATGAAAGATATCTTAAGCTGACTGATGCCTACATGCTTGTATGCAAAACTGATACGAGCTTGACGAAGTGGTCAGGGCACAGTAGTTTCTGTGGGATGTTCCTTAGTTCTTCGCTGTTTACAGTGTCAGAAGCTTTAGTGAATCGGACAGAATCATATAGTGGAGCATATTTTGTTCCATGCATTTGATCTGTATTTGTCACAAAGTCTTCATGCCTGTGTTTCCTCATACACAGTTAAATAGTTTCAAGTATTGCTATTTATTGTTCACATCAATTTAAATTTTTTCAAGTATTGCTATTTTACATAAATAGTTCTATTTGACCACAGGAAAATGGATGAAAAATTGCTATCCAACACTAATAATTCTATTTAATATTTATCATTTTTTTTGGCACTCAAGTAAATGTTTAAAGTATTACTACGTAATTTTAAAACGATAATTTGATAAAAATAATCCCAAATAAAAGATTGAAAGTTCTTATTGACACATATAGAGGACCCTAACTGTTATTACCATTTAGGTTCATAACGTACAATGATGTTGGAATCCAAATTTCCAAAACTCCAAGAATCAAACTTCAACATGAGATACAGTTTATAGTCGTTCACAGAACACAGATTGTTTCACTTAAGCTCTACATTAATCGCTTCTTTAAAGGAGACTTCCTGATACAAGGGCTAACGTGCTGGACTACGTCCTTAAAGTAGGCAGGTTCAAAATACAATAGCACTATTACGTTACGTTTCGGACTATTTCTATTGCAAAAGGTATGAATCCCCTTATAATTTCCCAACTCCCGTTTAAATAATATCTTAGTAAATTCTTGTAAGAGGAGGTCTTTGGCATTAAGTAGCCGGCGAAATTTTATATGTCATTAAACAAAAATAATCCAAATCAAATTAATCGCTCCTTAACTAATCGGTTCAGAAACTCAATTAACTAACATTCTGAATCTTACTAAATGTCTCAATATACCATTCAACTAATTCTAATCAATGAAAAATTTCCTTGGTGATTAATAAACTGATATTTCAGCCGGAATTGAACACTTAACTGCTACCTAACAATCATTATTCGAAAACACTTCCATCTTACCGGATGTATTTTAAGGGCCATTTCATAGCAGTTACAGGCTTCTTTGTCACTAATGTTTATGTTTATAGCAATTACCGACGCTCAATATTATTTCACAAAGAAGGGAACTTATTTCAACTTAGAGTATCTTTTCCTGCGTTACATTCATTTATTTGGACAAGAGTTCGTTTATTTTTTTTGCCACTCCGGTTTTAAAATACCGAAATGTTTTTGTCAAAACAAACGCTTTATATTTATCCAAACACTGTTTGATATAATAAAATTCCATCTATATGAGTTAAACATTAAAAAGACTTAAAATATTTCACAGATTTTGAATCTTCGATTAATGAAAAAAAAAAACAGTGAATAAACTAATTTATTAGAGTGGTTTTTGCTTTCAGAATTAGAATTAAAATTTTCCTTTTTTTCACAGAAATGCACACCAGTAAACTATGATTATTGGTATTTTATTTTTTGATATCAGTTTTCTTTCTCTAAAATAAATCCGTGTAAGACTATACATGACAAACAATTGTGCTCTTAAGAGGAATATATCATATATCTAAAGGAAAAAAATTACTCATCCATGATGTTGCTTGCTTGAATTTTCTGAATGTATGTGCTCAATCGTGTTTTTATATATATATATATATATATATATATATATATTCAATAGTTGTGTGATGATAAATAATTACACATATACGATCATTCACTCCCAGACCTACGTACTCAAACACGCACAACTAACATGCACACACACACACACATGTATATATATATATATATATATATATATATATATATATATTCTTTGGATAAAAACATGTATCATTTGTCATTAAGTATTTTCCTAAGGGTAAATAAAGTTTGACAAACACACGCGCGTGTGTGTGTGTGTGTGTGTGTGTGTGTGTGTGTGTGTGTGTGTGTGTGTGTGTGTATGTGTAAAGTTAGTTTAGATATACTTGAAAACTTGATTAAAAATGTATAACGTGTTTGTTCGGTTTACATAAATTGGGCTTTATTTTTATTCCATCATATACTCTTCTTTTGAGGGTGTGTCCTCGGATCACCGAATAGCCACGGCAAAAATACGACTAAGCCTACGAAAAAACGCCACACGAACAGCGACCACCAAAAATATGACTGGGTCCTTCTTAACAGCAAAGATATTAGAGATAAATATGTATTAGAATTGAGAAAGAGATTTGATACACTACAAGAGAAGACAGAAAAACGTACCCCAAATGACGAATATGAGAATTTCGTCAACACCCACCTCGAGGCAGCAGCGAAGTGTATTTCAACAAAACCTAGAACTAAATATAGAGTCCAATGGGAAACATTAGCGGTTAGAGAAAAACGTGCACACGTGAAAACTGCCTCCAAAAGCTATAGGAAGAACCCAACAACGACAAATGCCCGCAAACATATATCTAAAAGAACACACATAATACATACAAAATCAGAGAGATAAGATAAGAGACTCAGTGGAAGATAGACAATGTAGGATAGCGGGGTAAACAATAAACGAAGTGAGTATAAGCAAGAGAAGAGCCAAAGCTAAATTGAAAGCTGCAAGCCAACAGGAAAGAATAAAACTTTCGAAACAGAATTTCGAAAATCTACAAGGAAACCCACCGAAAGTTATGGATGAACCAATCACCAGAATTATTAGTAAGCAATTGGACTTTAAACTAGAACCGTTCACTCAAGAAGAACTCGATTCGATTCTTAGAAAAAATAAAAATTAGAAAGCTGCTGGGCTGGACGAGATTCCCCCTGAAGTATGGAAGACCAGACAATTCGACGACAAAATTTACAATGCCCTACTATGAAACCGCATAGAACCCAGAATCGACAACATCCTTAGGAAAAACCAAAATGGCTTTCGAAGAAATAGATCCACGGCCTCACAAATATTGACCCTCCGTAGAATCCTTGAAGGCGTACGGGCAAAAAAAAAAAAAAAAGAAAAAAAACTACAGGCGACATTACTATTTGTCGACTTCTCCATGGCCTTTCATTCAATTCACAGAGGGAAAATGGAACAAATCCTACTAGTATACGGACCGACGCAGCAATAACGATTCCCTATAGAAACACCAAAGTGAAAGTACGTTCACCGGATGGAGACACAGAAGACTTTGACATTTTAGCAGGAGTACTACAAGGGGACACGCTAGCTCCATACCTCTTTATCGTATGTCTAGTCTACGTGCTTAGATCATCGATTGATAAAATCAGAGACAACAGCTTCGAGCTGACAAAGAAAAGAAGCAGACGGTACCCCACAAAAACTATTACCGACGCCGACCACGCCGATGACATAGCAATTCTGGCAAATACACTCAACCAAGCGGAAACACTACTGCATAGTTTGGAACGAGACGCCGCAGGCATTTGTCTCCATGTCAATGCGCACAAAACTGAATATATGTGCTATAATCAAACAGGCGACATTTCGACACTAGACGGAACCTCTCTGAAACTGGTAGACAAATTCACCTACCTAGGAAGCAGTATCTCATCAACCTAAAAAGACATCGACACACAGCTAACGAAGGCATGGACAAATATCGATAGGCTATCGATCATATGGAAACCAGTCCTGACCGATAAAATGAAACGCAGTTTCTTCCAGGCAGCGGTTGTGTCGATACTGCTGTATGGATGCACTACTTGGACGCTAACAAAACGGCTGGAGTAGAAGCTCGACGACAATTACACAAGAATGTTGCGAGCAAACACCTCACAAAGCACCAACTATACGGCCACCTGCCTCCCATCACGACAACTACCCAAGTTAGACGAACCAGACATGCAGGACACTCCTGGAGAAGCAAGGACGAGCTCATAAGTGATGTACTCCTATGGACCCCCACATATGGCCGAGCAAAAGCAGGACGACCAGCTCGAACAAACATATAGCAGCTATGTGAGGATACGGGATATAGCCCTGAAGACCTGCCATAGGCGATGAATGATTAGGAGAAGTGGCGAGAGAGGGTCAGTGATATACGTGCTAGCGGCATGACCTGATGATGATGATAGCTGCTGAATTAATGCCAAATTTATCTGATACCGCATGCTTACAGCTATGAGCTTTAGTAATTTCATCTAAGTCCCAAACAACACATACTAATATATGAGGCATTGTTCTTGAAATAGTTTTTCTTGTTACATTTTTTTTCAAAGAAAATTTATGTATTTGAACATCATTATTTTGATTAATTTTGTTTGATTGATTGATACAGATCTCCTCGTTGAATGAAACATTCTATTTTCCTTTGTTTTTGCTTTTGTCTTCTGCTTCGTCCTGATTCCTCTAAGGTTGAAATTTCTCTTCTATTCATTCATGTAGTGTTAGCTGCATGATGTTTTGGCCGGTTTTTTTTAAATCTTCACTTACATGCTGCTAAAGTCTTAAACCATATCCTTCTTTGATCCATACAATTGCTTTTAGTCTATATTGTTTAAAGCAAAAGGAATTGTTGTGACGTATATATATAGTGTTCGATTTTAGAATAAACTACACATAAAATCAATAATTAATTTATTCTCTGTCTCAGTTGTTTAAGTATAAACATATTGTCATTAGTAGATTGGTCATAGCGTGTGTAATTGGAACCGTCGTTTCATCTTTTCACTATATTAGAAGTTAATTGCATTAGAAAATAATTTATTATCTTTTTGACATCTGCCAACAGTATTATAGAATTCACATGCATGAAAAATATGCATATCTATATAACCTCCCTCAAAAGGAATATATTTAACAAGAATATATAGAAATTGATAATAAAGAATATTTAAAATTTCGCAATTCACTGGTTCGTGCAAATTGAAAAAATATTTCAAACTAGATAAGCAATATATAGCTTAACTAATGTAACTTTATCAAATGATATTTTCGGGGATTCAAAAGAAATATTCATCATAGATTAATGAAACCTGAAGAAACTTTCTGAAGCGAATTCACAGTGAGAGCGCCAAGAATTTTTTTTTTTTTTTTAAGAAGAGCGCATTTTTACTAGGAAATCAAATAGTCAAGTGATCGAACACTTACGTTCTCTGGTTGGCATGAAACAGCCAATAAACATCACAGAGTTTCAATAACAATATTCTCGAGATGCACCCGGTACATCACTTTGGTTATTTTCATTCATTTTAAAAGAGTAATGCAGCTGGTTTGAATTCAGTGTTTTTATTCTCCTAGACCGGTGGTCATAAGAAGGTTACACAACCATTACTATTTATCCATAACAAGAATAAGATTAATTGGTTTCATACAATTCCCCAAGGGATTAGGTGGAAGTGAAACGGCCACAGCTTCGTTCATAATTTGAAATCGTGAAGCCGATTTCATTACCTACAAGAATATCATTACACTAAGCGCGCTTACACATATGTGTTTATGTCTGTATATGGTTGTGTATATTTATTTTGTGTTAATGGAAGTCATCACTTGTCTTTAATTATATGATCTTATTACGTCTGAAGTCCCAGTATGATGAGGAATCAGTCATTTGTTTCTATCATGCAAACAAGCATGACAATAAGATTTCTTGCTGTAATTCCTTCTCGGTAACTAGCTATATTTTATCACTGTTTTTATATGCAATATTTCACAAGATAGCTTCCTATGCAGCCAGGCGTTGCGCCCGGATATGAATGTCTTCCTCAGATTTGTCAGCTTTCCAGTGAAACATTTCACCAAACATAAGGTTTGAAACACTATTAATTCAGCAAATGGTTTGTAAGTGATGCTGTTATAAGTCTAATACTCACCAAACCAATCATCTGACCTTTGCCAGTGTTGGCCCGCATTGTTTCCGGAGTGAACAGGAAGAAATGCTTTAAAATCTCTCATCAATGAGTTGACAGGGTCTGAAACATCGGCGGACAGCCAAAAACTTTCCGTGATTTGTTAGTGTCGGAAATGCTGGAGTCATTCTATACTGCTCGACCTGTGACTCCTCATTGATTCTAATAAAACAGCGTCAGGCTGAATGCACGTCATCTTACAGATATTTGCATATCGTGCGACTAGATTACTGGAAAATATACGATAGAAAAATATCATATGCTATTCAGAATTTCAACATTATTAAATTAGACATTTTTGACATATTCTTGAGAACAAAACATTTTAAGAATTAATTGAATCAATCTGAATAATACTAGGCTTGCTAATCATTTCCGTGGAAAATCATTTCTTAGAGAGTTGATACTTTGCTATCTGAATCTACAGCAATGGCATTTGGTGAGAGATAGAATACCCTATTATTTCATCTCTATACTGGCCGCAGATTGTGATACTACCTTGTTATAACAGGAACCATTTTAGGTATTAGCTTATATTTTCCTAATATTCCAGAGCTTACCTGGCGTTTATGTAGGGTGGTTGGTTTAAATTTAGTCATTACTCGATGGCAGCACTTCCCACATTGTCCAAAATGAGTAGGGCTGAGTTTATTGCAAGGCGCCCGGAAAGACGATACAGTTTTGTTAATAGCCACACACGGATCTCAATTTCTTGATCCCCAACTACCACTATCATACAACTTCGTCTCAAAACTGATTGGGCGTGAAACCGGATAAATTTATAGATGGATATGTGTTTACTTGTTAGAAACTTCAACGGCTGTCTGCTCGAAGGCACTCGTAACGTAACAGTCATTTTTGTAGGAAGTGTACTTCCCAAGTTCAAATACTGAACGAGTCTGTTTTCATTTTGTGTAGCGCTAATTCTAAGAAAGGTGTGCATCAAACTATTATCCCAACAGCAATAAATTAATAGAAGGGCACACTGCGATCTTTAACCTTTGAATGAAAACCGGTTAGGGAGATAAAAGACTTAGAATTTCCCTACGTCCTGGCGTGGAATGGGTTCTGTCAGGCTACTCCTGTCTAAAATACTCTACATGAATAGCACCGTCAGGACCAAACAATATATGGAATAAGTAACTCTTGCAAATAAGGGAGTCATAGGGATAGGTTATTTCAAGTATAATTTAGTTATCTAGTTATATGTATATATTAACTAAACACTCCGCACGAGCAGGATGTGATACAAAGCCAATTTTTACGCTGGGTTTAATTGGTTGGAATTCATTGTTTTCCTTCTCTGTTGCCATACCAAGTTTAAAGGTCCTGTCAGCTCTTTTATTTACATATAATTGAAGGAATAATAGTTGTATTCAAAAGTTCCCAAAATGTAATGACATTGTGAAAAATGTAAACAAGCTTTTCCAGTATTTGAAATTGGGTCCCCGTCTGCATTTCATACAATGGTAACAATTACATCACGAAGGCCTTTCTGTTATTTTTTAGCTATTGGATATATGAAAATAAATAACGAAGAGATGAAAGGAAACAAGGAATCTAAATATGTTATAAATTTGTGATAATTTTTGCATTGCTAGAACATTAGATTCAATGATTGTCCTCACTGATATCAGTCTACGACGCAACTTTTCAGCTAATACGAGATGACTACGCACAAATATATAAGTTTGATTCGTCATATTTACGTGAATCCAGAATACAATAATGTAGTATATTTCATACAGAACAAGGGTGAGAAAAATGTCTCATATGATCAAATTTCTTCTTTGGGTGGTATCCTCTTTTTCGGGACAAACACTAGCTCTACCGCTTTTAGTGCAACCATAAAAGTCCAACACAGAGCCAACATTATAATGGGCCTCAGCTTTGTGCCAATTTGGACTTTCGACTAAAAGACAAACAAAGACGTCCACATTTCTCATAAAATGATTCAAATATGACTCAATACTTTGATACATTTTGTACCCTGTCTATAATGAAGGAGGAGTCACCAACGAGACAGCAACATCTCAGTAAGCGAGTTCGAACTCTAGTTGCACTACTACGTTCAATTTCTGTTGAAGACTCTCAGGAAACGTATGAACTTCTCTATCCCTCATCTATTGTTTTAAGATGACGACTACTGTTTATCTCTAATGATGGCTCTCTCATTAATAAATCCAGGAAGTGTGATATGTAATTAAATACAGAAAAGAAAATGAAACCGTTCGTAAGTTAAATAAGCATAACTCAAAAACCTTGATTGTAATTTGGTCTTTTGTAAACAACCATCAACATAAAATGTCATTTTAAAAAAAATTAAAAAATATAGTATTTAATTATTATTTTACTTTATCGTTTAGAATCATAAGATTATTAATTCAAAATTTCACGTCCGACTGATTAAATGTCATAATCTCAGCTAATACTAAAAACTGCGTTAGTTATACTTTATATGACGTAAAATTCGTGATATGCACGTGAAACTTGATCTTCTGAAATAAGAGATCTCTAAGGTACAGGATTCAATGTGTAAACTGTAGTCATTTTACGTGAATCATCTTATGTGTGCGTATTTTTTCAGTTTTTCTGTTGCATCAACTAGAGACAGTTGGGCATTGAGGAAAGCAACACGATAGTCCACTTCACTCCTCATGATATTTGAAAACGACATGGTATACTGCATGGAATTCACGGTGAATGCGCAGATAAGAAAATGTCAGTGTGTTTGTGAGTCAATCTAAGTGCAGAAGAGATGGTTCGAAAGGATTTGGGTGTTTCCAATGATGAACTAAACGGTGCAACAGCACAGAAGTCTGTTTCTCATCGTTCTGATAAGAACAGCTCTCCCAAATTTGTTTATGGGAGACAAAACATTATTGAAAACGATCCTAGCAAAACTATCAGCTTAATAGCTAGGGAGATAAAAGGAACTGTTTTTTACCCCGGAAGGTAGAGCAAGAAGAAATTCACTATCCTCTTTGAAGATCAGAAAGGGATAAATTTTACCACAGACCATAAAAGATAAGAGGAAATACCGCGCTGTAAAACATTTTAACAAACTCAAGCAATTCCTCAAAAAGATCAATTTTCGTTTTTTTCTCAGACTTTCTGCTTGGATCATATGATAAATTCAAAGAACAATGATTGGTTTGCGCTGTCTTCAACAGAAAAACAATTATAGATAAAACCCAAACAACTAATTCACTTCATAGTATTTGGAGTAGTCATAACAGATGTTGATGTTATCCCTATATTCACCTTTCTACTTGGCATCAGACCCAACATAAAGCATTACATCAAGGTCCTAGAAGAGGTAGTGCTACTATGGATCAAAATGATAGTTGTTAGAAGCAGACTCTTCCAGCAATAGTACTTTTCACGATGCTACACAAGTTGGTAAACCCAATATTGACTGTGAGAAAAGGTATGCGATCATATCACTCATAACATCTGGTTGCTAAACTGCTCAGATTGCCATCGCCTAGATTAAAACATACCAAGTCTGGTTAAGTGATAGACTCACAAACCTCCCTGCAACACTGAAGATGAAAATGAAGAGAAGAATACGGAAGCATATAGCAATTCAAACCAGCTGACTCTCGGCTAATAAGAGATTACAAAGTTATCTGAAGGCTGTAGTTAAAACCAATGGAGATTTCTATGAATAAATTTAATCTGGATATTTTCCTGTACTTCTGGTAAATATATCTTATAAAGTTAGATATCAGTATTATTTTTATTTCTGCTGAATTAAGACGACGATTGACCAATTGTGCAAGATATATATATATATATATATATATATATGTGTGTGTGTGTGTGTGTGTGTGTGTGTGTGTATGTGCACGCGCGCGCGTCTGTGCATTTACGGAATTCTATCCAAAATACCTAGCATTTTAGTCCACATGGACAAAGATTTCAATTTAGTAATCACAATAATAATAATAATAATAATAATAATAATAATAATAATATCAAGTGTAGGTTATGTGGGTTTAGAAACGAAACAATCAATCATATTACAAGCGAATGTAGCAAATTATCGTAAAAAAAGAATAAGACAAGAGACGACTGAGAGAGGAAGGTGATCTAGAGGAAACTGTGCAGGAAATGCAATTTGACTACATGGACAAGTGGTATGTAAATAACCGGAAATCCATCCAGGACAATAAGACACTCAAGTTTTGAGGTATAAAAATGTCAGACAAACAAAATAAGAGATAGTCACCCTCCCCCAAAAAGAACAAAAAAAAAATGCCGAAATGTGGACTCAACCGACAACTGAGTTCACTATCAAAATAGTGAAAAGAGATATTAATATCTAAACCTTGCTAGAGAATGAAAACAAACAAATATGAGCATAAGGGTGATACCAATTTTATTTGGTGCATTGGAACAATTCCCAAAAGATTGGTAAAGGGATTAGGAACCTTAGAAATCAAAGGAAAAGAAGATACAATTCAAACTACAGTATTATGAAGATCGGCAAGAATTCTGAGAATCAACGGGGAGACTTGAGGATAATTGTTGTCAGTCGAACTCTACTGAAATACCATCAACTAACGCTGGTGTGAAAACCTCTCAAAATAGGATAATAACAATAGACGTCTGGGTGGGGAGGTTGATCCATTGGGAATTCTCCAAAAATAAAATTTAACTATACAACTACATGGTATATGCACCAAAAGGAATTCGTCCGTGTGAATGAGATGTATAAAACTATCTGGAACTTTGAGATACAAACAGATAGCCTAATCCTGACAAGAAATCAAAACCAAGTGATAATTACCAAAAAAACATATGAGAGAACATTCCGTCTCGTGCATTTTGGCCTCCCAGCAGACCACAGAGGAAAAATCACAAAATCGAAAAGATGGACAGCTGCTCAGACCTTCGGTTCACAAAGGATTAGAAAATGGACTGGATGAGTAGCAAATGAGTTCACCTCTCGACACTGCTGTATTGTTAAGATCGGCAACAACAGTGTGTACTTTCCTCGAGATCTGTGGAGACTTGCTATGACGCACACTCCAGTGAAATACCAAAAAGAGAGACATAATACATTACATGCAGTAGTTAAAAAATATGCTATAATTCATTGATTATGCTTTTCGGACTGACTTCCTCCTCTAGGTTGTTTTTTTCACAACGTTTCGGCCGTCTGATCCTCCGGCCTTCTTCAGATTTATCTCGAACTCGGGAACTCTGGAATTTCGAACCCAACCCTTTATTTTTCCGGGGGTACCATGTTCTTATTCCATTAAGGTCATTGCTGCTGCTACTACTTAATGCTGTCGCTGCTGCTTGACACAAGAGTCACATGGCCGAGGCGACTAAGGCGTTGAATCAAAAATTGGAAGTCCCCCCCAAGGTGCTGAGTTCAATCCTGAGTGCAGTGGCAGTGACAAAACAATGGCAGTGACAGCGTCGATAGAAGCAGCAGCAGCAGCGACAGCATTAAGCAGTGGCAACAGCAATGGCCTTAATGGAATAAGAACATGGTACCCCCGGAACAATAAAGGGTTGGGTTCGAAATTCCAGAGTTCCCGAGTTCGAGATAAACCTGAAGAAGGCCGGAGGATCAGACGGCCGAAACTTCGTGAAAAAAACAACCTAGATGAGGAAGTCAGTCCGAAAAGCATAATCAATGAAAACACCTCATCCCAAAAATATAGACAATTACTATGCTATAATTCATTTTTTTTGTTTTAATTCCCTTGTATACCAGATGGATAATTTATATATAAAATCGTCTCGACTAAAAGTCGACATTTGCACAAAAGACAGTAATTTGTTCCGAACTATCGTATAATTAGCATAGCTATAATATTTACTTCCGTAAAATGTAAAATGTACAACAAAAAAAAAAAAACTTCAAAACTACAAGATGAAATGATTATAGGGAATCGACATTAAGCTTTTTCGGGTGAAATGCGAAGTAAAATCAGAGAAGTATTTTCAGCTAATAATCTGTGTTGATATTTATTTAATGTTTGAAAGTTGAAAGTGACACAACTTAGAAATTGATTCAACAAAATTGTAGGCTATATGGAATTGTCTCGGTACTCTCGTTTCTTTTGAACTTGTCGGGAGACACTTAACTTTTTTTCCTTTGTAGAATTGGGTGGAACCATTGGTTTCCTTGAAGACACACGAGACAATGCCAGAATCATTTTCCATCATTTATCTCTTCTTTTAGCTGCAAAAACAACATTCTTTCTTTCTTTCTTTCTTTCTTTCGTTATTTACTTATTTATTTATTGGTTGATTTCCTTCTTTCCTTTTACACGTGTGTATCTGAGTGCACAGGCTGGCATGCGTGAATGTGTGTGGGGGGCGTGCGTGTGTTTGACAGTTTCTTCAGTAATATTATGATCACTATTTTGATTTATGAAAGACTTTTTAAACTTTATAATTACCATATTTTTGCCCCCTCATATTTTTGCCACGTGCACGCATGTGCGCGTGTGCAAACACACACACACACACACGCACACACACGTACCTCATATTTTGCTACGCGCGCACACACGTGCACACACACGCACACACACGCACGCACACACGCATATATATATATATATATATATATATATATATATATATATATATATATATATATATTTACTACTGATATTTTAGGTAGCTTTGGGGGTGGCGGTCTACTGGGGTGGAGGGGAGAACTCAGGAGCCGAGTGGAAGAAATGTCAATATTGGTCAGTATGTCTTTAATTCCAATTTAAAATGCTGAATTTTACAAAATGTTATGCTGTATTTTGTTTGTGAAATAATGCTTAAACTATGCGTTTTAAATGTAAAGGCACGCTTACTCTACTATAAAGCCAATTTGATATTAAGCCTATCCACATGTCAGCGAACAAGGCAGAATGTTTTTGAATATCTTCTATCGAATAATTTAAAAATTCGTAAAGAAAGCCCTAACAGTAGTTTAGAAGAAAAGCCTAGAATGCTACCACAGCCCCCCCCCTCAGAAAGGGAAAAAGGAGAAAAAAAAAAAAAAAAAAAAAAAAACCAACAAAAACGAATTCTCCCCTCCACCCCAGTAGACCGCCACCCCCAAAGCTACCTAAAATATCAGTAGTAAATAAAAGTCCAAACGAAGAAGAGCATTTGAACTCAGGAGCCGAGTGGAAGAAATGTCAATATTGGTCAGTATGTCTTTAATTCCAATTTAAAATGCTGAATTTTACAAAATGTTATGCTGTATTTTGTTTGTGAAATAATGCTTAAACTATGCGTTTTAAATGTAAAGGCACGCTTACTCTACTATAAAGCCAATTTGATATTAAGCCTATCCACATGTCAGCGAACAAGGCAGAATGTTTTTGAATATCTTCTATCGAATAATTTAAAAATTCGTAAAGAAAGCCCTAACAGTAGTTTAGAAGAAAAGCCTAGAATGCTACCACAGCCCCCCCCCCCCAAGAAAAAAAAAAGCTCTATAATTCCTGAAGCCTGCTAGGTCCCCAACTGTAGGAAAAAAAAAAAAAAAAAAAAAATGAAAAACCCAGGAAAAGTACCTATACAGCAAAAAAAGTATAAGTCAGTACTAGTGAAAGTCCTAAGAAAGTACCTTAATGTTGGACTTAAAACAAAACTTAAAACAAATTCCCCCACCTTTTTTTTTTTTTTTTTTTTTTTTTTACGTACACATGGGAAGCAGCATGATGTACGTAAAGGTGTTGGAATAAACCAATGGACGACCAAACTCAATACCCAAATGGGTCCTGGACGTGAGTCTGACGACTTTTCGCTCAGGATCGACAGTTCGATCGGGGAACTACTGCTGCTCCTCTATAAGAGTGGCTTCTATAGAAGAGAATAAAACAGCCATCGAAAGATAACCATGACCCACACTCAAACCACTTACACAAACCGCATCGCTCTTCGCGCGGGTAAAAAAGGGGCGCGTCCTGCTGAGGTTGGAGCCCTGGCCTCGGTGTTCGAAAAATCAGCTACAGAGCTCAAACAATCAAAACTACTAAAATGCAAGCAAACACTACAAATAGCCACATTTAACGTAAGAACCTTAAATAGAATAGGACAACTCCCAGAGCTAATCGCATCGGCCGAAGAACATAAAATAGACATAATATGCATACAAGAACACAGATACACGCACACAGAAGATATCAAATATCACGAAACTGGCAATGGATGGTCGCTCGCCACTGTATCCGCATGGAAAAACTCTGTCAACGCCGCAGTAGGAGGGGTAGGTTTGCTTATAGGACCTAGAGCACTAAAAACGCTTAATAGCATAGAGAAAATACAACCTAGAATGATGGTAGCTACATTTAACGGAAACCCCAGAGCAACAATCGTCTCATGCTACAGCCCCACCAATGTTAGTGAAGAAAATGAAATAGTCACCTTCTACGATGAGTTATCCTCATTAGTGCGTAGCATCCCGAAACACAACATGTTAGTCATTGGCGGAGACATGAATGCACAAATCGGGAAAAACGGAAACAACAAATACAGCCTCCACAACACGTCAAATAGAAATGGGCAACATCTAACAGATTTCATGATAGAAAATAGATTAGCATGCCTCAATACAAACTACCAAAAAAGAGAGGGCAAACTATGGACATACACGTACGCAAACAATACTAAAGCTCAGATAGACTACGTCCTTATAAACAAGAAATGGAAGAATAGTGCATTGAATTGCGAGGCATACTCCTCTTTTGAGGGTGTGTCCACCGATCACCGAATAGTCACGGCGAAAATACGGTTAAGCCTACGAAAAAACGACAAACGAACAGCGACCACCAAACACTATGACTGGGCCCTATTAAACAACAAAGATGTAAGAGATAAATACGTATTAGAATTAAGAAACAGATTCGAAACACTACAAGAAAAGACGGAAAAAAGTACACCAAACGACGAATACGAAAATTTCGTCAATGCACACCTTGAGGCAGCAGCAAAATACATTCCAACAAAAATTAAAACTAAATATAGAGTCCCATGGGAAACTTTAGCGGTGAGAGAAAAACGTGCACTAGTGAAAACAGCCTACAAAAACTATCGAAAAAACCCAACAAACACAAATGCCTTAAAACTAAAAACGGCACAATATCAATTAGCAGGCATATATATAAAAGAACAGACAGAATACATTCAAAATCAGATAGATAAGATTAGAGACTCGGTGGAAGATAGACAATCTAGAATTGCCTGGCAAACAATAAACGAAGTGAGCAGAAGAAAGAACACGGCCAAAGCAAAACTTAAAGCAGCAAACCAACAAGAAAGAATAAAACTATGGAAACAGCACTTCGAAAACTTACTTGGAAACCCACCAAAAATAACGCCTGAACCAATCACCAGAATAATTAGCAAACAATTAGACATTAAACTTGGACCGTTCACACAAGAAGAACTCGACTCGGTTCTCAGAAAAATTAAAAATAGAAAAGCTGCAGGACTGGACGAAATTCCCCCGGAAGTATGGAAGACCAGACAATTCGACGACATACTGCTCCGACACTGCAACGCAGTATACAATCAAAATCCGATAGATAGATGGACGAAGGGATGCATACTCCCCTTCCCTAAAAAGGGGGACCTCGGATTAGCCAACAACTACCGAGGCATAACACTTACATCCATAGCTGCCAAAATCTACAATGCCCTACTACGAAACAGAATAGAACCCAAAATCGACAACATACTTAGAAAAAACCAAAATGGCTTCCGAAGAAATAGATCTACGACCTCACAAATATTAACCATCCGCAGAATCCTTGAAGGTGTACGGGCAAAGAACCTACAAGCGACATTAATATTTGTCGACTTTACCAAGGCTTTCGACTCCATTCACAGAGGAAAGATGGAACAAATCCTACTAGCGTACGGCATACCTAAAGAAACCGTAGCGGCAATAACGATTCTCTATAGAAACACTAAAGTAAAAGTACGATCACCAGATGGAGACACAGAATACTTCGACATAGTAGCAGGAGTACTACAAGGAGACACGCTGGCTCCGTATCTCTTTATCATTTGTCTAGACTACGTACTTAGAACATCGATTGACAAAATCAAAGAGAATGGCTTCGAACTGACGAAGAAAAGAAGCAGAAGATACCCCGCAACAACAATTACCGACGCCGACTACGCCGATGACATAGCGATACTGGCAAATACACCTGACCAAGCCGAAACACTTCTGCATAGTTTGGAACGAGCAGCAGCAAGCATAGGCCTCCATGTTAATGCACATAAAACGGAATATATGTGCTATAACCAAACGGGGGACATCTCCACTCTAGAAGGAACCCCTCTTAAACTAGTAGACAAATTCACGTACCTAGGAAGCAGCGTCGAATCAACCGAAAAGGACATCGAAACGAGGTTAACGAAAGCATGGACAGCTATCAATAGGCTATCGACTATATGGAAGTCAGACCTAACCGATAAAATGAAACGCAGTTTCTTCCAGGCAGCGGTCACATCGATACTGCTATATGGATGCACTACATGGACGTTAACAAAACGGCCGGAGAAGAAACTAGATGGCAATTACACAAGAATGCTGCGTGCAATCCTCAACAAGTCCTGGCGGCAACACCCAACAAGACACCAACTGTACGGCCACCTGCCCCCTATCACGAAAACTATTCAAGTTAGGCGAACCAGACATGCAGGACATTGCTGGAGAAGCAGAGATGAACTCATAAGAGATGTACTCTTATGGATCCCCACACACGGCCGCGCAAAAGCAGGACGACCAGCACGAACGTACATTCAGCAGCTATGTGAGGATACAGGTTGTTGTCCTGAAGACCTGCCTAGGGCGATGAACGATAGGGAAGAGTGGAGAAAGAGGGTCAGGGATATCCGTGCTGCCAGCACGATATGATGATGATGATGATGATGATATATATATAGATCATTTGAAGAAATGGTGAATCAAATAAATATTCCACACCATCAGTACACGATATATATATATATATATATATATATATATATATATATATATATATATATATATATATATATGAGATAGAGAGAGAGAGAGAGAGAGAGACAGACAGACAGACAGACAGACAGGAAGGCACACAGACAGGGACAGAGGAAGAGACATTATTGTCCGTTAGTAAACACGAACATCACAATATTTAATGAAGTAATATATATTCTCTAAATACAAATCATGTCTTTAAAAATCGCACTGAAGATAATTACGCACAAACAAGACTTCAACTCCACTTTGACCAAATTACTCTATCAGTATTTGCTAGTTTGTTTAAAATTTAGGACAGTAACATGTTCCTATTTTTCGGTAGTAATAGTTGTTATTTTATAGTTAGGTAATAAATAAAATAATTATATGTATTTCATTCTATAATAATTGAACATAATAGAATCTTGGTATCTTTTGTTATGTACAAAATACTATTTTTTAAAACTTGCAAGGCAATTACTTTTGGGGGGAGTTCCTTCGCTGGAGTAAAGGTTAGCAATCTCACTTAGTTTTTTTATAATTTCAGAGTTCGATTCTCACTGGATGCCCATATATCTAGCCTTGAAATACATTTATGTACAACTTGACATTTTTATGGACGATAGAGAATATATCATAATATTAACGGAATAAATCAGAACATTAAATCCATGTGAAATATGTTTATATATCGTACATCGTGTTTGATAATGTTAGTTCAAGGACTCATCATTACAGTGTAAATATTCACAAGACAAATCTCACAGTGAATGAAAAAATCACATATGTTCCTATTAAGAGCAGAGATTTTGATTTACTCTCCTGAGTAATAAATACCATATTATTGATATTCTGTTTTGACGACACAGAGAATACCTCTCCTATGATGAAATTACACGTGAAAATTACCTGCGTCCATTTCGTCAATTGTGTAAAGAGTGTAAATTGTTTAGGACGTTGATGTTTTATTGAATGCGATAAATATTGATCGTCCATTCTTTTTTCTACCTCCAAATTGCACCGAAACAAATTATGTCTTTTATCCTACCGAGAAAAATCATTTAGCCAATTGGTAAAACAATGTCTCTATTAGATTCCAAGACTTCAACAAGAAAATTCCGTCTTTAATTATTTTCTTTTCATCTCGCAACAAAACTACCCAGATATATATTGTACTGCGTTAATTAGTGAAAACAGATATAGACCTGCAAGAAAAGACCGATTCCTATTCGTTCATTAACGTATATATGGATACTGGATTTTGTCTAGCAATCTCTCTCTCTCTCTCTCTCTCTCTGTTTCTCTCTCTCTCTCTATATATATATATATATATGTTTCTGGGTGAGGCTGAGATTTTGTTAACAATCAAAGATAAACAAACGTGAAACAACAAATGAATTTGTAATTAAAATTGCAACTTGATATATATATTAAAAAATAAAGAGTCGGAGACAAAAACCCCTATTACTATTACAATATGAATACATTACTCATCACGATAAACTTGACTTATGAATAAAAATTAAAAAGTAACTATCCTTAACAAAGAAAACTACCTGAAGCAGGGTTCTATATGTCCCCTAAAGAAAGAATGAGTTATTTTTTTCTAATATAAAATTATCAAAAACACACGGGAAATATCATTAATTTAATAATACGAATTCAAGATTCTTATTCAAACTAACCTTCAACTCACTGGAAACACCTAAATTCATCGAAATTTAAATATTAAATAGCAGTTACAACATAAGTTGAGAATTCTTTAAAAAATAAAAAAGGCTAATATTTAAACATTCATATATAAAGAGATTTCACGAGGAAATAAATATTTTTGTCTCTTCTTACCGGAAACGAGGTACGAAAGTCTACATAATAGCCGAAGCAACAATGTATTTACGCCATCTGTAGAAAGTTATAACGACCAGAGATATATTTATTATGGAAAAAACTAAATTGAAGTTTTTTATACCCATCTATATATCAACGCTTGATTTTCGGTATATTTTAATCGAAAATTAATTTTATACCCGATAGCAGTCGTCATTGAGCACTCAATGGAAATTCCAATCAAACTTATGTCCAAACCCTGAATTTTTCCTCGAATAATACTCAATTGAATATGTATATATATATATATATATATATATATATATATATATATATATATATATATATATATATATATATATATACACTAGGGTCGTTCAAAAAGTTCTCAGCTTCAGTAAAAATTTTAGTTTATTGCATTCCTCTGGTTATCCTGTGGGCTTCTCCTTCACAAAAATTAAACATAAATTGGTATAATTTTTTTTTTATTTCTATCTTTATGAGAAGTGGTAATATTAGCCAAAGAAAAATATTCCCTTATGGATTTTTCTGGTTTTATGTTCAAATTTATGTAAAGATGATGGCCAAAGAATAATGAGACGTATGCAAAAACATTAAAAACATACTGAATCTTAGGATATTTTGTAAGACCCTCATTATATATATATATATATATATATATATATATATATATATATATATATATATATATATATATATACTAGGAGATTATTACTCTATCTAGAAAGAAAACGCTGAATATAAGTTCACATTCTCTCTGCTTATAAAAATTGTCTTTTGGTCAAATCCGGCTACATTTGGAGAGGCTAGGTGAATATATGCACACGAAAACACACATACTCAGACACGGATACACACACACACAAACACACACACACACACACACACACACACACACACACATATATATATATATATATATATATATATATATATATATAAATATATATAATACTGTAATGGAGATATATAGATGAATGTAGTTTTGTACATGCAGTTATAAATATATGTAAATTTAAAACGCTTAAAAGTCTATAGGTGTGACTATAGCAGCAACGTTTTTTTTTTTTTTCAAAAATCGCTTATAAGATGATAATATTCATATCTAGCGAAGATTTTGGGGTTTATCAATAAGTGTTTCTTACATACGGAAGAAATGAATACCTCAACATAAAACCAACATTTTATTTTGATTTTACCTCACAGAGCAGAAATTGCAATAGATTTACAAATATTGCCTCTGGATATAATTTTTGTTTTTACGATTTTTCCTTCATTCCCTCTCCCTTAAGTCATACTCAAAAACAGATATAATCGCACGACAAAATCTGTTGGTCTGATCACAGAGACTCATACACTAATTGACAAGGAAACACACACACACACACACACACACACACACACACACACATATATATATATATATATATATATATATATATATATATATATATAGATAGATAGATAGATATATATATGTGTGTGTGTGTACATGTATTCGCCCAACTGATCCGCATGGGTAGGATGTAAAACTGAGGTAATTTTTTTAACCAGAGTTTAATGAGTTTGAATAAAGAGTTTTCCAATGTTAAAGAAACCAGTCTTACCTAATATTTACTCATACCATATAGTAGAATAATTGGAATTATACTTTTACTCAAGTACGTGATTTGAAATGAACATCGTCTTGAGTTTGAACTCGTGTCTTCGTTTCCTTTTTCAAAATTGTAACCATTACTTTACGAGATCACACACACACACACACACACACACACACACACACACATACTTATATATATATATATATATATATATATATATATATATATATATATATATATTTCAGTTTGTACTTTCATGCTATTTTGCTTAGTAACGCCATTACTTTACTTTATGTCAGTGGAAGTTAAAAATCTGATATTTGCAAAAGTACTTTTATAAGTTTCTCTCGACAAGAATCGTAAGTAGTTACATGAGATAATGTAAATCGATTTTTATTGTAGAATTTCTTTGATATTTGCGAATAATCGATTCACAAATTTCCATTTCGACAATTTTTTTTAGTATGCCAATATGTTCAAACATTATCAACTGATTTTAGGAAACAAAACAACGTTTTAAGGTTTTCTGAAGATACTCTCTGATTACAGATTATACTTCACTATAGCAAGAAAAGAAAGCATAAGACGTGCTTAACATTCACGATACTAGTGGAACGTAGAATATTTGATTTATTTTCGTATGAATTTACTTGTGATGTCGACACAGTTTTGAAGTTTCTTGAAATAATTTAATTCATTCCTTTTTTACTTTCTCCATCCCAGTATGAATTCTCTAATTTTACTCTCCCTCTCTCTCTCTCTCTTTCTCTCTCTCTCCCTCTCTCTCTGCTGCTGTTGCTAAATAAATACCTTAAAGATTCCCTTAGACAACGTGGTCCGCTTGGTGGCCGAGAGGTCTGAATCTTAGTCTAACGTAAAGTTGGACGGGTTTCGAGCCTCCTGCGTGTCTAGCCACACTGAAGAGTTTTGATAGAACGAAACAGTTTGTCTGTGGATGACAATATACGCTCCCCCATGGGGGTTGAGCACTCAGGCGAAGGAATTGTCGGCCGCCGCAAGCGTAATGCAAAGCTCTTCGAAAGAATTATAAAAAATGTAAATAAACGGATGCTGCTGCTGTTGCTTAATAAATACCTTAAAAATTCCCTTAGCCAACGTGGTGGCTGAGAGGTCTGAATCTTAGTCTAACGTAAAGTTGGACGGGTTTCGACCCCGGCTTCGAGTCTCCTGCGTGTCTAGCCACACTGAAGAGTTTTGATAGAACGAAACAGTCTGTCTGTGGATGACTATATATATATATATATATATATATATGTGTCTGTGAAAAATTATTGTAAAAAAGGATATACCAAAACATAGAGAACGGATTGAATAATATTTCGTCTTTATTTATCCAAAGACTTATCTAGAATGTTGGTCATATCTTAGGGGTAAGGATAAGAAGAAGTAGATAATAAAGAAGGAGGGGTAACAAAAAGGAGAGACAGAAAAGGAAAAGAAGCAAAAAAAGAAGAAGGAAAGGAAGATAGAAACAAGAGCCTGACTACTGAAGGAGTGCAGCGACGGCAGGTCCTTGTTAGCTACACATTTATACATTATAAACATCTGGCCAATTGGTATGCAAATGGCGGAAATAATTATCATTTTATGGAAGAATCATATCAAACTTGATAATGGATAAAAATGTTCTTATGAAAAAAAACAACTCCCAACCGCCCCTCCATAAGTGTGGGTGGATTTTCATTTGAATGTGCAATTCTGATGTTCTTGTTTTGGTAAATATGATATTCTTGTTGTCACCTGTGCTTTCCCCATGTCTTTTTATCCCGGTAAATATTGGAATAGGTTAAATGGATTAGCGAAGTGAGAGACCAAAATACCCAGAATGTAACAAAGATGATAAGGAATTAGAACAAAAATTAGTGGTTGAGCAATCTTGGATATTAAGAACTAGATGGTGGGGATAACCACGTATCCCATACAGCTGACTAACAAAAAAAGACGATGTATAACCGAGTTGCCGTGGTGGTTGATTTTATCAATCATTTTACCATATGGTTTGGTTAGGTCGCGAGTTTTTCAGTTAGTTGCTAAGTTAGCTAAAATCGTTGAACTAAAATGTAATTCAAATTCCAAAGTTCAAGTGAGTGCACTCTAGACTGGAAGACCAAAACAAATTCATATTACAAGTTTGATTGAGTAAATGAAGAACACGGTAAATATGTGAGATTACGTTATAACTTGGTGATATGACTTCACACTAAAGATATTCTGAATTTGGATATATAAAAATTAGCGATTTTTGACAAAGTTATCAGTTGGAAGGAGTTAGATGTTGGGGTGAGTTGTTGGTCTCTTTCTGTCTCTGTTAATAGACCCTTATAACTTTTCTCTCTCGTGCTTCTGTATACAGTCTGAACATTGAATATTATATCTGAAAAAAAAGCGATAATTTTCTGTTAAAATAATGAACATTTTACTGTGACACCAATACGTTCTGATCAATGATTGTTAATTGTTGACGGAGATTTCTTGTCTTTGAATCGCCAACACGCAGGCAACTTTGTGACAATGGATCATCCCGACCGTCAGAAGAAGTTTCAAATGGAATGTGCCATTCCCTATTTGTGCATCTTTCAAAAACAGCATGTGTACAGAGAGGATTGATAAACAAACTACGTGGAGTCTTGTTTTGCGCTCTTTCCAGAATAAGACCAAAGTAAATGTATCGTGAAAACTATTGTACCTCGTTTGGTGCCGTTACCAGGATGAGGCCTATCAGTATTATTTGAATTTGTACAACAAATGACGTACACAACGGTATTATATTTGGTGCTGGCATCGGCGTTGGGTATCGAATACCACAATATTGTTAGTGATGCCGAGTCAAGATGTTGTTACATGTTGTACCGTGCCCAACCGATAAATTTACAAATGGTAACCAACACCAGAACATTGTATCACATTTAGCACCGGACCAAGTGATGGTGTTATATTTAGTGCTGTAACTATACATAATGCTACATTTGGTTCCGTAAGATGCAGGATTTGACTCTGAAAACACACGGCCAAACCTTAATATTAAAGAAGAAAAAAGTCTTGGCAGGGGTGAGGACCCGAAGGATCCGACTATCACTGTCTTGTGCAGACAGGGGAGAGAATGATGCCTCCAGCGTTTCACTCTTTTGTGCGATCAGGCCAGTTGCATATATACACCTTTTGTTATATGTTATGCGGTCCAGGCTTTTTCAATCGCATCTGATTTGGGGCTTAAGCTAGCACCTACAGAAAGGGATCAGATAATTAGAAAAGCTTGCAAGCTTATACAATCCCTTCTTTTGCATACTTAAAATCACCATTAAGTTTACAGCAAGGATTGCAAAAAAAAAAAAAAACAAGTAAGTTTTCCACAGTTCCGCGGTGGATCAACATTGTCAACTACTTAAACAACGCCGAGCAGCACTAAGTTGTTCGGGTTCGAAGCTAGCTGTCCACTTCCCAACATGGTAACAAAACATGCAAACCGATTCGCAGTAGCAGAAAGAGCGTTTAGTCATTTCTTCCAAACTGCTGCCACATCGGGAGCAATCAGGCCAGATTGACTGGCCAACAAGAAACCCTAAGGATGAGGAAGGGACCGTCGCTTTCCCGGAAGTTGTCCAGATAGTTGAGAGTCACTCGTCCAGGTACCCAACCACATATTATCAATAATGTTTTTCTTTGCTCCAACGCTATGTAATTTGCGATCGTCTTCTTAATAGCTTATTTGTCAAAACGGCGGGACACAAAGACAATGATATCTTAAGCATACGCAGAAACCTTTGCTCAATAACATCGACGAAGGCAACTCCGGAATTACTTCCCCATCCATACGTCTAAAGAGCAATGACTCTAAACCGAAGACAAAGAGATGGAGGGACAGAAAGCAAACCTGCCAAATCAACTACTCAATCGTGAAAGACTCCGAACGCTTCCTGTTCACAGTACCACTGCCTAGAAGCTGCAGTACAGCATGCTAATCCCTTTGCAGAACTCCAGTTAGAAACCTGCTGCCTCCAAAACCGTCTTCCAAAACGCTTATTCACCCCACTGAAGACCTTGGACAGATCTAAACTGATGATCGCGGTTTTGCTATCGTCTTTTTATTCTCTTATACTAGTTACCAACCCCTCCGCTCAGGCAGGATATGACACAAGGTCAATTTTTTAAGCGGAGTTTAACAGGTTTGAATTCAGAGTTTTCTTTCTCCTAGACAAGTTGCCTAACCAAGGCTGAAGAACCCAGTCTGTCCTACTATTTACTTACGCAGTTTCTTCCAGGCAGCGGTCACATCGATACTGCTATATGGATGCACTACATGGACGCTAACAAAACGGCTGGAGAAGAAACTAGATGGCAATTACACAAGAATGCTGCGTGCAATCCTGAACAAGTCCTGGCAGCAACACCCCACAAGACACCAACTGTACGGCCACCTGCCCCCTATCACGAAAACTATTCAAGTTAGGCGAACCAGACATGCAGGACATTGCTGGAGAAGCAGAGATGAACTCATAAGAGATGTACTCTTATGGATCCCCACACACGGCCGCGCAAAAGCAGGACGACCAGCACGAACGTACATTCAGCAGCTATGTGAGGATACAGGTTGTTGTCCTGAAGACCTACCTAGGGCGATGAACGATAGGGAGGAGTGGCAAGAGAGGGTCAGGGATATCCGTGCTGCCAGCACGATATGATGATGATGATGATGATGATGATGATTTATTTTTTATTCTCTTATGACCTCGTGAACTAAGTACAAATTGTTCTGGATCTATCTTCCCTTCACAGCGTATTTCTGCTCAGGTCCTATCAAATTTCTGATAAAGATCCGCAAGCGGTTCACTAACATCCTAGCCAAAATCTTTAAATTTGTATTTAGCAGTGTTAGGGGCCTGTAATCTTCTAGTTCCTGCAAAACACGCTTGTAATCATTCTTTACCAATGGGATTACTCCTTGGTAACGCTTACACTTAATGGCCCCTGGACAAACTAATAGTTGAACATATCCCTTAGAATTGGGATCTTTTGGTTTAGTTTGGTTTTATGGTATATCAGCAATTGTAGGTTATCTGTTGCAAAATAATTGTATACATATATATTAGATATATGATATCTAAACACATTTTAAGGAAAACGTCTTCAAACAAACCTGAACTAATTTTTTTTTACACGAATAAATGTTTTCATATGTCTATCTAATACGAACATTTATATTTATTCTAAATCATTTGTGGCCCAATTGGTTGGGACGGTAGAATGCACCAACTGCATCTCTGCAGAGGGGTAGATATCCCTAAGGAAGTGTCCTGGATATGAAACTAAACAATCTATTGGTGAAACTCTAGTAATGCTGCAGTTTAGAGGAATGCGGTGCACACCTGTATTGCCTTCGCTCCCAGATCTACTTTTATCTGGAGTAGTAGCATCTGATAAGAACCTATCTATGGGTTAAAGAGAACTAAACATTATACTTTCCTAAACTGAATTGTTTGAAATAGAACTAATTTTACATTTAACCGTGTATAAACAAAAAAATGGTACTCCTGCTAAACTATATTATTTGAAATAGAACTGATTTTGACTTTTAAAGTGTGATTTAATGTTAAGCTGAATTGTTTAAAATAGAATCGTTTTGACATTTAAAATACGTACTTATGTTAAAATTAATTGTGTGAAATAAAGTATATATATATATATATATATATGAATTGTATTAAATAACCCACAATGGTTGATATGTCATGAAACCACACCAAACCAAAGTTAATCATTTGCTGGCATGCAGTTTAATGTTTTCAAGTATTGCAATGCATAAATAACAATTCAACTAAACATCATTCATTTGCTTACACGCAGGTAAATGTAAATCTGTATTATTTCTAACAATTCAACAAAGATAAATGGTTCCAAGAATGTCTATGTTTCCCTAACATTTCAATAAAACTTGTCATTTGTTTACACACTAAGATGATCAAACAGTTCTACTTTAAACTATTCAGTTTCGCATAAGTACACTGTTAAAATGTCAAAAGTTCTGTTTGACCCAGAGATAGGAGCCTATTAGATGTTACAACTCTGGGCTAGAGTAGATTCGGGAGCAATAGGAATAAAGGGGTTCTCCGCATTGCCCCGAACTCTTGCATTACGAAGCCTCACCCTCAGATTGTCCAGTGCCATATCCAAATCACTTGTTGTAGGAGTCTTACCCCTCGGCGGAGACGTAGTTGTTACATTCTGAAGCCCCAGCCGACTTGGCCACATTTGAATAGGCACTAACATGTGCAGCATCCTAAAAAAACACTTGGTAGGACAGACTGTCAAGACCTGGTGACTTGTCGAGACCGAGTTACTTCCATTCCTCACAGACTTTGCACTCAGTAACCAACCCTTCGCAGCATCTAGAGCTGGGGTAAATTGACTAAATCCTCCAAAACTCTTGAATCGGGAAGTTAGACAAAGCGATCACAAAAATGCATCCCAAAAGCCCCGAATATCTATGTCCCTGTAGGATCTACCAAGACAGAGAGAAAACTATCTATCGACGTCCAAGTTATTCAGAAAGAGACTGTCGACCAATTCTTAGCAAGCCACCAAGTCGATCTGACTGCTTTCACACGGAACTGAACGGCTAGTGCTCCAATCGACCCTATATATCTTGGGGTCAAGGATTGCATTCTAATCTTCCATTAAATTTAGGTGCCCGAGGTGTCATGGTTATCGTCGTTGGAAATGGCCATGGTCACACGAGTTCAAATCCTGGACGGCACTGATTGCATTTCACATAGCACTAATACCCTTGGGAAAGGTATGAATCCAATTATTCTCCCTCCAGCTATGGGTAAATAGTAGGACAGACTGGGTTCTTCAGCCATAGTGAGGCAACTAGTCTCGGCGATGGAAAACTGTGAATTCAAACCTGTTAAAGTCCGCTTAAAATTGACCTTGTGTCATATCCTGCCCGAGCGGAGGGGTTGGATAAATATGATTGAATCTTGCTGCTGCAGATCGTCCAGGATCGGTCCTATATTTCACGTAAAGGAGTCTCTCTCGAAAAAGTAATTGGGTGAATAAACCGCGACCACCTGGCAAGCGAAGCTTTTAACGGCAACATAAGCCACGATCACCAACCACCGTCATCTCCAAACACAAGATTGACAATTGCGTTAAAGCTGTGTCTGACTTACAGAGACTTCAACTCTGCAGCAACTGCCGAATAACGAAAGGACCACATAGTTTTCCCTAGGCACTGATAATCCTCTGCACAAGTGCAGTGAGTCTCCTACCCTAAGGCTACATTTACTTGAAGGTTCGAGCGTTCACTAAGTAAGTGAGTTCCCTGGTTTCAATGCCTCAGTCCCTTTACGTTCAAGCTGGCAATGTATAGAGACCTATTTTACTTATCTTCCTATTCATTGCCAACAATGGTCTTGTAATCCTGGGGATGAAAATTCCGAGGGCCTTTACAAGTTCAGTGGTGACTCGGCCATCTGAAGACATCTAGGTGTGTACCAGAATTTTAGGGCTCCATAAAATTAAGTGCGAACAAAATTCAGGACTCTATACAAACCGAAGGATTACATTTTTTGAGATATGGATGCTCCAGTTGTACCAGACTTACGCATGGGTCAGTTTTGTTGGCCCTTTCAAGCAACCGCTTCACTGCATGGGTGCAGCTGTCAACCGAGCGGACGAAGGTGATGACAATGGGTGCACTCCGAAAGTTACGCGTATTGAAGACAGACTTGTAATTGATTTTTTCTAATTCTAGGAGTGGCTTGAGTGTTTTTCTAAACTGAGAATCCATATTGGATTCGACAGCGCCTTGGAGCACAAAACCACTCCTAGAAATTCATTAGATGATCATCCGTCCGGCAAGGCCGATCTGGCGTGGTGCCGAAGCAAATTTCTTTTTTTTTTTTTGGTTCTGTTTTCCGACAATGAGTAGGAGGGTGTTTTGTGGGAAGAAAGGAGGGAGAACGTGCTCAAGGGTTTTTTGGCTAGACAGAGGTTTTTAGATTAGAAGAATGTTGCTGGAGTTGGCTGGGAATCCAAATTTTTTCAAAGTTTTTTTTGCCTTCCCGTCTTCTTGTGGGAGATTGTCTGTTGTATCGATTTTTTCTCCTTTAATTTTCCTAGGAGAGGAATTCATCGTAGCCGGTTCTTAACTTTTTATGGGAACAGAAGACGGAGATTCCTCTGTGATTTTAATGGATTCCTCAGAAGATGAAGCCTCTTAGTTTTAGGTTTGTGATAACAAACACTGTTTGTGCTCTGTTTCAAATGGATGTGATATAATTAGCATTCCATAATTTATTCATAGGAAATCAAATCCTATCTATCTATCGATCTAGCTAAAACTTACTCTATTTATTTCATATCAACCAGTTATAAACATTCCATATGTGACGATACCCCCTCGGCCACCCGAATACATAATCTTCTTAACCATTTCAATTCTTGGTCGGTGATCAACTAGTGGTTCCGATAGGGGTATCGCACATTTCTTCAGGGTTACAAGAAATACAATCAAGGCAGTGGGGGGAAAGAACAAACAACAAACGTACAATATGAGCTTGGGTTAACTCAAAGTGCAAGAAGAGGAGTTATGGAACATTGCATTCCCTATGTAGATATGTAGACTAACGCTAGCGTGGATTTCTAGCGATTTTCTACAACCCAAGAGGAGTGCTGACTCATCTTGACTGGTCTTCCCTCATTGCGGCTGAACACTATTATCAACTGGTCTCTCTGCTGTCCGGTGTCGACTGGCCACTCGCGTAACCCTTCGCCAACTGCCCTCTCGGAGTTCCTTTGTCCAACACCTCTCGCGGTCACTTACCCGCTTCCGGTCACGTCGAGATCTCGAGTACAAACCCTTTGTCTGGTTTCGCGCCAAAACAGACAAAGGTATCGTCTGCTTGGCGGAACACCTACATCATCATCATCATCATCATATCGCGCTGGTAGCACGGATATCCCTGACCTTCTCTCGCCACTCCTCCCTATCGTTCATCGCCCTAGGTAGGTCTTCAGGACAACATCACGTATCCTCACATAGCTGCTGAATGTATGTTCGTGCTGGCCGTCCTGCTTTTGCATGGCCATGTGTGGGGGTCCATAAAAGTACATCTCTTATGAGTTCGTCCCTGCTTCTCCAGCAGTGTCCTGCATGTCTGGCTCGTCTAACTTGAATAGTTTTCGTGATAGGGGGCAGGTGGCCGTACAGTTGGTGTCTTGTGGGGTGTTGCTGCCAGGACTTGTTTAAGATTGCACGTAGCATTCTTGTGTAATTGCGGTTTAGCTTCTTCTCGAGCCGTTTTGTTAGCGTCCATGTAGTGCAGCCATATAGCAGTATCGATGTGACCGCTGCCTGGAGGATACTGCGTTTCATTTTATCGGTTAGGTCTGATTTCCAAATAATCGATAACCAATTGATAGCTGTCCATGCTTTCGCTAACCTCGTTTCGATGTCCTTTTCGGTTGATTCGACGCTGCTTCCTACGTAAGTCAATTTGTCTACTAGTTTAAGAGGGGTTCCTTCTAGAGTGGAGATGTCCCCCGTTTGATTATAGCATATATATTCCGTTTTGTGTGCATTAACATAGAGGCCTATGTTTGCTGCTGCTCGTTCCAAACAATGCAGTAGTGTTTCGGCTTGGTCAGGTGTATTTGCCAGTATCGCTATGTCATCGGCGTAGTCGGCGTTGGTAATTGTTGTTGCGGGGTACATTCTGCTTCTTTTCTTCGTCAGTTCGAAGCTATGCTCTTTGATTTTGTCAATCGATGTTCTAAGTACGTAGTCTAGACAAATGATAAAGAGGTACGGAGTCAGCGTGTCCCCTTGTCGTACTCCTGCTACAATGTCGAAGTATTCTGTGTCTCCATTTGGTGATCGTACTTTTACTTTAGTGTTTCTATAGAGAATCGTTATTGCCGCTAAGGTTTTTTAGGTATGCCGTACGCTAGTAGGATTTATTCCATCTTTCCTCTGTGAATGGAATCGAAAGCCTTGGTAAAGTCAACAAAATATAATGTCGCTTGTAGGTTTTTTGCCCGTACACCTTCAAGGATTCTACGGATGGTTAATATTTGTGAGGTCGTGGATCTATTTCTTCGGAAGCCATTTTGGTTTTTTCTAAGTATGTTGTCGATTTTGGGTTCTATGCAGTTTCGTAGTAGGGCATTGTAGATTTTGGCTGCTATGGATGTAAGTGTTATTATCGTTAGTTTTTGGCTAATCCGAGGTCCCCCTTTTAAGGGAAGGGGAGTATGCATCCCTTCATCCATCTATCTATCGGATTTTGATTGTATACTGCGTTGCAGTGTCGGAGCAGTATTTCATCGAATTGTCTGGTCTTCCATACTTCCGGGGGAATTTCGTCCAGCCCTGCAGCTTTCCTATTTTTAATTTTTCTGAGAACCGAGTCGAGTTCTTCTTGTGTGAACGGTCCTAGTTTAATGTCTAATTGTTTGCTAATTATTCTGGTGATTAGTTCATGTGTTATTTTCGGTGGGTTTCCTAGTAAGTTTTCAAAGTGCTGTTTCCACAGTTTTATTCTTTCTTGTTGGTTTGCTGCTTTCAGTTTTCCTTTGGCTGTATTCTTTCTTCTACTTACTTCGTTTATTGTTTGCCAGGCTATCCTAGATTGTCTATCTTCCACCGAATCTCTAATTTTATCTATCTGATTTTGAATGTATTCTGCCTGGTCCTTTATATATACGCCTGCTAATTGATATTGTGCTCTTTTTAGTTTTAAGGAATTTGTGTTTGTTGGGTTTTTTCGATAGTTTTTGGAGGCTGTTTTCACTAGTGCACGTTTTTCTCTCACCGCTAAAGTTTCCCATTGGATTCTATATTTAGTTTTGAGTTTTGTTGGAAAGCATTTCGCTGCTGCCTCGAGGTGTGCATTGACGAAATTTTCATATTCGTCGTTTGGTGTACTTATTTCCGTCTTTTCTTGTAGTGTTTAAAATCTGTTTCTTAATTCTAATACGTATTTATCTCTTATATCTCTGTTGTTCAATAGGACCCAGTCATAGTGTTTGGTGGTCGCTGTTCGTTTGGCGTTTTTTTCGTAGGCTTAACCGTATTATCGCCGTGACTATTCGGTGATCGGTGGACACACCCTCAAAAGAGGAGTATGCCTCGCAATTCAATGCACTAGTTTTCCATTTCTTGTTTATAAGGACGTAGTCTATCTGAGCTTTAGTATTGTTTGCGTACGTGTATGTCCATAGTTTTCCCTCTATTTTTTGGTAGTTTGTATTGAGGCATGCTAATCTATTTTCTATCATGAAATCTGTTAGATGTTACCCATTCCTATTTGACGTGTTGTGGAGGCTGTATTTGTTGTTTCCGTTTTTCCCGATTTGGGCATTCATGTCTCCGCCAATGACTAACATGTTGTGTTTCGGGATGCTACGCACTAATGAGGATAACTCATCGTAGAAGGTGACTAGTTCAGTTTCTTCACTAACATTGGTGGGGCTGTAGCATGAGATGATTGTCGCTCTGGGGTTGCCTTTAAAAGTAGCTGCAATCATTCTAGGTTGTATTTTCTCTACGCTATTTAGCGTTTTTAATGCTCTGGGTCCTATACGTAATCCTACCCCCCCCCTACTGCGGCGTTGACAGAGTTTTTCCATGCGGATACGGTGACGAGCGACCACCCATTGCCAGTTTCGTGATATTTGATATCTTCGGTGTGCGTGTATTGGTGTTCTTGTATGCATATTATGTCAATCTTATGTTCTTCTGCCGATGCGATTACCTCTGGTAGTTGTCCTATTCTATTTAAGGTTCTTACGTTAAATGTGGCTATTTGTAGTGTCTGCTTGCATTTTAGTAGTTTTGATTGTTTGAGATCTGTAGCTGATTTTTCGAACACTGAGGCCAGGGCTCCAACCTCAGCAGGACGCGCCCCTTTTTTACCCGCACGAAGAGCGATGCGGTTTGTGTATGTGGTTTGAGTGTGGGTCATGGTTATCTTTCGATTGCTGTTTTATTCTCTTCTATAGTAGCTACTCTTATAGAGGAGCAGCAGTAGTTCCCCGATCGAACTAACGATCCTGAGCGTAAAGTCGTCAAACTCACGTCCAGGACCCGTTTAGGTATTGAGTTTGGTCGTACATGGGTTCATTCAAATACCTTTACGTACATCATGCTGCTTCCAATGTGTACGTATATAAAATAAAAAATAAAAAAATAAAAAAAGCGGGGGGTAAATTTGATTGAAGTTTTTTTTTTTTTTTTAAGTTTTAACTAAGTTAAAGTCCAAGATCAAGGTACTTTCGACAGACTTTCACTGGTACTGAATTTTTTTTTTGCAGTATTGGGACATTTTCCTAGGCTTTTTAGGTTTTTTTTTTTTAAGTTTTTCTCTATACTACCGTTGGGAACCTAGTAGGTTTCAGGAATTATAGAGCTTTTACAAATGATTTTTTTTTTTGGCGTTTTAGGCTTTTACTTTTTCTTCTAAACTACTGTTAGGGCTTTCTTTAAGAATTTTTAAATAATATTATAGAAGAGATTCAGAAACATTCTGTCGTGTTCGCTGACATTAGGACAGAGAGAGTCTTTAAAATCAATTTGGGTTTACAGTAGAGTAAGCGTGTCTTTACATTTAAAACGCATAGTTTAAGCATTATTTTACAAACAAAATACAGCATAACATTTTGTAAAAATTCAGCATTTTAAATTAATAGGACTTAAAGACATACTGACCAATATTGATATATTTCTTCCTCTGTTGGCTCGTGTGTTCAAACGTTTTTTCTTCATGTTACGTTTACTTACTACTGAATTTTAGGTAGTTTTGGAGACGGTCTGTTCTATTCGGGGTGGGGAGGGAAGTTAATTTCATCATTTTTTTTTCTTTTTCTTTTCTCTTTTTTTTGGGGGGGGGTGGCTGGGGTGGCATTAGTTGTTTTAGGCTTTTACTTTTTCTTCTAAACTACTGTTAGGGGTTTCTTTAAGTATTTTTAAATTATATTATAGAAGAGATTCAGAAACATTCTGTCGTGTTCGCTGACATTTGGACAGAGAGAGTCTTTAAAATCAATTTGGATTTACAGTAGAGTAAGCGTGTCTTTACATTTAAAACGCATAGTTTAAGCATTATTTTACAAACAATACACATACCATATCAAATTGTCTTTATCAGTGTTAACCTTTTCCTTCAATCTCTTTTTAAAATTCGCCAATATATTTATCAGTCGTCTAAGCATATACGAACGATAAAGCCAAATTGGTTTAAGTGAGGGATTTCGTAAGTTTCAGCACCAATCTGAACAAATAAGGAGGTAAATTAAAAAATGTTTTATTGGTTGCACTGTGGTTTGAAATTATATATATATATATATCATGTCATGCCGCTAGCACGGATATTCCTGACCCTCTCTCGCCACCTGTCCCTATCGTTCATCGCCTCGGGGTGGTCTTCAGGGCTACATCCTGTATCCTCACATAGCTGCTGTATGTATGTTCTGCCTGGCCGTCCTCCTTTTCTCGGCCGTATGTGGGGGTCCATAGGAGTATATCATTTATGAGCGCGTCCCTGTTTCTCCAGCAGTGTCCTGCATCTCTGCTTCGTCTAACTTGGATAGTTGTCGTGATGGGAGGCAGGTGCCTTGTGGGGTATTGCCACCAGGACTTGTTCAATATTGCTCTCAACATTATTGTGTAATTGCCGTCTAGCTTCTTCTCCAGCCGTTTAGTTCGCGTCCAAGTACTTACATCCATACAGCAGTATCCATACGACCGCTGCCTGGAAGAAACTGCGTTTCATTTTATCGGTCGGGTCTTATTTCCATATGATCGATAGTCTATCGATAGCTGTCCATGCTTCGTTAACTGCGTGTCGATGTCTCTTTTCGGTTGATGAGACACTGCTTCCTAGGTAGGTGAATTTGTCTACCAGTTTCAGAGAGGTTATATATATATATATATATACATGTATGTGTATATATATATATATATATATATATATATATGATTATATATATTTATGCACCAATATATATATATATATATATATACTTATCATCATCATCATCATATCGTGCTGGCAGCACGGATATCCCTGACCCTCTCTCGCCACTCCTCCCTATCGTTCATCGCCCTAGGTAGGTCTTCAGGACAACAACCTACCTCTTATAAAATATTGGAACATGAATTTCACATTATACTGACTCCATTTCACATGTGCTTCATTTCATTTTACTGCCTGATAAGTAGCGTATATGGTTCCCAAACACTACGTCCAAATTACTTGCATAACAAAGTGGAAGAAAATTATATTGTAACATAATGGTATCATATCATTCTCTTTGAAAGTAGAAAAATAGATCAATAAGCAAACGTGATGCTGCACAATATTTCATTAACTGCTACTTTGTATACATTAAATTGTCACCATAATAATCTACACTGGTGCACAATACCATCATTTATTCATTATAATCAATGTTTTTCATCCCACAATTCAAAAAGGACAATTTCTGGAATAGTTTGTGGATAAACTTAAAAGCATTAAATGAATTTCAGCTGCTAATGTCATTTTGAGCATATTATTTACAGAATTCTATCTGAGACTCTGATAGTTTATTGTACGGCTAGATTAAAGTAAATCAGATTGTAAATAAAGAAATATATAATTTTATGGTTATAAAATTGTAAAAGAACGTATAAATGTATTGAACAGTGAAAAAAACCTTTGTGATTTCAGCAAGAAATGAAAATACAAACAAAAATGAAAATATGGTAAACATCAAAGCTAGAACAAAAACTCGGTACAAAATGGCACATATAGACATTTAGGAAATATACAATTGACGAACAAGAAACTTTTTAAAATTTTAGTTCCGAGAGTGAAAATAGAAACGTTAGATGTAGAAGTGGAAAAATAATGTCTAAACTTGTGAAAGCAACAAAATCATCACCGTTAGTAAACAGTAAGTTTAAATAAACATGAAAACTGATTCCTCAAACATAATTCTATTTATTGATTTAGTAGGACCCTATTGGATCAAATGCTAGCTTAAATAGAACAAACATTTCTAGTATAGATTTATATTTCACCATGATCTTTGACTTGTCACTTCAGAAGAGACCTTGTGTCAACCTATTGTTCTGATGGGCTAAGTTGCTTGTTGTAAGTCTACGGTCCCAGGTACCTTGGAAAACAAAACTATTCGGGGAAGTTCAAGTGTTACAAAATTACCAAAACTTTTTAGCGTTAAAATCCGATCCAAACTTTAACCCAGATTGATTAAAAACAGTTTATACATTTTATGCAGTTTATACATTCAAGCGAACATTTTCAATCCCGTTGTTTTTGCCAATATCATTGCGTTCTATTTTTTTTATCTTCCCCCCTGGTGATATAACTTCGTCCCTTTATAAGTTCTGCCAACACAAACGAGCTTATTTTGTGTAAAGAAAATATTTAGAAAATCAAAACAAAAGAAAAAAACAAGAACCACAAAGAATAAGAAAGCAAATAGGTGAGACACATTTTAGTGATCCGGATTAGGCTTACAATAACCTATACATAAATGACCAGAGAATTAAACTTGATATTAATAACTTCAAAAGCGAGTGTAATCCACACAAAATTGTGTAAGAGATTAAAACCTGACGATATGAAAGTATAATTTATACAGAAAAAAAGAATACTTTTTAGAAAATGATACCCATGAAAATCTATGGAATTTTAAGATAAACTAATCACAAAATCTCGCCAGAAAATAAAATATAGTATTAATTAAAAAAGAAAAACATATCTTGTAGATTTTGCCGATCTAGCGCACCACAGAGTGAAAATTAAAGAAAGCGAAAAATAAAAATACTTGGTTCTTGACAGATACCTAAAAGCTGTGAGTAATGAAGGAGACAACGACAAAAATTATAGGAGAGCACACTCGAAACAATCCCCATGCACTGGAAAGGAGATTGGAGGGTTTAGAAATCAGAGGAAGAATCAAGATCACCTAAACAATAGCACTGCTATACTTGGAGAAGAAGAAGAAGAAGAAGAAGAAGAAGAAGAAGAAGAAGAAGAAGAAGAAGAAGAAGAAGAAGAAGAAGAAGAAGAGTTGAAAGACAGAGATATTCTTGATCAAAACAAAAGAGTTTTCATAAGAAAATTATTTTGTCATTTAACATACATGAAGTCTTGCCGTTAAGCAATCTCATAAAGAAAACAATCATCTAGAGTGAAAAAAAGTAATGAATAAATAAACAAATAAGCAAGGTGTATCTAAAAAGAACAAAGAAACTACTAAAACCAAACTGTGCCACTTAAACTTTCGCAAAGACAGTAAATAACTGGACAGTCCCCTTTTCTTTAATCAGACAGAGAGGAGCCTAGAACACGATTGTAGACTGAGAAAACCGATGACGATGTAGGTTTAATACCCGAGAGATGGTATTGACATACAGTATTTTATACGATAAAGAGTAGGAAGAATACTCCTCCTGGTGAGTGTGTTGGTGCGGCAATTCAGGAACTTGGAGAATGCATAAGTATAAAAAAAGGAGTTAAAAAGAACAACCACAATCCATTAGAACACGCAGAAATTACAACAATAGAAACTTTTGGACAAACAGGATAATTGGAATTATAAAATCAAGAAAACTAAAGCCAGAAAGAAACAAACAATTAATTTCGACAATTCATAAAATAAACTAAGAAAACTGCACACGTGAGGGCCTTTAGCAGAATACGGGGTGGAAATCTTACACAGACAAAATTGAATCTCTAACAAAAGAAGCCCAGAATAATGCCTGAAAAATAATGATCTAAAAACTGGAAAAGATAAATCTCAGGATGATCGCAGATGTAGACAACGTGGAAAAAGACACGAAACGGTCAAATACATTTTTAAAAGATGCTGCTAATCGGTTTAGAAGGATTAAAAAAGTAGATATGCACGTATGGGAAGGGTGATTGACTGGGAATTGTACATGTGACAAAACCTTGCATATACAGACCATTTCTTTCTTTTTTTTTAAGCAAAAATTTGCCAGGTCATTTACCGTTGTCGAAGTTAGGGGAATCTAGTAAAGGTATGCATTGTGAAGTAACAATATATTTGTTTTTCTTCCCATTTTTTCTTGATTTCATGAAAAACATACCCACATCCCTGTTTGTCCGTAGATTGTTTTTATTTTTGCAATTATTGGCTGCAGTAATAAGTTCCACTTGACATTTTTTGTTTGTTTGTTTGTTGGGTTTTATGGTATATCATCCTTTGTAAGTTATTTAACGCCAAATCCATTTTTATGTAAATAATCTGTTCTATTTATAACAATTCAGTTTAGCATTAGTACACAGTTTAATTGTCAAAAACATTTTTATTTCAAACTATTCAAGCAGTTATATGTAACAATTCAGTTTAGTGTAAATGCAGTTTTAATGTTGAAAAAAGGTTCTATTTCAAATAATTCGGTTAAGCATAAGCACGCAGTTTAAATGTAAGTATGGTTTAATTGTCAAAAACATTTTTATTTCAAGCTATTCAGTTTACTTAATTCATTCTAGCATAAGTATGCTGTTAGTTCTATTTAACCCATAGATAGGGCCCTTTCGGGAGCTACCACACCGGGCCAAAGTGGACCTGGGAGCAATGGCAATGAAGGGGTACTCCGCATTCCCCAAAGCTCCAGCACTGCTGGAACCTCAACATCAGATTGTTTAGTGTCATATCCAAGATACTTGTTTGGGGATTGTTTTACCCCTCTGCAGAGGTGCAGTCAGTGTATTCTACAGCCCCAGCTGACTGGGCAATTGATATTTTTTGCATTCTATATATGTAGTATCTACACAATCCTCTAAATCGGTGAGTCCAACTATTATGGTTATTTTATTCCTTTGAGAGTTTTCACACCAGCTTTAGCTGATGGTTTTTCACTGGAGTTTGAACAACAGAAAGTCTTCTCATATATCCAGGACCGCTCTCAGTATTCTGGCCGGTCTTAATAACCCTGTAGTCTGGATGGACTACAACTGTCCCCTTATTTTCAAGCCTTCCAGCTCCTTTACCAATCCCTTGGTGACTTTTATGAGTGTACCAATTATAACTCACATCACCATCATCTTAATGTCCCATAGATTTTTCGTACTCTAGCAAGGTGTAAGAACTTAATTCTCTTTTCTGTCAGTTTTACTCTGTGGTCAACCAGAACGGCAACGTCCTCTATTTTGGATATTCTCTTTTTCTTTGTTGACTATAACTTCTTTTTTCGGTGGTCTGGACGATATTAGGCGATCCGTTTGTATCTAAAAATCACAGAGACGTTTGTATGTCTCAATCTCCAGCGCAGATTCTGGGTTGTGCATATACCATTACTTGGTATAGCCAAATTTAAACTTTTTTCAAAATTCCCTGTGGATCACTTTTCCTTCACCATTGTGTCTAGTCTTATACTATTTTGTGCTAGTTTACTGCATTCGTTTATTATGTGATTGATTCGTCTCTATTTGCTATTTTGTTGCATTTTATCTATTTATGCTTTGACATAATTGGTGTTTATGAAGTTGTTTTGTGTTGCTAGAAGACATTCAATTTCTCTCTTAAGTTTTCCGTTTCTTAGCCATGACCATTCCATCTGTTGTGAGATTTCACGTGTCTGTCCCTTGAGAATATCAATACAGATGCTGGTGCTTTATTTTTGTTATGTAGTTATTTTTATTCTATTGATCCTCGTATTATCTGTTTTTTTTTTCTAATGGCTGTAATCAGTCTTCGTCTGCGCTTTTAATGTAGTTTTCGAGCCGTCATATCGATGTTATCTTCTGCACTGGCGAGTCCTCGTCCTTCTTTATTGATACATACAGTCTTTCTACGTCATGTCTGGAAAGTAAGGCCTTAGGCATCGTCATTTGTTTTCTTGTTCTCTACTCTATTTGTTGATATTTTTCCCCTTCTCCATTTTCAGAATATTCCTGAGTATCTTAAATAGGGGAAGGCCCAATTGTTCATCACTTTAATGATATTTTTAGTATATAGTTCATTTTCGAATAGTTCTCTCGTTCTTCCACTATTTGAATGTACTTTTAAGTTTCCTTTTCACCGATCATTAACATTTATTCTTGATTTGGTAGTTCTTTTCCTTCCTAATTATTATTATTATCATTATTATTATTATTAGTAGTAGTAGTAGCAGTAGTTTTAGAACTTCAATATGTTATATTTCTTATACAGAAAATTAAAGATTACTATCATTATGTTCAAGGATTTTATTATACTGAGATAAACAATATCAAGGCTATGGGAAAATAATATAAATACTAATATCATTTAGGAAAATGCTATAAATATTGATAAAACCTTAATATATATCAATGAGAAAGGCTTAATACATCTGTTTCCTCCCAGCTAAATGTCACTTGTTGGGCATACTGGAATTTTTAGCCTTCGTCAGAAGACCAGTTTAGGATAAGGAGAAAAAGATTTAAACTAATTAATTCCGATTTAAAACTGATCTTATTTCAAATACATACATCCACAGTTGTTTATACTCCTAAAACATTTGTGGATTTATGTACGTTTGCGTATTTAAATAAAATATACCTCAAAAGTCGTAAATTTACCCCAAATATAAGACCATTTTACGAGATCAGAATATTCTGTAGTTTTTATGAACTGTTATATCTGTATTGCCATTATTTATTTATTCATTGGAGTGTTTAGCTGTAACACTTTTAAATGTATATTTATAAACATGTTTATTCAAATGTAATTAAATCATTCTTGATTGAACAAAAATAAAATTCAATAAAGGCATATAAAAGGAAACGGCTTAAATATTTTTTCAAGAAATATATATAAACTTTAAAATTTTGTATTGTAGTTATGAAATAGTGATGAAAAATTCAAAAATCTGAAACAAAACGGATTCCCTTGAATTACATACGCTGGTTTAGTATTGTGTGTGTGTGTGTGTGTGTGTGCGAGTATGTGTGTGTGTGTGCATATGTGTGCGTGTATTTTACTTTATAGACTGAATTTATTTGTATATTTTTACTAATTCTTTTCCCTTATAAATAAAAGCATAAATAGTGGCAGTCCGTGACACTTATTCCTCGTGGTGCTGCTTCACAAAATCTATAAATGATATATCAATATTATGTAACATACGCACAGATAAATACACACTCTCTCCCTCTCTCATATATATATATATATATATATATATATAATCCGATAAAAAAATCATAACTCTGCCTCTTGTTCCTGGTTGCAGGTGGTGTTGTAGCCCCTACATGTACTCCAGAGGAAAGTTGCTCTCTTTTGAACAAATGTGGGAAAAGCGCAAAACGAAAAAGAATTTGTACGATTACTTACCTCCTGCAAATAAGACAAACAAGACTTACGGAACACTGTTGTAGAAGCAAAGATAAATCCATTAGTGATATTCTTCAAACAACCCCGATACATGGACATACCAGTGTTAGTCGACTAGCAAAAAACGTACTTGCCTTAGCTTTGGGCTGATACTAAATGTTATTTGGAGGACTGCCCCGTAGCGATCGATTATAGTGGTGATTTGAGAGAAAGAAGCAGGATAAACCTTGCTGTCCGCATGATTTGATGATATCTATCTATCTATATATATGCGGGCATTTTCGTTTTTAATTGTTGATATTACCGGTTTCAAGACAACAGTAATTTATACAGTGTTGGTGAAGAGGCTACAATGGAAATACAGAAAAATAAATGAGCAATGGGTGTTTCTATATTCCTAAATTAATTCTTTATTTCGTTGAGTTCAAGTTTTTAGTTTGAATATACGCTGATTTTCGTTAAAGCACCAGAATTTGGTTTTATGTATATCGACAAAATTCAAAGAAATAATATAAATGTACACCCAAAAAATGATTACTGATAAATATGACTATAGATCAATATAACCAAATTTAAAGTCGTAATCTTTTGTATGTGTGGGGGTTACTAAAGGAAAAATCAAATTATTGAATGATAAAATAAGATAAATTTAAAAAAGTGTGGCAATTTTCAGAAGCCTCTGACGGGAAGCGAATTCCGCACATACCTGAAAGACAGACTTATTGGCACCAAAAAAGAAATCTGTTTCAACTTCAATCATCATCTTCTATTCGGCTGCTATCAATGTAGCGCATCTGTTTGCCATGCGACGGGCTATATCCACTTACTCGCTAGCCAGTATTGCCGAACACAACAATTAGACACAGGACTGACTTTCAAACTCACAACCGAAATGAATCTCCTGTTATTAGCTGTCTCTGCAAACTAAAAAAAAACTACTGGACATAATCATAAACTTTTACCACCGGAAATTACAAACACGTTTCAACTCCATATCTGAGAAACGGGACATATATCTACTGCTGAAGGAAGACTTTTCACGACACAGAATAGTCATCAAATCCCAAAAATAAAGTTGTAATTAAAAACCTATGTCACCTCTTTTCTTCATTTTTTCCTTAAGTTATCTTGCAACCTTCCATAGACAAAAAAAAAGAAGAAAAAAAGAAAAACAAGTTAAGAAGAAGGACAAAGGAGTCAGGAAACTCAAATCCAAAGACCAATGATAACAACCAAAAAAAAAAAAAAAGAAAAGAAAAATAACGAAATAAACCACAACAAACCTTCTTCCAGCCCCATACATCGATTAATTTTACTCATTGCAAGTTTTTTCTTAGAGCGTGGCATTTACCCAAGCCCGAGAGATAGCAATTCACCAAAGCTTTTTAAAACTCTTTACAACATTATCGCTGATCTCATCAGTTCCATTCCTTCAGACACATTTTCAGGTTCTTTAGAAATATTATCAGTCACATTCATACCTCGGTATCACGTGTATCCAAACCCCAATTTTAATAACTAAGCTTCGAGGGTTCTTTTTAATTTTTGCAGAAGTTTGAATTAAACAATAATCTGCTGTTAAATATTTTTCTAGGTCTTCTCTGTACCTTCGTTGATGATATTGTTTTTACAAAGTAGTCGTAATAATGTAATCTTAACTTATTTTATGAATGTCAAACTGTCATTGTTATTGAGCTTATCAGTTTTCGCTTAATAATACAACTAACAAAAATGAGTGAGTACTTCTGTTTCTAAATATAAGGATATTTCTCATGCACACGAATTGCAATCACATATAGCATGCACCTTCATTCTGATACATAAGTGTATTAAACCAATAATAAAGAAACACAAGAAAATGGATGAATTACTCAGGTTCAACAATTATCTACCATCACACTCTTAGAAAAGCTTCCCGTATTTTTCTTACTTCCTTAACTTTCATGTCTTCATTCTACACTTGACTAGAGAACAAGGAAAGGAACATTGTCCAGGTGACACCCTTGTCACGTTTCTGAGTCCTGATAAGTGTATTCAAAACGAAGCCATCTTTAGATCACATGTTATTGCAAATACGTGCTCATAAACAGGCATATTCTTGCCTTGGCTTTCACAAATTTAATCATTCTGTAAATAGAAACTTGGTTCTAAAACGAATGCTTATTTCAATACGGGTGCAACGATAAATATATCATGCAATATTGCAATATAAACGATTCTTACTAAAATTAAGTTTGCATTAGCCATCAAGACAAACTGTAATTGGTATTAATCTTACGGTCTGAGAACACTGGTTTGCATGAGGTCGTGGAAGTTAAGCAGCATGATATAACTTCATCATGAGTTACAAAATAATTTCTACAGATCAATAATTCGGCCTTTCACAGAGTAATATAATAGGTGTGTAATATGTCTTAGTACATATTGCATATTTGTATTTCTTTTTCATTCTCACATTTCGAACAAATACTTACCTGCACGTTCGGGCTGTAGTATATGCTGATTGTACAACTCGAGAATGGTAAGACAGCCCCATACCAGACGAGATTACCAGGTGACCGTTGGTGGCGACCTGAAATGGAAAGGGTGAGATCTTAGTGGTTGAGTAGTCTGTCATCCAGGGAGTGAAGTGGTCAGGTTACATGAAGAACTCCACTAAGTCCATAGACTAAACGGGCTGTGAGAGGAGACAGATCTGATCAATGGATTAGTCATGTTACGCCTGAGTATCTATATCATTTTCTCACCGTATGCTTCATCTTGCACTTGTGGCCAGTCGTGACTGCTAAGTTATTAAAATACACCGACTGCACATATGCAGGGTTGCATGACCTCCACATCGTGTGTTCCATGTGTGACACTAAGCAATTTGATAGTGAGTCTCCGGTCCGGGAGCTTTGAAGAATATGGATTTCTCTTTAATTGCCATCATTCTGTTCAACTTTGACCCGCATGCTAGTACGTATTAGTCGCCCATTTATGGGTCATATAGAACAATTTTATCTGTTACTATAGTTAAAACTATTTTATTGTGGGCAAACAAATGATCAATAAAAAAAAATGAATAATTAGTATTTGATAGCATCACTTAAAACAAGGGTCCAGCGTAAGCTATTGTACTGAACCTGATAGTGAGATTCCAGGTTTGGGATTTGCATAAGGCAGAGTACCTCGTAATAACCCTAAATCTCAGGTCCACTCTGACCCAAAGCAGCATAACCTGTTATGAGCCTAGCAATAACTGCTTCATTTCATACCAGAATATTATCATTATTTTACTTTTTTGAGAGTTTTTAATAGTTCTTTTTTCCGCTAGCGTTAGCTGATAGTTTTCATTGAAGTCTGAGTGATAGCAAGTATCTTCTAGCATCCAGGACTTCTCTCAATTCATGTCGATGTTAGACTTAAATATAAGAGAACACTTTTACCTTTGAATTGTAAATCATGTTAAAACAAATAATTTTGATTCATTAAATATTCTTTACATAGATTAGAATAATATATCAACTCGTGTTCAACTATTGTGGATTGATGTCCAAATAATATTTTAACCGATGATAATTAATACCTGGTAATTTCCAAGCTAACTCATTTCATTATTATAGATTTTTCTGAGAATTATATAAAGGTTATTAAATGTACATATCTTGTTATTTTAGAGCGAAATGTATTATGAATTATGAAAACCATGTAATAAAGAAAAAGAGAAATAAACAAGATTGCATTACCAATGCGTCGTAATTTAATTTACAAGTAATTTCTATATTATTATGGGCTCAGGTATCTACTTCATTCTTTCAGTCATTCTCTCTGTCTCTCAGTCTCTTTGCGTGTGTGTGTCTTTCTCTCTCCTTTAATATAACACACACACACACACACACATACACACACACACACACACACACACACACACACACACATATATATATATATATATATATATATATGTTTGTGTGTACGTATATGTGAGACTGAAGAGCTTGTGTTTACATATTATTTCTCAGTGCTTATTAAATGTATATTAAAAGACCAACTCAATGAAGAATATATGTCTTGAACAAATAATCATTGAAAGGTACCCTAATCTTGAAAAAAAGCTCCATATAAAACGCATGATTACTTATTCGTCAAATATGTGGAAGCAATTAAATAAAGTTACATAGCTGATAATAGGAAAAATTCATATTTGATACTATCAAAATACAAACGACATAAAGGATTTACCAGATGCACGAAATTATGCTGAAATATTTTGTTCCAAATATAATAGCACAATATATAGTTAGACGGATTGCTGCTCCAATGACCGTCATATTTTAGACGTAGCAGCAACTGACGTATTTTACCCTTAAATCACATTCGGATGAATTTTAGTTCTAAAAGCGTAAATTACATACATCCATGTATACATACATATACTAGACATTAGAAATGTAAAAAAGATATGTCCAACCATAGTAAACTATATATAAAATAATTTTTTCGCGAGGTCTTTTAATAATGCAATTAATGAACTCACTGGGAAACTCAAAGACGGTTAGAAGTATAGCTTTTAGAATTAGTGTTTCATCAATGTTCAAATTTTGGCACCTAATAGGAAGCAACCAGTATATTACCATGAATTAATAGTTACGCGGTGTTATACTTTGTTATTTATTAAATATTTATCAGAAAATATGATTTTGTGTTCAAAATACCTGATTACCTTTCTTCAGTCAAAATTTGTTTCAACAAGGAAATAAATATTGTAAAAATACATATATGTATTGTTGGTGATCATATTTTTCTCCTCATTAGTTTACATAAAAACAGATGCAAATCTCACACTCACTCAGTCACGCACAAACATATGTATGTATGTATGTAGGTACATATATTTATTCGTAATATATGTGGAACATTAATGCAGATAATTTATGTCGAGTCTATTGATAATTAATCGATTTTTAAATACATTGTTGAATATCATCTTATATGTTATAACTTTAGTAATTGTCTTATTATTTTTAATGGTTAAAGGGATGGAATGCGGAATCATAGTAAGCGAGTTCGAAATCCAGTCGCGTTATTACGTTCACTTTCGGGCAAATACCCTTATGAAATGTATGAACCCACTTATCCTCCCAGCTATGGGTTAAATAGTACCACGACTGTTCTTCTAGGAGAATAGCTATGGCATTAAATAACCTACGAAGGTTGATATGTCATAAAACAAATAAACCAACCATCATTTTATTTTTGCTAGGAGATTTTTTGTTTAGTATTTGGGATAATTTAAGTTTCCTAACTTTTTGGTCCAGGTATTTAAAATCGTTGTAGACTCTAGATAATTCAGTATGTTATTACTATACATTTTATGAGATGACAGACCCATTTTTATGATTTCAGGTGAAAAATGAACAGATACAGCAGCAATTAGAATAAACCCTACTAAAGCCGGATTGTCAAAGCTGGTGAATTTCAAAAATCCAATCTGGACGTGAGGACACTTTAGAAGAACGATATGCAATAAACTTATATTTTAAACTTGGAAAAAATACCACAGAAACGTATGGAATGCTTTAGACTGATTTTCTACCAGCTTGCATGAATCGAGCATCAGTTTTTAAGTGACATAAGAGATTCAAGGAAAACAGGTAGTCTGTGAGGGATGATGAGAGGTTTGATTGGAGTAAGGACATCAATACACCAAAGTTGTTTGGCCAAAGGATTGGGGTTAGGGTTAGGGTTACTATGTTGAGGTTTTAAGGGAGTTCAGGGAGATATTCCGTCGGAAGATGTCAGCACTTTACAAGTCGGGTCAGTGGCATTTCCACCAGGACAATGCACCAGTCCACAGCTCCATCCTTGTCACAGACTATTTGACCAAGATGGGCATCAAGACAGATCCTCACCGTCCCTATAGTCCAGACCTTGCTCCCTGTGACTTTTGGTTATTCCCTAAGCTCAGAGGTTGTCGTTATGAGACAATTGAGGAGATTAAAGAGGCTGTGATGAAGGTCATTGACATGCACACACGAGATGACTTCCATGGAGCCTTCCAGAAGTTGTTGGAACGGTACAAGTGCATTGCATGCGGAGGAGATTACTTCGAAGGGGACTAGAGTTTCATGTGTGTACTATCAATAAAAGTGCCCATACGAAAAAAAGTCTGGAAACTTATTTAATGATCCTTGTACTTACTTTTTGGTATTTTGTAAAATATTTCATGTTGAAACCCATAACATTTAAACATGGGATTAATTGAGATTTAAAGAAAAATTCAGTTATATTGAATTGATTTATTTGTTGGTGAATGAAATCTATACTTAGTTACAATGAGTGCATTATTAAAATAGGTTTAAAATGTTTTAAAATAGGGCAAGACAGGGTTTATGGCTAGACGCACGATATACTAATGTTAGAGGCAATGCTAAGAAGACTGCATAATTATTTTCTCTATATTTTAACATCGGGGTTTCGCTTCTTGTAGGTTTTTTAAAATTGATCTGTTTTTGTGTCATATACCGCTGCCAAGAGTTGGTAAATATTTTATGATAAACAATATAAAGAATTCAATACAACCTACATAAATGATTAAATACCAATGTTGATAAGATAATCGATTTTTAATGGAAAATGAATCGGTAGAAATAATCCCGTCATTTTCATAGATTATTAATAACCTTTATGTTTTCAGCCTCCAACCACAGAGTAGATTAACAAAGATTTATAATAGTAACGACAACAAATATGAAATAGAAAATTACCTATGATAGCGGAATTAATCTGGGGGGTCTATACGAAATCAGAATATGATCTACACATCAGGATATTAAGATATCTATACAGCTTATCAATAACACGCGTCAAAGCACACTGATGAAATTAATATTCACCATGAAATATTACCATAACAAAACATTATCATGGCAACAATTTCTTGTTATGCAAAACTTGCACTGTCAAAAATCAAACTAAGTAAGATTTGAACTGTGCAATGGCTATAACGACAAAACGTCGTAGAGCATCATCAGATGTAGGGAATGGTAAACTAGAATATTTTCATGTTGTATTAATAGGTCATGTGTATATCTACTCTCATAGAAAAATGCAATTATTAACTCAGGTGCATCTATGACATTCACGGGAAGACAAAATAACCATAGAATTATGACGTGCATATCAGTAAGAAAAAAATGACACTCACCCCCTACACACACTAATATATATATATATATATATATATATATATATATATATATATATATATATATATATATATATATATATAAAAGTTGTGTTAAACAATATGTAAAGGAAACATTCATTGCTAAATAGAAAAAAACAATTTATCAATGATGGTTTTAATCAATCTTGTGATTTTGAAATTCTAAAAACTAATCCAGTAATTCATATATTGGTGCAAGCCTAAGCTACATGCATATATAGATATGACTGTAAACATTACCCTTGTATTTAACTGATGGTTCTAGATATGAGGAAATCTTAATTTTGATATCTAGCACTGTTCAAAAAGCAAGGAAATATGTATATGACAATATCTTATGCTAATGAATGGTTGAAACATTATACAATCCTGGTGACCAAAAAGTAACAAGAATTGAAACTGACTCATTTAGACGTTTAATCATAATATTTATATGAAAGAAAAGAAGTGCATGCTTCCATTATTTTTTTAAAATATAAAATAAATTTAGTCACAATATTCTTATCATATCTGGCACGCACAAACTGTGACTCATAAAACACACACACACACACACACACACACACATATATATATATATATATATATATATATATATATATATATATATATATATATATTATCCTAAGCCGAGTCTGCCAGTGGTGGGAACGGTTCTATTTCAATATTTTCTTACTTCAATATCCATGTAATTCAAAATCCAATTGAGAGCTCAATGTAAATAATATATCAAAATTAATATCAAACAATCTGTCTTTCTTTGTCTGAAGATAGAGACCAAATATTTAAAATGAAAATATAGTTTCTGGTGAAATAGATATTATCACCAAAAATACAAGTGATTTTTAATGTTTTTTCCGTTATATATATATATATATATATATATATATATATATATATATATATATATAATCTTATACTCAAAGAAAATTCAACACTATAGGTAGGCTTCGTTTGATGAAATCATAACATACTAATGTACATAAGTAAATGCAATGAACTTATATTTAAATAAGACCATTAAAATATATTTAAATTCATATGAAAATGGATAATAAAGCAAAATTTGACAGTGAAAGAATTCGTAAGATAAGATTAATTATATCACAATTACAATTAATGTTATTGCTAATGGAAAAAAAAAAGAGGTTATACAAGAAGAATGATTGGAATTTTGGTAGAATTCGCTAGATATTAGACAACAAACAAAATACTCTCAGACCAAGTTACGATAATTATAAAGAAAGGTTGGTTTTCTCACAATTAAATATTGGAAATACAAAAACAAATATATAAGGAAACATATCAACATGTCTCTAACACAGTAACAGAGACGATAAATACAGGTAAACCAGAAACTTCGAACCAAAGGTATATATACTAACACAAGAAGAAAAAAAATTAATGTTGATATTTTGAAGGAATTGCGTTAAAAAAGAAGCGAAGACTGAGAATCACTCAAGGCAAAAATTGAAAACAATAAATGATTTATTAGCAAATATCCCAACTATTAACTACACAGATCTAATCTATGCAGGAGAGAAATTACGCTGTGAAAATATTGGGATTCCCCAGAAGAACATGAACAGATAGTCAAAACCTGTATAAGAGGGTGATTGGTTCGTTGGCTGGGTTTTATGGCATCTCAACCTTTGTAGATTATTTAATGCCACATCTATCTTTATACAAAATTCAGCACTATTTCAAAAAAATTCAGTTTAGCAGGAGTCCAGAGGTTGATTATCAAAAACATTTATAATTAAAGCTATTCATTTTAATTTAACAGTTTTAATTAAAAAAAAATCAGTTTAGTATAAAAATAGGTTTTGTTTCATCATCATCATGTGGTGCCGCCAGCACATATATCCCTGACCCTCTCTCGCTACCTCTCTCTATCGTTCATCGATTCTGGCAGGTCCTCTGGTCTACATGTCGTATCCTCACAGAGCTTCTTAATGTATATTCGAGCTGCCCGTCCTGCTTTTGCTCGGCCATATGCGGGGGTCCATAGGAGTACATCCCTTATGAGCTCTTCCCAGCTTCTTCAGCAGTGTCCTAAGTGTCTGGTTCGTCTAACATGGATAGTTTTCGTGATGGGAGGTAGGTGGCCGTATACTTCGTGTTTTGTGTGGTGTTGCCTCCAGGACTTGTTCAATATTGCTTGCAGCATTCTTGTATAATTGCTGTTTAGCTTTTTCTCCAGACGTTTTGTTAGCGACCAAGTAGTGCATCCATACAGCAGTATCGATACAAGCACTGCTTGGAAGAGACTGCGTTTCATTTTATCGGTCAGGTCTGACTTTCATATGATGGATAACTTATCGATAACTGTCCATGCCTTCGTTAGCAACGTGTCGATGTCTTTTTCGGTTGATGAGACACTGCGTCCTAGGTAAGTGAACTTGTCTACAAGTTTCAGAGTGGTTCTGTCTTGTGTGGAAATGTCGCCTGTTTGATTAAAACACATGTATTCTGTTTTGTGTGCATTGACATGGAGGCCAATGCCTGCGGCGGCTCGTTCCAAAATATGCAGCAGTATTTCGGCTTGGTTGGGTGTATTTTCCAGAATCGCTATGTCATCGACAAAGTCGGCGTCGGTAATTGTTTTTGCGGGGAATCTTCTGCGTCTTTTCTTTGTTAGCTCGAAGCCGTTTTCTCTGATTTTATCAATCGATGTTCTAAGCACGTAATCTAGACAGATGCTAAAAATGAATGGGGCAAGCGTGTCCCCTTGCAGTACTCCTACTACAATGACGAAGTATTCTGTTTCACCATCCGGTGAACGTACTTTCACTTTGTGTTTCTATAGAGAATCGTTATTGCTGCTACGGTCTCTTTTGATAGGCCGTATGCTAGTAGGATTTGTTCCATCTTCCCTCTGTGAATGGAGTCAAAGGCCTTGGTAAAGTCGACAAATAGTAATGTTGCCGGTAGGTTTTTTGCCCGTAAGCCTTCAAGGATTCTACCCAGTGTCAATATTTTTGAGGTCGTGAATCTATTTCTACGGAAGCCATTTTGTTTTTTCCGAAGAATGCTGTCAATTTTGTGTTCTCTGCGGTTTCGTAGTTGGGCATTGTAAATTTTAGCTGCTATGGATGTAAGTGTTATACCTCGGTAGTTCTTGGCTAATCCGAGGTCACCCTTTCTAGGGATGGGGAGGATGCATCCCTTATTCCATCTGTCTATCAGATTTCGATTATAGACTGCGTTAGAGTGTCAGAAGAGTATGTCGTCGAATTGTCTGGTCTTCCATACTTCTGGGGGAATCTCATCAAGCCCTGCAGCTTTCCTATTTTTAATTTTTCTAAGAACTAAGTCGAGTTCTCCTTGAGTGAACGGTCTTAGTTTAATTTCCATTTGCTTACTAATAATTCTAGTGAATGGTTCATGTGTAACTTTCGGTGGGTCTCCAAGTAGATTTTCGAAATGCTGTTTCCACAGTTTCATTCTTTCTTCTTGGTTTGCAGCTTTCAATTTAGCTTTGGCTGTGCTCTTCCTTCGACTGACTTGGTTTATCGTTTGCCACGCTATCCTAGATTGCCTATCTTCCACTGAGTCTCTAATCTTATCTATCTGATTTTGTATGTATTTTCTCTGTTCTTTTAGCTATACGCTTGCTAATTCATTTTGTGCCTTGCTTAGTTTTAGGGAAATTGTGTTTGTTGGGTTCTTCCTATAGCTTTTGGAGGGTCTTTTCCCATGTGCACGTTTTTCTCTAACCGCTAACGTTTCCCATGGGACTCTATATTTAGTTCTAGTTTTTGTTGGAATTAAATTTGCTGCTGCCTCGAGGTGTGCGATGACGAAATTCTCATATTCCGTCTTTTGGGGTAGCGTTTTCTGTCTTCTCCTGTAGTGCCTAGAATCTGCTTCTCAATTCTAATACATATTTATCTCTAATATCTCTGTTGTTAAAAAGGGCCTAGTCTTTGTGTTTGGTGGTCGCTGTTCGTGTGGCGTTCTTTCGTAGGCTTAGTCGTATTTTTGCCGTGACTATTCGGTGATCGGAAGACACACCCTCAAAAGAGGAGTATGCCTCGCAATTCAATGCGTTATTTTTCCATTTCTTGTTCATAAATACGTAGTCTATCTGTCCTTTATTGCTGTTAGCGTATGTGTTGGTCTATAAGTTTCCCTCCCTCTAAATGTCAAAATATTTCCATTTTAAATAATTCACTTATGCGTCAGTAAAGTTTCATTGTTAGAAAGAGTCCCATTTCAAACAATTCCGTGTAGCATACAAAAGCAGTTTCATTTCAAACAGTTCGGTTTCGCATAAATGCGTAGTTAAAATGTTAATACACAGTTTTATTGTCAAAAATATTTCTATTTCACGCTATTTAGTTTAGTCAAGCAGTTCTAATTTAAACAATTCAGTTTACAACTAATACAGTTTTTGAGCACTCTTAGTTAAATTTCAAAGCAGTTCTATTTCAAACAATTCAATTTAGCACAAGTACGCAGTTTAGTTCTATTTGACCCATAGGTAAGGCCCTATCAGGGGATACCACTCCTGGCCAGAGTATAACTAAGACCAATGGCAATAAGGAGGTACTCTGTATTCCCCAAAGTTCCAGTATAACTGGAACCTCACCATCAGATTGTTTGGTGTCATATCACGGAACTCGTTGAGGGGATCTTTCCCCTCTGCAGGGGTTCAGATGGTGTGTTCTAGAGCCCCAACCGACTGGGCAACCTCATGGGAATTAGATTAAAAGCCCAGATAAGAAATCCACAACAAAAATGTTAAGATATAAGAAAAACATGAGAATATTTTGTGAGGAAGAGAGAAAAGCAACTCAATATGAACAAAAAATACAAGATGAAATGATAAATCGGAAGGTACTCTTGAAAGAAGGAAGACTAAAAAGATACCAAACGATAAAGACAAAACAGGTAATTTCAAAACAACGGAAGAAAACTCTATCAGCTAGTAGGCGGAAAAAAGCAAACACATACTAGCGACTGGACGTGAGTGAAGCAAAAAGATTTCAGAGCAGAATATGGGAACGGAGAGATGATAACCAAAAAAAAACAAAAAACGAATGGATTAGCAACATGGAAAAAGTATTGCTAATACTTGACGAAAGGCCTATAAATATAAAGAATATACGTCGATTCACTCAGACTAACAGTAAAAAAATATCAAATGAAAAACTCATAGCTTAAATGGCATACAGGGATTCTGTTTTTTTTTTCAAATTAACCTCCATCCATAACAGAGTGGAAATGAATAATTGCTTACAAGTAACAGATATACTGAAATGGATAACCAAACAAGAGACGAGCCTGATCCAGAAAGATCCCCAAAATGAAAGTGCCCTAAACAACTTCAGACGCATAACGTATCTACTGATGATGTGGAAAATATTAACGGCTCAAATTAATGAGGGGATTTACTTGTTCTTTATAAGCCGTAGACTTTTCCTCGAACGGGGGAACGAAATTGAAGCCGCAAAAGAACCAGCTACTAAGGATCATATTATGATCCACACACCCACAGCGAGAGGCAAAATAGAGTTAAACTGTTGTAATATCGTGTATTTATTATAAAAAAAGGCTTACGATATGGTCCATCAAAGCTAGTTACTAGTGTTAAAATGTAGAAGATATTCGACATAGTCTTGAAGTTTATCGAGAAAACCATGAAAACCTTGAATTGACGGCAGGAAGAAATAGGTTAGCTGAGGTTAAATTCCATAAAGGCTTATTCTATGGAGATACGCAATCACCATTAGAATAAATTAAAGCGATGATGGCACTCAATCCCATAAAAAGGAAATGCACTGGTGGATACAAACTTAGCGAATTGCAAGTAAATATCAATCACGCAACCTATATATGGCATCAAACTGTTTTCTAAAAACAGAAAATTAAAAAAATGGAAACACAGGCAGTGAGAATATGTTATCAAGATATAGGTGTGGATTTATCATGGAAAAATGTGCAATGATAATAATGAAAAGTGGGAAATGATAAAGGACAAATGACGAAAGGAATAGAAATAAACATACCAAAATAATAAAAATAATAGAAAGTTCGAAGAAAATTAAACTTACAAATACTTTTTAAAGTTGGAAGAGGACAATATGAAACAAGTGGAGATGAAAGAAAAGATTTTAAAAAGTATCTCAAGACAATGAAAAGACTACTCGAAAACAAGTTTTATTGCAGGAACGTCATCAAAGGGATAAACACCGGGGCTCTCCCCCTTTTAAGATACTTGAAACAATTCTTGAAGTAGACCAGAGAAAAACTTAAACAAATGGACCAGAAAACAAGAAAACTAATGACCATGCATAAGACCTTACATCTTAGATATGAGATTCACAGACCATAAATGTCAAGAAAAGAAGACGGAAGAGATAGGCCAGCATTTGAAATAGCGTCGAAGCATCGATTCAACAACGAAGACTATATTGAAAAGCATGAAAGAATACTGATTACAGCAATAAAGGATCAACTGACCGACATAACAAGACAACAAAAAGGAGATGGGAAAACAACTGTACGGACATTTCAAGTGACAAAAAAGCCACTTCTCACTTGAGAAAACACTGGATGTGGCTTAAAAGAGAAACTGAAGATCTTTTAATAGCAGTAAAAAAAAACAAAAAAACAACACCATCAGGACTAATTATATCAAAGCAAGACCAAAGAAGATGCAGCAAAACAGCACTTGCAGGCTATGTGATGAGAGAGACGAAACGATCAATCACCTAATAAGCGAATACAGTAAATTAGTGAAAAAAAGTGAAGACAAAAAACTGACTTGTTGGTGAAGGTGATCATGTACGATATTCACAATTAACGCTATGTGCGAAATGGACATCTAATGTTCATAACGATAGAACATCGGAATCTCGAAATTCGAAAATACTTAACAACTTCTTGTTCAGGTACAAAACCTTTTTATTAACTTTGAGTTAAAGGTTTCGACATAAAGAGGACTGACGCAATCTTTTACGCTGTCTTATTCATTTGGCCCCCGTCTCGAGCGGCCCCCCCATAGGGCGCAAGTTCGCCTCGCGTCTGTGAGCTCCAAAAGTCGATCCTTCTCGTTTGGCGTCTAGTACTCAACTCTCTAACTTTCTTCAAATCTCCACAAACCTCTGCGCGCTTCCGGTGCGTGACGTCACTCGCACTCCGTCACCCGTTTTGTCTCGGAGTATTGTGACATCTGAGTAACACCTCAATCCGCCCGTGCGCACCCGTGTTAACACCTGCCTCAATGTTGCACCCAACTAACCCATGTGCTTAGCCGAAAGGTTCTCAGCCTAACTAAACTCAAAGGCATGAACCGAAATCCCTCGGCTATTATATCACAATCACTTAGAATTATGCAAGAAATCCAGATTTGACTGCACGAACAGAGGTTATATGCATAAATCGAATCCGTCCTGGAGAATGAGATGCACAGATGATGATCAAAAGTCTCCGAAATGGTGAAATACCAACGGATCCCCTGATCCGGGCCAGATGAGCAGACCTTGAGGTAGTCAACAAGAAAATAAGAGAACCTACCGAATAGTGGACTTTGCCATCCTGGCTGACCACTGAGTAAAACTGAAAGAAATCGAAAAGAGATATTAGTACCGGAAACTTGCAAGGAAACTGAGAAATCGATGGAATATGAGAGTGATGGCAATGCAAATTGTAATAACAGCGCTCCGTACAGTCACCAAAGAATTGAAAAAAGGGACTTGAGAAATTGGAAATAAGGGGACGAGTGGAGACCATCCAAACTATTATTAAGATCGGCCAGAATACTAAGATAATCCTGGAGATTTAGGAGACTTACTGTCACTTGAACTCCAATGGAAGACGAGTAGCTTACGCTTATGCGAAAATCTCTCAAATTATTAGCAATAATTTTAATTGTAGTTACTTTTAATCATTGATAACAATATTATTAATAACGAATAATTATTATACTAGCATTACAAATACATTGCTACGTTAATTAGAAACGCAATATTAAGAATAGATAATATATATATATATATATATATATATATATATATATATATATAAATATATATATATATATATATATATATGTACAGATAAATAAATTGAGTATTTTTTCTAAAGCAAATTAGGTTAATATACTGAAAAATATTTTAGTAACTGAGGTTTTCATAAATAAAGTAAAACATCATAGATGGATGCATGACAAGAAATAGCGAAATTACATCAGTTTAGGATTCAAAGTTCTTACCCATGTCTTTTTCCCACCTGTTTTTTTTTTAAACGAGTTAGCTCGTATTGGCAAAATATACGTTTTTTTCTCTCCACTGTGTGATGGCTATATGAAGAAGCTGGGTTTTCTCTTTGGCAGATAAAATAAATTTACAATAGTTGAATAACGGTTTGTTGAGTTTTTTCAATTATATATGTATATATATATATATATATATATATATATACATATATATATATATATATATATATATATATATATATATATATATATATATATATTGACTTTCCTAACTTTCGAAATTTGTTTGATTTACATTTTATTGTATTTAATCTATGAGATATTACTGTTGTTTTAAGATTTATTCTGTCTTTCAAACTAAAAAAAATAAACCCAATATACGCAGATAAGCATTGAGTAATATACATTGTTATAACTTGTATAAAATTGAAAAAAATCGAAACGACAGAATATTTAAAAAAAAAAAAAAAGAACCTAAGAACCTAAAACAAGTGGATAATAAATATTAGTTTGTTTACATATGATTTTAAAACGTGTTGTGCTCCTTTTTCTGTCATGTCAACCAATGAATTCGAAGAGTGAAAATTTGAAAAAGGATTTTATGAAGAAACGAATGCGATGATTTGTTGAGAAAGATGTCTGGGCAGTAGGATATCTTGTAGAAGGAGTTATTTTGCTGAAGAAAATCATCAGTATTTATGGCTTTCTCTCACTGGAAATAAAAAAAATTTCTTTGGCTTTGAATATTTGTATATTTCTGTTGTTACTTGTGTGTTTAAACACAAAATCTTCTTTAGGTGAGAAGTCAAAACTGTTTTTTCTCTAGAAGAAAATTGAATTTTCTTTCACTTGTTGTAGCTCAAGGTTCTGATCTATTTTTCCAAATTTATTTAGTATTTTTTTTCGAAAAAACGATTGTTGAATAGTTTAATGAAATAATTATGCTGCTTTCTCAATGTTCTTGACTTTTAAAAATTTCTTATTTACTTAGTATTTTTGTGGATATGTTTATTTTTTCCAAAACATTGATTAATTTGCTACTTTTAAACTTGTGCACCAATGATTCGACGAAGAAAAGTTTCGAGTTTTATGGTTTAAATTCAAGTTAAATAACTTTGTGAAACAATCATATATATATATATATATATATATATATATATATATATATATATATATATATAGATATATAGTTTTTTCCTATGTTCGGGCATTTTACCCATTAACAAATTATTTCGATTGACACCTTATTTCTTCTAGAATCCTTTGAAGATTTTGTGTTAAGCATATATATAGTGATCAAACAAGTATTGCTGCTCAAAAGAACAGCATCAAACGACCTTATAACATTCGTTGCGAGTCCCATGTGCAAATTTACTAGTTCTTTTGGTACATCCAATAAAATGTTGATCGATATTTCTGTACTCGTCGGTGAATATGTTGAAAGTATGAATACACGAATAGAGAATAAAAATATGCAATTATATTCATAAACCTTGTCTCAGTATGTTATAAGACCATGATCACAGAACATTAATCAATGATTAAGAAAACAACCCAAAAAGTTAAAATCCTCTCCAAATCAACTGATGTCTAAATATTTACGAATGAAGCGTCCTAAATAGATATTTATCTAAACTTATCCCATGATAAGCATCAGAAGATGTTAACTTTGCACAAAATCAAAACAGTGAATTAAAAGATATTTTTCGAATCATAGATACATTACTTCAGTCGGACACGAAAGTAAAAATTGTAGATCAAAATGATGTCATGAAATAATTAATTATACAAAATATGCTTAAAGTTTGAATACTCCAGAAAGATATTTTTTGCTAGATTTAAATAAAACCTGTTTTAAACAAATTTGAAACAACTAAGTTTTGATTTATGGAAGAATAATTCGGAAAAAAATGTTCTTTTTAAAAAAATTTCCCCTTATTTATCCCCCATATATATATATATATATATATATATATATATATATACAATCTAACATACAAACACACACACACATACACACACATAAATATATATATATATATATATATATATGTGTGTGTGTGTGTGTGTGTGTGTGTGTGTGTGTGTGTGTGTGTGTGCTCTCCTCTCAGGATTGAGTACTATGGCGAAAGGAATTAACAGCTGGCACTCGTTTAATGCAAAACTCTTCTGATGAATTGAGCACTTTGTTATCAGGTAAAGCAAAATGCAATCAAACGAATAATGTCTTATAATTCCCGAGATGACATATGTCGCTTGTTGGCTGAACAGTAGGATACTTAGTCTAACTTAGTTGGCGGGTTTCCTTCCAAGTTTGAATCGTTCCAGGTGTCTAGCCACACTGAAGAGTTGTGATTGTACGAAACAGTCTGTCTGTGGATGTCCATATATATATATATATATATATATATATATATATATATATATATATTTATATATATATATATATATATATATATATATATATATATATATATCCAGAGTTATGCAAGTAAATGATATAAATGAAGCCTTACAGTATTAAGAAAATAGAAAATACAAAGTAATTCAAAATGAACGATTTTTTTTTATTAAGGAAAGCGTTTCTGTTTTAGTAAATCTTCAGCAGAACTTTAAATTTTTCAAAAAAGAACGCTGATTGAAAGAGTAAGTGATTTTATGATCTTTCTTTGTGTATAAATATTTTTCTTTTCCCCTGTTAATTTATTTTATTAAAACATCCATTGCTGTTTTAGCAACACTTGCTTAGCAATCTTAAAGTCCCAATGAAGGTTTACTAAAACCGAAACGTTTTAACGTTGACTCCCTTTTATGATAAATTCATCATGTTTGGATTAATTTATTTGTCTATTTTCTTCATTGAGACTTAGACATGAACCTATCGAAAAATATTTATCAACATGAATCACTTTCACATTTTATGAATCTGCAACCTCCAATAATATCAACATTTACGTTAGATTTATATGGTTTGGCTTGTTTGATAATGTCAATCTTCTCAGAATGGCTTTTTTAATGACAAAATTTTATTCATTTGTAAATGTTTGATTACTTTCATAAATATTCATATTTTTCGCGTTTAATTGTAATGAATGTTTGACTCCATTTTTTTTTCAACTCTAAACTGCAATCCTCTGAAATTAGTTGACAACTTCACAAAATTTCTGCAGCAGCGTCTCATCTAATGAATATAATGACAATATGCATCTAGAGAAGGCGTTCACTGCAATCGATATGCTGTCGATCATATGAAAGTCTAATCTATCCACTAAAATAAAACAAAATTTCTTGCAAGCTGAGTTTGTGTAAATACTACTGTAAGGAAGAACAACGTACACACTAGCAAATTTTGTTGAGAAAAAGCTAGACAGGCCGAGCAGTAGAATGCTACGAACTATATTAAACAAATCCAGGAAGCGCCATTCCAAGGAAAAAACAGGTGTACGGCCCCTTAGCTCCCATTTCTAAAACAATCGAAGTAAGACGAACAAAATATGCGGGACACTGCTGGATAAGCAAGGAAGAACTTATAAGTGATGTTCTCCTATAGACCCCTTCACGGAGACGTGCTAGTGTGGGTCAACTAGCAAGAACTTACCGGAAACAGCTGTGTGTGAACATTCGAAGTATATTAGAAGACCTACTGGAAGCGACGTATGATAAGGTTGGATGGAGGGAGAGAGTCAGGTAAATCCGTACTAGGACCGTGACTTGATGATGATGATGATGACTTGTTTGCACTGTTATATCAAGGGTTACTCTCTGATCTTATTATAATGGGTCCGCGTTTTTTTTTTTTAGCCGAAAGCACGTTTCCCTTTACGTTTTAATTTCCATAGCAATTAAGATAGTATTCTAAATGATTATCAACTAATAATCACTTAATCTTGATAAGACGTTTTTTAACAATGTGTCTATTAAAGTCTTACTGATTCAGACTTGCCAAAAGCAACCTATTTTATTAATGCAATGGAATTCATGCAAGGTGTATTATATATTACTAAAAAGATAGTGGTTTGCATAATACAGGCTGTGGATAATTTTCATTATTATTTTAAAAAAATCAAGTTTAATAAATTATCACTTTGTGTTATTCATCTCCGTTAAAGGACATCATAAGTTTAATTTCAAATATAAATCAAATAAAATACAATTAAAATCAATCCAATGATTTATGTACCTTCTCATTTAGTTTCGTCACTCATTGCAATGTAAATACTTTTGCTTGGAGGGTACTTATTTTTGCTAGTAATAATAAAAAGTAAGTTAGTGACCATAGTCAAGGGTGATCCGAAGTCTCACTTTTCGATAATTACTACACCAAGGCGTAGGGGAGTGCGCTACTCTTTTCACTAGATTGCTCTACTTTACCCTTGATCCGTACCTTATAATGCTAAGTGTTAAACAAGGAGGCATCAAGTACCATTTTTGAGGCTTCGGTATTAGTCGACCTAGAACTGAACCCAGGTTTCCCAGGCCATTGGCGAACACTCTAACCATTATGTCAACCTCCAGTACCTAGTAATAATAACTATATCATAATTATGTCATTTTCAGCAACTATTTCTATTAAATACTAATACATTGCTTATACAAATTTAAAATGTTTCAAATATGTGATCCCGAGGAATCAATTACTGTAATTAAGTAACTATATGATTAAAACATAAATATTAACCTCTAGCTGGAACGTTGGGAGTGGAATGGAAGTGGGAGTAGGTGTAATGACTGTTTCAAAGTTAGAGAATTAGAGATCAACTGTGGGTTATAGTTGATTGTCATACTTTGGACGCACTATGTTTGAAGAGCGTCTTACTCCAGTGTAGATGATATCCACAGAGCGTATTTATTGTATTAAGGAGCTTCATAGCTATCAGGGTTAGGTTGAACTAATGAACCAATAATAACCAATGGAACCCAAGCACTGGAGCATCGATGATGGAAAATGTGTGCAACGCATGGTGGACAATGTTGCAAAAAACTTGTCTGATCACATTTCATGAAAGTATCTTGGTCAGTCTATGAACTTTTGCGCTGATCTTCGAATTTCTGCTCTTGTTGTAAAATTGTAATTGGTCCAAATCATAAAAAAAAAAATATTCCACAGTCTGCTGCTCTGTTTCTTTCCGTCTCTCTGTTGCTGAAATATAGACAGACTCTTTCAATGCTCGGAACTAGAAAAAGCACGCACGCGCACATATCCACAGAAGTAAATATACAGTGACTGAGAGATAAAGAATGTGAGAAAGAGATTGGATGTTTTTTTCTACCTCTTGGCACGATTACATGCAAATTTGAATTCACCTGGAATATGTTGATAGTTATTGCTCGCTTTTCGCTGCTCGGCATCGTGTCATCTTTGGCAGACAAATGCTGTTTATTTAAAATAGAGCACCTGTTGTAATGCAAACACAAAGTATTGAAATTTAGTCTCTTCAATTGGATAGTGATTTTACTCAGCTTTTGTGGACGGTCCGTTTCTCGATTTCTCTCTGTCCCTCTGACTCTGTCTCTCTCTGTCTCTGTCTCTCTCCAATATATATATATATATATATATATATATATATATATATATATAACAATTCATAGGCAATGAGATAGTTATAAGTTATATTCCATCTATAGAGGGAAATGCCAGTATTCGCATATTTTCTTTTATAGTAATAAATGATTATGAATAACTAGGAGGCCGGTACTGCAAAACATTTGATAGGAAAGGCCGTTTCTCCAGTAGAGAATGAAATTATTCCAATATCCTTAAAATTCGAGAGATATTTCCCTTCTTGTCATAGAATTTTCGCCCGGTTGCTCACGACGAATATGAATTAATGAACACCAATGAACAATATGGAAAGCCGGCGTCGAAAGGAAATGCGTATCGAATGGCTAGTACCTTTGACCCGCTTTCCGCTGGATAACAATGGACAATGTGAGGTGAAGGTATTTGAAGCGGTTATTAATCACTGACAACCCAGGTTCTACAAGTTAATAGAAAATGATTATAGCTGACAGAACATTGATTTTAAACTCATTTGGCTTACTGCCTGTTCAGCATTTCAGTAAAGATAAAGCCTACTCCTATGATTGAACAGTGATTCACGGACTTGCCTAACCTTAGTAAATATTATTTTGGTATGAGGTTAGCGTGAATTTTTACAAATTATGCGTAACGATTTCTTAAAAGAATGTAGCTTAATAGTGGAGTCTTTCTGGTTCTGATATGAAAAGTTATTTGCTGAAATCAATTTTTAATTTATCAAGCAAAAACCAAAATAGATAAGAAAATAAATAAATAAATAAAGAGAATAAATAAATAAAAGACGTTGAATAGAACATACCTTATCATTTCACATACTATTTTAGTTATAAACAGTAATTTTTTTTTTTTTTGGTGCCAGTATCAATTCTTTGTACATAGAAAAGGTATGTACATGTTCTAGATTAATCATTTTTTAATTGTTTATTTCCGGGTCCGCCCTGACATTTTTGAGGATAAAACTAGATTATCGTCGTAAAATTCACGATGGATATTCTGGTTTAATGATAGAGAATCGAAGGTTTCAGTCAGTCCTTTTTGACAAGTGGATGGTAACTGACTAATGTAGTTTTGGCTGATCCCGATGTCATCTTCCATGGGAAAAGGGAGGCTGGAGTCTTTTGTTCATTTTTCTATTAGATTTTCTTTATACACAGTGTTGTATAATCGAAGATATTGTCAGATTTTCTTTAGGAGATATTGAATTGAAACCATTTTTTTCTGCTGTTTATTTATATTTCAGTAGTAATAACTTTTGATATGTCTATCAGCGATACTACAGCGTTTCAGAACAGATTCTTGAAATGTTCTTTCCACTCAGAAGGATTTAATTTTGGCTGACTGCTTTTAGTTTAGCTCACTTTCCTGCCACCTACGTACTTTACTATCCACTATAATAATCTTAATCGTTTATCTTCAATTAAATTTCTAATCTTATTGATTTGTCTTTGAATTTGTTCGAGTTATTCTTTTTTGGTATGAGATAATGAGTTATTTCTTGAGTTTCTGCGCATTGTAATATTTTGGGTTTCATTTATTGCATTTGGATACTTTTTTTCATATTATTTTGTTTTTTCTTAACTGGTATTGACTCTTAGCAAAGTCCATATTAGGCACTTGGTTTGGTTTTATGCACGTGGCTTATGCTTCTATAGTAATAGTTACAAAGATTTCTTATTCGTCATTTGGAATCATCATCATGTCGTGCTGGTAGCACGGATATCCCTGACCCTCTCTCGCCACTTTTCCCTATCGTTCATCGCCTCAGGCAGGTCTTCAGGACAATATCCTGTATCCTCACATAGTTGCTGAATAATGTATGTTCGTGCTGGTCGTCCTGCTTTTGCACGGCCATGTGTGAGGGTCCATAAGAGTACATCACTTATGAGTTCGTCCCTGCTTCTTCAGCAGTGTCCTGCATGTCTGGTTCGTCTAACTTGAATAGTTTTCGTGATGGGAGGCAGGTGGCCGTATCGTTGGTGTCTTGTGGGGTGTTGCCGCCAGGACTTATTCAAGATTGCTCGCAGCATTATTGTGTAATTGCTGTCTAGCTTCTTCTCCAGCCGTTTTGTTAGAGTCCATGTAGTGCATCCCTATAGTTGCTAATATCTCCTGATGTGTATCAAAGTTGCTTCTGTTACCGAAGATTGGTTTCTTATATCCCAATTGACTAGTGCAGACTTGTCATATCGTACATCTTCAACTGTTTGGTTCTTATTTGCATAGACTCCTGCGAATCTTTACTGAGGCGATTCTGTGATTTTCTCTGAAAAGATAAACGAAACGAATTCACTAACACCTTTAAACAGTTTAGGAATTTCACGAAATTAGTTAATCTGACAAAAAGAAATGGTGATAATATATTTTTTCTTACTATATTTCTTGGCACAGTCGCCTGGGGTGATGGAATTGACCGACTGCATTACAGTAAAATTCCCCAGAAAAATTGTCCTGGATATTACAATAAACAATCCGATGGTGCGACTCCAGAAATGCTGAAGCTTTGAGAAATGCATAGTTCTACTTCATTTTCATCTCTCATAGGTCCACTCTGGCCAGGAGTGATAGAACCTATTTGGGTTCTATCTATGTGTTAAGTAGAACTATTTGACATTTAAACTGTGTCCAAACAAATGACTTTTGCTGAACCTAATTGCTTGTAAGAGGACTATATATATATAGATTAGCACATCCTCAACGAGAGAAAAACGAGACTGAAAAATCTACCTATGGCATAGATTGTAGACAAAACCCTTACGTTATGATCCACCAAACCTGGACAAAATTTACACTGAAAGAAAATAAGACTAGTCACATCTGGGTGGGCAAAGTGAACAACTGGGAATGGCGCAAGAAACTGAACTGGTACATGCATAACCCAGAATCTGTCCGGCAAAAGAAGATGCACAAACTCATCTGTGATTTTGAGATAAAAACGTATCACCTCATCTAGGCCAGACAACCAGAACTTATTATAATCAACAAAAAAGAGGGAACTTGTGGGATTGTGGATTTTGCTGTCCCAGCAGACCACAGGGTAAAATTGAAAGAAAGCGAAATGAGGGATAAGTACCTCGACTTTGTAAGGGAATCGAAAAAACTATGGAACATGAGAGTGACAGTTATACCAATTGTAATTATTGATCTTGGTACAGTTACCAAAAGATTGGTACAAAGACTAGAGGACTTAGAAATAACGGGATGGGTGGAAACTATCCAAACTACAGCATTTTTTAATATTGAGAAGAGCCCAAGAGACTTGAGGGGACATGCTGTCACTCAAATTCCAGTGAAAGACCGTCAGCTCACGCAGATGGGAAAATCTCTCAAGGAGTAAATTAATAATAATAATAATAATAATAATGATAATAATAATAATAATAAATTTTACAATCTATAGGATTTAACTCTTCCAGCGTACCAGAGTACATAAAATAAAAGAAACTGAAAAGATTATCAAAAACATGGATCTTACTAGGGACCTTAAAAAGGGCGAGGTGCACAACAGTGACATAGATATCAATTGTAGTTGGTATGTTTTGAATGGTCCCCAAGTGCCTGGAAAATAGATTGAGTGAATTATATATTTGAGAAAGAAATGATGCTATACAGACCACAGCACTGTTTAGATCGACACGAATACTGAGTCTAGTGGGCCTGAGAAGAATTGATTTCTTTTAGACCTCATTGGCATTCAACCAAAGGAGAAAAGGAAAATTACAAATACTTCAGAATATTGGAAGAGATACTATCAAACAAGCAGAGATGAAAGAAAGAAATTACAAAAGACGAACGAGAAAGCTTCTCGAAACAAAGTTCGGTGGCAGGAATATCATCAAAGGAATTAACACTTGGACTATCCTTCTTGTAAGACATTCGGGAGCATTCTTAAAACAGAAAAGGAATGAATGTAACAAAATAGCAAGTGTAGGATATGTGGTGATAGAACGAAACGATTTATCACAAATTAAGTGAATGCAGCAAAGTAGCACAGAAACAGTATAAGACTAGACATGAATCGAGGGAAGGTGATCCAATGGGAATTCTACGAGATATAGAGATTTAACCATATAACCAAATCGTATATGCTCATTATGAAATCCATCTGAGAGAATGAGACGCACAACATTCTCTGTGTTACAATCAGATCACATATTCCCAGTTAGACGACCAGGCCTATTGATAGTTAACAAAAAGAAGGGAACATGCTTGAATAGCGGACTTAGTCATTCCACCGTTTAAAAATCCAAGAAAACGAAAGGAGTTACAAGTACTTAGACTTTTCCTGGGAACTAAAATGCAATGCAACATAGTGATACCAATTGTAATTGGTGCTCTTAGAACGTTCCGAGATAATTAGAAAGTGGACAGGATGAGAGGGAAATCGGCGGACACGCCAAAACCATCTAAATTCCAGCATTGTTAAAATTGACCAGAATATATGAAAAGAGTCCTGGAAACTTGGAGACATGCTACCACTTAGACCCAAGGGAAAGACCAACAGCTAATGCTGGGGGTAAAGAAAAAACTATACGGAATAATACAATAATGATTGATATGTATTGCCAGAGATTCAACAAAGACTGTGTTTTTGTTATCGTAAAGAAAAATAAAATCAACCGTTAGTGCACTGCTTTGATTTTGAGAACGCTTAGAAGATAAAGTCAAGTCAAAAGCTGGATCATACAGTTATCTTAGCAGAAAACGAAAATGAATTGCTAAATATAATAAGGTGAAATTACTTGAGCGTTACTGAATGACATGCACTGTTATGTTCAATATAAAATACTGGTTGCTCTCTCAGTGGCACATAAAATAGAATAAAAGACTAACATTTCCTGAGGTGTAAGACTTCCTTTAAAGGGGAGCTGTTTGTATGACACTAAAATTCATCTGAGTGTGACATTCCAGTTCTGGAATGTTGGGGAGTATGGAGGGAATCTACTTTATCATTACTCCCAAGTTCCTTCTGATTAAGATTAATTGTACTCGCTAACGTCCCATCTATAAGTCAAATAGTTGGTTGGTTGGTTGGGTTTTATGGCATATCAACCTTTGTAGGTTATTTAATGCCAAATCCGTTTTATACAAGTAATAAGTTCTATTTCAAACGGCTCAGTGCAGCAAGAGTAAACAGTTTAATTCTCAAAAATATTTCTATTTCAAGAGATTCAGATTATTCAAACAGTTCTAATTCAGCCAATTCAATTTACTATAAGTATAGGCTTCGTTTACCCACAGTTGAATGTCAAACCACTTCTATATTAAACAATTCAGTTTAGCGTAAGTACAGTGTCAATGTCAAAAACAGTTACATTTCAGACAAATCAGTTTACAATAAGTACGCTGTTTAAATGTAAGTACACAATTTAATCCTCAAAAATATCACTATTTTAAGCTATTCAGTTTAGTCAAACAGTTATAATTCAAAAAATTCAATTTAGCATAATCATCGAGTTTAGTTCTATTTAATCTATAGATAGAGCCCAATCAGGTGCTACCACTCTCGGCCAGAGTGATCCTTGGAGCGATAGCAATGAAAAGGTACTCTGAATTCCCCAAAGTTCCAGAATTACTGGAACCTCACCATCATATTGTCATATCCAGGACACTCATTGAGGGGAACCCCTCTGCGGTGGTGCAGTCGGTGTATTCTACATCCCCAGCCGATTGGGCAAATGAGTCAAACATATATGTTTGCAAATCATTAGAATTATATAAGATACTTGATTCATTACTACAAGAGTATGAACCCAAGTAGGCTGTAAATAGTTACTAGTTGTCTTTGATTATTTAGTATTTAAGAGTAAGATTTTTTTCATGATGCGAAGAGATGAAGAAAAAAAATATTTAATTTCCATACGATACGTTGGAATATTCACACGTGACTTATCATTAAGTTTTTCTGCATACACCAAATAATCAAAAAAGTCTTTCTAAGAAAGATTTCTTTCCATGCTTTTAAATGTATTATTTTTCTCTCCTCTTCAGTGGAGAGTGAAAGAGATAGATTCATCAGTAATTTGTTTGAGCTTTATTTTAATATTAAAGTTATAAGCCTTCATGTGTAACTTGATTCTCGAATCGGTCGGGTTCTCGTTGTAACAATGATTCATGATATTGATGCTTCTTTTTCGGGAGAAGTGGAAGATTCTAATTTTCATTTTCTGTTATCGAGGATTTGGATGATTAAAAAAACTGTTATTGTTCCATTAAAAATTTCGCTAGGATGTACTGTTTATGTTGGGTATGATTACAGTATTACTCATGATACTTGATGCCATTATACTGTAAATTATTCGTAATCAAAGTAGCTACCTAAAGCTATAATAAATTGTGTTAGTTACTTGAAAACATGCATCTGTGTGAGGATTGTTTATACTAGCTAAAATTAGGCGATTCCACTAAACCGTATGAAAAATTCTATAAAGAAAATATACAAACATATAAATATGAACTTATGATAAATGTGATTCCTGTCTTCTAAGCATGAAACGACCCTAAACACCAATATCATTTTCTTTAAATCAATTAATTGCATGAAAGAATGGGATCCATGAAAAGTTTTAATGTGATAGAAACCATCAAAACGCTCCCATTTTTACAATTAGTAATAAAATGTCGAGGAGAGTGGTCGAATATTAAAAATGTTTATCAAAACTTGTTTACCTCATGAGGCTCATCAGATTCTGTCAGTGTGAACACTCAAAAATTCTCAACATACTTTTATCTAAATGACTGTTTTAATGACATGTTAAATCGTCTGGGTTTATTTTAAGCTTAGTGCTTATGGAATTGCATTTATCGTTGGTTAAGATTATAGTTATCTGTTGTTGTTGATTAAGAATTTCTTCCTGGGTAATGTAACATATTTTTAAATAAATGTAATATGTTTTTAAAGAGAACTATTTCACCGATAGTTCTGACCCTATAGGATAAATCCATCGGCATCTGGAGGAACTTGAGAATAAGGGCAATTAATTGGTATCCCCTACTCACCAGATATCTGGAAGCGGAGTTTCACCATCAGATTTCCCTATTTTCATACCCTGGAGACCGTTTTTTTGGGGGAAGAGGAGGTTACCCCTTTAGCGGGCGATATTATAGCGTATTATAAGCCACCATCAAGGAGACAAATAGAACAGTTTACGTAAGTATATTTACATTTTTATATTATTTGACTTTGATATCTAGCAAAATTCCGTGGCAAATTAGATGGCTGTATCGTTGATGATGATGAAGACGATGATGAATATCTCGTTATACAAACATCAACTGCGTTGCGATAATTTTAATTAGTTTCAAACCTTTAAAAACGTCGAGTCTTAAAAGAAAAGAAGACGTCATCTGATTAATGTGTTGTGTTCAATCTCAATTTCATGCACCAGTAGTTACCATGCCTTTATATTTATCGATTAGAATACAATTAGTGTCAATCAGGCACCATGCTATGGTCATTTGGGACGGTTTGAAAGCAGTCGCAAGTTTGTATATAAATGTGGATTTTGTTCAGTGTAGAGGGAAACGATATTAATATTTGCGTGAATTACACAGTTTCCTACACGATTTTGCATACACCCACATCTGCATGCGTTCATTTTTTTCTGTTATGCAATGACTATATATGTACGATAAACCTTTGTGAATTAACAAACTATTGTTACATAATGTTTGGCTGAATAGTGAAGTTTTGACGTTATATCATTATTATTAGGTACATCTAATTAAAAAATGAACCTATGGATACCGTTCTCGATTTCTGCTATTGTTTCAAAATAATTCCTAAATTGTCGTTGATTGTCTTTTTGTATTTGGGCCCTGATCAAAAAACTGGTCGTTTTTTGAGGATTATGTGTAATTTATATCTTCCTGAAATATATCAGAAAGTACTTTACATTATTGCCCACGAAAATAATGTAAGAGCACGAAATATTTGTATTAATACTGTGTATGAAATAAAACTACATCTGGTGGTGTGGCTCCTTGTTCTGAATATTGGAAGAGAGAGGTGTCATCACTTACTTGCAAATAATCTAAAGATTACTCAAACGCAAACTGGCAATATATCTTGACTTTAAATCTATGAGTCAAATAAATAGGTTTTAAATCAAACAAGAGTTGATAAACCATATACAAATTACCAACCAGAATATATATATATATATATATATAGAGAGAGAGAGAGAGAGAGATCATAAGAGAGTGAAAGAAAGAGAAAGAGAGATAGAGAGATAGAGAGAGAGAGAGACGGAGAGGGAGAAAGTAAAAGAGAAAATTGATCGATCGATAGATAGATAGATCGGTAAAATATGTTACATCTTATTATATACAATCAAAATATATATCACTTTATCATACAAATATGTTTTTGTGTTTTAATAATTTAAAAACTGTAATCATTAATGTACTCTTTATACGTGTAATCATAATACAGTATACTGTGTATATATGTTTATATATGCGTGCATGAGGTCAGGATATTATATATATATATATATATATATATATATGTGTGTGTGTGTGTGTGTGTGTGTGTGTGTGTGTATATATATATATATCACGACCAAGCCTACGAAAAAACGCCACATGAACTGCGACCACCAAACACTATGACTGGGTCCTTCTCAACCACAGAGATATAAGAGATGAATATGTATTAGAATTGAGAAACAGATTCGAGGCACTACAGGAGAAGACAGAAAAAGGTACCCCAAATGAGGAATATGAGAATTTCATCTACGCGCACCTCGAGGTGGCAGCGAAGTTTATTCCAACAAAACCTAGAACTTAATATAGAGTCCTATGAGAAACGTTAGAGGTTAGAGAAAAACGTGCCCAACAAACAGAAATGCCCGAAAACTAAAAAAGGGACAATATAAATTAGCAGGCATATATCTAATGGAGCAGACAGAAAAGATACAAAATCAGATAGATAAGATAAGAAACTCAGTGGAAGATAGGCAATCGAGGATAGCATGGCAAACAATAAACGAAGTGAGTAAAAGGAAGAGCATAGCCAAAGGTAAATTAAAAGCTGCAAACCAACAGGAAAAAATAAACTGTCGAAACAGCATTTCGAAAATCTACTAGGAAACCCACAAAAAGTTACGCATGAACCAATCACCAGAATTATTAGTAAGCAATTGGACATTAAAGAAGGACCGTTCACTCAAAAAGAACTCGACTCGGTTCTTTGAAAAATTTAAAATAGGAAAGCTGCCGGGCTGGACGAGATTTCCCCAGAAGTATGGAAGACCAGACAATTCGATGAAATTACCCCGACACTGCAACGCAGTCTATAACCAAAATCCGATAGACAGATGGACGAAGGGATGCATTCTTCCCTTCCCTAAAAAGGGTGAGCTCGGTTTAGCCAAGAACTACCGAGGTATAACACTTACATCCATAGCAGCCAAAATTTACAATGCCCTACTACGAAACCGCATAGAACCCAAAATCGACAACATCCTTAGGAAAACCCAAAATGGCTTCCGAAGAAATAGAATACACGACCTCACAAATATTGACCATCTGTAGAATCCTTGAAGTCGTATGGGCAAGAAAACCTACAGTTGACATTACTATTTGTCGACTTTACCAAGGCCTTTGATTCCATTCAAGGAGGGAAGATGGAACATATCCTACTAGCATAAGACCTACCAAAAGAAACCGTAGCAGCAATAACGATTCTATAAAGAAACACCAAAGTGAAAGTACGTTAACCGGATGGAGACACAGAAGACTTCGACATTGTAGCAGGAGTACTACAAGGGGACACGCTAGCCCCATACTTCTTTATCATCTGTCTAGTCTACGTGCTTAGAACATCGATTGATAAAATCAGAGAAATGGGCTTCAACCTGACCAAGAAAAGAGGCAGAAGATACCCCACAAAAACAATTACCGACACCGACTACGCCGATGACATAGCGATACTGGCAAATACACCCAACCAAGCCGAAACACTACTGCATAGTTTGGAATGAGCTGCCGCAGGCATTAACCTCCATTTCAATGCACACAAAACGGAATATATGTGCTTAATCAAACAGGCAACATCTCCAAACTAGACGGAACCTCTCTGAAACTGGTACACAGATTAACCTCCCTAGGAAGCAGTGTCTCATCAAACGAAAAAGAAATCGATAAACGGCTAAAGAAGGCATGGACAGCTATCGATAGGCTATCGATCATATGGAAATCAGACCTGACAGATAAAATGAAACGCAGTTTCTTCCAGGCAGCGGTCGTGTAGATACTGCAATATGGATGCATTACTTGGGCACTAACAAAACGGCTGGAGAAGCTAGACGGCAATTACACAAGGCACTAAATATACGGCCACCAGCCTCCCATCACGAAAACTATCCAAGTCAGATAATCCAGACAAGCAGGACACTGCTGGAGAAGCAGAGACGAGCTCATAAGTGATGTACTCCTATGGAACCCCACATATGGCTTGGCAGAAGCAGGACGACCAGCTCGAACATACATACAACAGCGAGGTGAGGATACGGGTGTAGCCCTGAAGACCATCGAAGAGGCGATGAACGATAGGCGAGAGAGGAACAGGGATACCTGTGCTAGCAGCACGACACGACATATATATATATATATATATATATATATATATATATATATATATATATATATATATATATTCCCAACGCATTTATAAGTATACCATCCGTCTGTATGTCGTTATTTAAAATAGTTAGGCATGTGATATCAATAGATTATGAGATATCAGTATGTGTATATTATAATGTATGTTGTACAGATAAATTCCTATATAAACACAAATATCTATCTCTCTCTCTATCTATCAATCTATCTTTATATATATATATATATATATATATATATATATATATATATATATATATATTGTTATATATAGTTATATATATATAGTTATTTAGATTATTTACTTATTTTTTTTGTTATAGGCTTATTGATTTATAGCTTATACCGTTTATCTATAACAAAGATCAGGGAAACCGCCACAGAATGCTATAAGGTACAACGATAGATTATTTCTTAAATGATTCATGAAAAAAGATGCTAATATCTATTCATATATTCATAGAACATATCAGTGTGCTTTCCTGTGGTTCAGGGTGTCATCTTCAGACGATCTATTTTTGTACGTTTTCAGGAGTGACTCACAGCCGAAATCAATGTGCATTTCGTTTTATTATTAGCAAATATCATTCGTTTCATTACAGCAATCGAATATGATACTCTTCTTATTTTTAGGAATGTATTTAATGATTGCATAAATTAATATATCATTAATTTTAGAAATAAACCCTACTTAATATGCCTTTTAACCAATAAGAAAAAAGTGTCTGCATAAGTGAAAAGAAAAATATCATTATCATTTAAATTGATTCTTTTCATCCACCTAACGTAAGTACTTTCATCTTGGGAATTTATGCTATTAGCAATTTAAATACAGACCTTGACAAGTAAATGCAACGAGTTATTTTAAAACACTAATACCACGCTGTCCCCTGGGGTATTAGAATACGTCGACTGCTCCTTTGCATAGGAGTTAGGCCATCCCAGTGTGTATCCTAAGTATGACGCAAAACTTCATCTAATTTTGAGGTTCAAGTCCTGGAATTTGGGGGAATGTGGATGACCCCTTCATTGCTATTAATTCCATGGCCATTCTGGCTAGAAGTAATAGTATCCTTTGAGGTACCGTTTATGGGCTAAGGAAGCTGTTCAATCATTTACTAAGAATTATTGTTATTTATTTGAGGCCATGCATCGGTGTACCAATTATTTGTATTAGAAATACTCGACAGGATTATTAACGATAAAAATAGATACTTAAAACCATTTAACTGGGTGCAAACAAATTATTATTCTTGAGTGGAATTATCCGTATTATAATGGGAAAAATAATCTAACCTTCTGTGGTGTGAAAGAGAGACAGAAGGACGAAGAGAAAGGAATACAGACTGCCATATGACCTATAACTTCAAAAGCACGATGTGTTATCTTCAGAGCTTTACATCTTCTGTCTCCGATCAGACGCCCTCAAACCGTCCTTGCCAGACGGGGGCTTGGCTTCCTGCGGCCACTTTGGGACTCCAAAACTCAAGACTGTAGACTGACGTCTCATCATATCTCACGTGGGCATCTGTATATATGTTTTCACAACGCTCACACATTTCTGCTCCGCCACGTGACTGATTCCGCTTATTTTGCCGGTGGGTCCCGGATTCACATTGTTTATACAGCTCCCAGTGCCATATGCAACATAAATATATGTATGGTATTTTTTGTTAGATAATCCATAGCGGTTGATATGCCATTAAACACAACCAACTAACCTTATACTTTTTTCAGAAGAACATATGCGGCCATATCTTTGGAATTTAGAATACACTGACCATATCCCCAGGAGGAGGGTAGAACTTCCCTTTTGAAGTGGTGTCCTTTATATGACACAAACTAGATCTGCTGGTAAGTCTTCAATTCTTGAGTACTAGGGAGTGTAGAGAATCCATTTATTACAATTAATTCAAGGTACACGCTTATCCTTGAAGGTGGTACTTGTTAGGATTTCCATGTTTGAGCCGAATAAACCATTTTCAAATGTATTGTATGAGGAATAATTGTTATGCAAAAAGATGCAAAAAACAACAAAAACTTATAATCAGAAAAGACGATTTCGAAAAAAACCCATAAAAGCCATATCGTAAAGAAATAAATATACCCATGTAAAACAACATGAAAAAGTAATTATAAATGTACAATGAATACAATTCCTTAAACTCTGTATGAAATAACCCTGTGTTGTTTGACACCTTGTAAAAAATCTAGCAATCGATCATGCATAATGACAATATTTGGAACTTTCCCAAGTAAAAAAGAAACTAAAAATATTTCTGTTTACAAATGTATTCATTAAAATCTTTAAGATTTTATCATTTATTTTTTCAAAAAGTCAGATGTAATAATTTTATAGGAGGATGTCCTTTGTCAAAAATTTTATGTCCCTACCTAATTACAATTCGTTTGTCAGAAATCGAAAAAATTTAGGTTTATTTTTTTTCGGGGTATCAAAGTAAATGTGTCATTAATGTATTAAATTGTTTCCGTTTAATTATTCTGTTGGAAACATAATAAACTACTATTAATGTTATTTTATATTTTATTTCATTCTTGTAAATATTTTCCTGTTTAAATTGTTCATTTGATGTCTGCCCATTAATTTAATTGGGGTGAAACATCGTGTTTATTGAGGCTAAAATGTCGTATGAAACTAAAATGAATTTGGAAAAAAATAAAGCAAATATCCTTTTCTACGGCAGTAAATTAATTCTCAACTGCCATCATGGGTGTACTGGTCTTTTTGGTTACGGTTTCATATATATATATATAGATAGATAGATAAAAGAACTTTCTCACACGGCAGTAAATAATCTTGTCAATGAAAAATATTAGCTTGAATCGTTTCCTACATCTTATCATAACAAAACCTGCTAGGCATAATATATTAAATGTCCACATAGATATCTTCAAGTGATTATTTAGTGGCAGTCGCCTAACAGAAGTGAGTCTAGTCCCCATCTGTTTGACCAACCTCAAAACGGTTGATTATGAGAACTTTTGTTGAGTAATATATATATATATATATATATATATATATATATATATATATATATATATATATATATCATCATCATCATATCGCGCTGGTAGCACGGATATCCCTGACCCTCTCTCGCCACTCCTCCCTATCGTTCATCGCCCTAGGTTGGTCTTCAGGACAACATCCCGTATCCTCACATAGCTGCTGAATGTATGTTCGTGCTGGTCGTCCTGCTTTTGCAGGGCCATGTGTGGGGGTCCATAAGAGTACATCACTTATGAGTTCGTCCCTGCTTCTCCAGCAGTGTCCTGCATGTCTGGTTCGTCTAACTTGAATAGTTTTCGTGATAGGGGGTAGGTGGCCGTACAGTTGGTGTCTTGTGGGGTGTTTAAGATTGCACGTAGCATTCTTGTGTAATTGCCGTCTAGCTTCTTCTCCAGCCGTTTTGTTAGCGTCCATGTAGTGCAGCCATAATATATATATATATATATATATATATATATTACTGTTATCTATACCTAAAAGACCGTAGTTCAACCATCTAGACTCTATCGCGCAAAATCTGTACAAATGATGATTACATTTTGCTCGGCAGTTTCAAACCTATTTAATCAAAAGATAGTGCATAACTTCGAATTTACGAATGCAGCAACGTTCAAATTAAGCGGACACTGCTTTTTTTCTTTTTCCTAAATTGAAAATTCATCCTACGAGGAGAAAATTTGAGGACACGATGAATGTTTTAAAAAAATACGACGGTGCATAATTACAGAATATCGATAGACATCACTGGAGATTGATTGACGGCCAATTTTAACATATTCATGGTAACCTAGCAAATCACTTTCAAATCCCACGTTGGGCATATCAATCCTTCTTCATTTTGATAAATAATTTAGGTTATATTCAGTTGTTTTCATAAAAGTATGATGTTTATACCGATGTCTACAGGCTTGAATTTTTTTTTCACAGCTTGATAAATTCCCTTTGAAGGAATCTTTTTTTTTTATTTTGCGCAATCTTTCTCTGGTCTGTTGGCCACTAAAATGTAAACACTGGCCGCCATTTATTCTTTCTTTTTAGCACAAATAACCAAACATTTTTTTGCTAAGAAATGTTACGTAATGATATAAATAATTTTTTATTATTTTACTCCTTAAAACTTTTTCACATCATCGTTAGCTGATGGTTTCCCCTAGAATTTAAGTGACAGGAAGACTCCTCAATTCTCCAGTGATTTTTTCAGTATTCTGACCGATCTTAACAATGCTGTGGTTTGGACAATTTCTATCCGTCCCATTATTTCCAAGTCCTCCTTCTACCAATTCTTTGGTGACCGTACCAAAAGCACCAATAACAATTGGTATTATTGTCACTTACATTTTCCACAGTTTTTCAATTTCCTAGCAAGGTCGAGGAACTTATCCCTCTTTTCGAATTCTTTCAATTTTACCCTGTGGTTCGTCAAGTCAGCAATGTCCACAATCCTGCAAGTTCTTTTTTTGTTTTTGTTTGATAATTATGAGGTCAGGTCGTCTGTCTTAGATTAGGAGATCCGTTTATACCTCAAGATCCCAGAGAAGTTTCTGCGTCTCAATCTTCAGAACAGTTTCTGGTTTGTGTATATACCATTTGTTCGTATATTCAAACTTTAAATTCTAGAACGATTTCCAGTGGATCACTTTGCCCACCTAGTCGTCTCTAGTCTTATACTCTTTCTACGCTTATTTGCTGCTTTCGCTTATTATGTGTTTGATCTTTTCGTCTTTTTCACCACATATGGTTCATCAGTGTTTTATTTATTTATTTATTTTTTGTGTCTTTGATAGGGTTAAGCGTAGTTTCGTGCTGCTATTAAAAGAGATTTAGTTTCTCTGTAAAGGTTTCCTTTTCTTAGCTACGTCAACGTTTTATCGTGTGAGATGTTGCTCGTTAGTCGCTTAAAACGTCAATAGTTGTTTTTCCCCACTTTTATTTAATGTTTAATGTTGTTCTGCTGGTTATTGTGTCATTAGTATTGTTTCTGGCGGCTGTGATCAGTCTTCCTCAGAGCTTTTCTTTGTGGTCTTCAAGTCGTCATCTTGATGTGTCAAAGCCGTCTTCTAAGCTGGCAAGTCCTCTTCCTCCCTCTTCTCGTGGCACATATAGTATCTCAAGATCAATTCTTGGATAAAATGTCTTATGCATAGTCATTAGTTTTCTTTTTTCTTGTTCTCTGGTCCATTTTTTAAAGTTCTTTTCTCGTCCACTTCAAGAATGATCCAGAGTATCTAACGTGGATGACAGCCCAGATATTTATCTCTTTGACGAGGCCCCTGCTATAGAATGTTGTCTCGAGTAATTTTCTGGACTCCTTGTAAATTCTTCACATCATTGTAAGTTGGTGGTATCTCTCTGGAATCTGAGTAACAGCGAGTCTCTAGGATTTTTCTTAGTATTCTTGTCGATCATAACAATTTTATAATCTGGAGTTTCGATTCGCCCTCTGATTTTGAATTACAAATGGTATCCCGACCACCTTTACATTCCAGAGTTTTCTCAGCTCCCAAGCAGGGTCTTAGTACTTGTTTCTCTTTCCCTTTCTTTGATTTTCATTCTCTGATCTGCTGGTAAGGCCACATCAACTCTAAGACTTTTCATATGATTTTTGTTTTGTTAAAAGTGGGCGGAATCTAGTGAATCGTTTGTAGCTCATAATCCCAGATTATTTCATGTCCCTTTCGCTTGGAAGGATCATCTTTTGTGCATATATCATTTGTTAGTATGATGAAAGTTCACGCTCTTGTACAATCCTAACTGGATCCCCTCCCTCTTCCAGTCGTGTCCAGTCTTAAATCATTTTTGCTTTAGTTTGCTACATTCGCTTACTAAGTGATTAATCCTTTTGTCTTTGTTACCGTATAATCTTCAATTGAGTAGTGTTGCATATTAATGTCCTATATTATATATTATAATCTTACAGATTACCAATATTGGCTTTAATCACATTGTCTTTTTGTGCTACTATAAGAAGAGATTCAGTTACATTTTGAGGGCTTTTCATTTGTAGCCATAGCCAAGGCTTCTCGTTTGAGATTTCCTCAATTTGTCACTTAAAATACCTAAAGAATCGTTTTTTTTCTAATTTCAGGTTTTCATTTTTAAATGTTTTTTTTTCTTCCGTCCGTTAGTTGTCGGTGCTGTAATCGCAACTAATTAGTTTTTCTTTACTCTTTTTAATGCAATACCCGTATCACCAAATTGATGTATCCTCGCTATCTTCAAAGCTTGAGAGTTCTCTTTCTCACTCTTTTCTCGACACATGTGATCTGTTCATGCCTTCCCTCGCATATACGGCTTAAAGCACCAGAATTAAATGTCTTGTCTTTTGGCATATTTGCAAGATTTCCTCTCTTGGCTATTTAAGGATCGTCTCTTATATCTTTCAAGGAGGAATGGCCAGGATTTTATATCATTGATATTTTTTTATTCATAACTTGTTTTCAAGAAGTTTTCTCGTTCGTCTAAAGTACTCATTAACATTTTTTTTCATCTCTGCTAATTGGATGGTACCCACTTCTAATATTCCCAAGTACTTTATTAATATTTACTCCTTTTTGAGTTTTCCACACCAACAATAGCCGATTGTGTCTCACTTGAGTTTGAGTGACATCGAATCTCCCCAAGTCTCCAGTATTTGGATGATCTCAATGATACTGTAGTTTGGAAGGTCTCCACTCATCTTTTTTTCCCCAAAAGGATGATGTATGAAGACCGCAGTAAACGAAGTCATTAATTACAAACTTCCACGGAAACCACTGGTGTGCGGCATACAAGAAGGAAATTAAATGGCTACTGAAGAGTGTTCGCCAGCTTGGGGTACAAATTTCTGTAAAACTTCACTTTCTGTGGCCACACTTGGACTAATTTTCAAGGAACTGTTGAGATTTAACGGAGGAGCAAGGTGTGCACTTTCACCAAAATATAAACATTATAGAAGAGCGCTACCAAACCCAGTCGGATATATACTTTTTCATTGACTACTGCTGGTGCTTGAAACGTCATATAGTGGTTACCAAGCCCTGGAATAAGTCTAAGAAAAGACTTTTTATCCCTGAATTGCTTCTTTTGTGTATTTTTCACTTGCTGCAAATATATAAATCCTAAGTTTAGGATGATTTTTAATTCAAGAAAATAGTAATAATATTGATCTATTCATTTCAACTAAAAATTCATTGCATCCTAAAAATTTGTTCTGATTAGGAAAAAATGAGTTTTATTTTTGGTTTCAGCGTAAAAAGCTGCCTTAAAATAAGCTATTATATTTTTGACGAGAAACCATCGCAGACCAGTATATTTAATCATTACGACATTATTAGAGCTGCTATTAGAATGATGTAATTTTCTCTCGTGACGTTTCCTTTCTTAGCTATGTCCAGCATATCTCGTTCGCAGTCTTCCCAATTCGTCGTTTACAATATCTATGTATTTTTCTTCCAATTTCACTTTTTTGTTTTTGCTGTTTTTTTTTCTTTTCACCCTATTCAAATGTAATACGATAAACCCCGAAAAATACGTGGTGCATTCAATAAGTTCCATGCTTTTTTATACGGGCATTTTTAATTGTCCTAGACACTTGAAAATTCACTATGGTATTGCTATACATCTTATGAGATGACGGATCAATTTGTATGATTTCAGTTTTAAATGAACAGCTATAACAGGAATTGGAATCCACTCTACTAAAGCTTGATTGTCACACCTGGTGATTTTCAAAAATGCAATTTGGACTTTGGGACACTTTAGATGAACAATATGCCATAAAACTCTGTTTTAAAACTTGGAAAAAATGCCACAGAAACGTATGGAATACTTCAGACTGCTTTTCAACTATCTTGCATGGATTGAGTATCAGTTCTTGAGTGGCATAAGGGAGTCTGTGAGGGATGATGAGAGGTGTGGGAGGAGTAAGTAAGTCAATACACCAGAGTTGATTGGCCACAGTGTCAGAGTTAGGGTTACTATGTTGAGGTTTTAAGGGAGTTCAGGAAGAGGTTCCGTCGGAAGAGGCCATCACTCTTCACATCGGGTCAGTGGCATTTCCACCAGGACAATGCACCAGTCCACAACTCCATCCTTGTCACAGACTATTTGACCAAGATGGGAATCAAGACAGTTCATCACCGTCCATATAGTCCAGACCCTGCTCCCTGTGACATTTGGTTATTCCCTAAGCTCAGAGGCTGTCGTTATGAGACAATTGAGGAGATGAAAGAGTCTGTGACGAAGGTCATTGACACGCTCACACAAGAGGACTTCCATGGGGCCATTCAGAAATTGTTGGAACGGTACAAGAAATGCATTGCAGTCGGAGGAGATTACTTCGAAGGGGTATAGAATTTCATGTGTGTATTATAAATAAAAGAGCCCATACGAAAAAAAGCCTGGAAACTTATTTTATGATCCACGTATTTCCTACTAATCAACTATGTACCACAAGTATATTTTAACCATCTTTCAGCGATCATTTTATTTCACTCTGTCTCCCAATGAAAAGTTAAAAAAAACATAAGATGACAAATTTTGTTCTTCCTGTTAGATAACAGTAGGTCTGACCTTCTGGTCTGGATCAATAATACGTTTGCACCTCAAAATCTCAGAGTAATTTATAAGTTTCATTTTCAAGGATCGATGCTTGTTTGTGCGTGCATATTTGTCAGCAGGATCAAGTATTAAGGCCAGGCATCGTGGATCACCTTTTCCAACGCAGTCGAACCAAATCGTGTATGCCTTTGGGTCCTCTTGGCTGTATTCACTTATTATGTGATTGTATTTTTCATAGGATTTAATGATGGGAAACCTAGGATTTAATGATGGGAAATTTCACATTCCCCCACCATCACCAAGGTTGGAGCCTCGCCATCAGATCGTTTAATATCATATCTGGGACACACGAAGCAAGGCACTTACGTGTCTGCAGAGATGCAGTCGTATTTTATAGTTACTGCCGATTGGGCTATATAAAGTTTGAGGGGTCTGCCGACTTTTTACAATTAGAGAACTTTTCAATTGCAAGAAATTCCAACTATCACTCGTTCATCTTCTTCAAGATGAACGATGATAAGAGTAACACCAATATTTACCCCTATAATTTTAGCAAGAGTATAATATATTTATAAATAAAAAGGACCTTTTCCCTGTTGAATATCTCTGTTTAATTTACACCCTTTTACCTGATGTACTTTTAATCTTTTTTTTTTTTTGTCAGCATTTTGTATTATGCGTCTCTGTTTCTATTTTATTTAATTTTTCATTTACTTACTATCACTTGAAGTTTTAGATTTAATCCTATCTTTTCTTGTGCATTCACGAATAGTGTTCCTACTATTTTCTCTGTCAATTCATTATCTATTTTAGTTAATGTTGCATCTATCTATCTATCTATCTATCTATCTATCACAGCCTGTTAAAATATCTCTTTCTGTTCCATTGTCTGTCTGTCTGTTTCTGTTGAAAGTCGACGTATGCTCATATAATATATAAAACATTTTTTTAAAGTAATACGCTCACATTAAAATAATTTTAGGACCAAAATATCTTCATAATCTTATACATTAAAAAAAAATGTTTACTTATATATTTAAATTGTGGACCACTTGCTGCATAAGAACTGAACGTGTACAATATATGCAAAAAATGTGTACATAATTGTTGGACACTCCTCTATCCACGGGCATAAACGTCCAGATATTACAGTTTAAATTTGAATTTGAATTGAACAAGTACGTGACATAGAACACTCCCGTTGAAAATGAATGGGAACAGTTACATTTGGATACATATAAAAAATAAAAACAACACCAAAAACAACAAAGTAAAAGCAAACAATCCATATCTACGTTACCGAATCTTAAAAAAATATTTGTTATGTTGGTATTCTTATAATAAATAAAATATCTGTTAAGTATGAATTTCTCCTAACAGAGCTTGTTTATGTTGTGCCAATCTAGCACCGTCATTTGTCTGTGCTTTATTTTAGGAATCTTCCCTGATTCCAGTTACAATATTCGTGTCTTTTTTTCTCTTATATAATCACTTACCTATCCCACATTTTTTATCTTGTATTTTAAAACTTTGTTTTTATTTTTCATTTTACTTTATCGATGTTCTATTTTTTTTTTTTTATCTTAGGTGTTTGTTATTATTTTATGATTATTATTATGATCATTTATTCCTGAAGAGTTTTTTCAAATCAGTTTTATCTGATATTCTTTCCCTAGAATTTGAGTGGCAGCAAGTCTCCAGGACTCTTCTCACTATTCTAGCCGTTCTCTATAATGCTGTAGTTTGGATGGTCTCCACACGTCCTCTTATTTCCAAATCCTCCAGTCTCTTTAATAATCCTTTGTTGACTTTACGAAAAGCACTAATCACGATTGGTATAATTGTCACCTTCATGTTCCATAGTTTGTTTTTTTCGTTTCCCTAGCAAGGTGCAGGTACTTCTTTTCACTTTCTCTAGTTTCATTCTGTGGTCAGCCGAGACAGCAAAGTAGACAATTCTGCAAGTTTTCTTTTTTTTTTTTTTGTTGATTATTATAAGGTCTAGACTTCTGGCCGAGATTAGGTGAGCCGTTTGTATCTTAAAATCCCGTAGGAGTTTATGTGTGTCATTTTCTAGGATATATGCTGGTTTGTGCCAAACCATTTGTTCGTATGGTTAAATTTAAATTTCTTCCACATCTCCCAGTGTATCACCTTGCCCACACAGTCGGGTCTAGTGATATACTTCTTCTGAGCTAATTTGCTGCATTCGCTTAATATGTGATTGAGGGTTTCCCCTCTATCACCACATAACCTACATTTGCTATTTTGTAGCGTCCTATCTATTCTCGCTTTGATGTGATTGGTTCTTACGGCGTTGTTTTGTGCCACTATTAGAAGGGAGTCTCTTTCACTCTTAAAGTTTCTTTTTCTAAGGTATGCCCAGGTTTTCTTGTGTGAGATGTTGTTTATTATTCGTAATGTTCTTTTCTGATGGCTGTAATCTGTCCTTCTTCGTGTTTTTCTATGTTGTCCTCAAGTTGTATCGATGTGACAACGCTGTCTTCAATGATGGCAATTCCTCTTCCCCAATCCTTATCATGATACATATAGTCTGTCAATTTCATTTCTGGGATGCAATCCCTTATGCATAGTCATTAGTTTTCGTGTTTTTAGGTCCATTTGCTTAAGTTCTCTTGTCCACTTAAAAATGGTCCCGAATATCTAACGAGGAGTAAAGCCAAGGATTTTATTACTTTGATAAGGTTTCAGCTAGATAGTTTTGTCTCGAGTAGCTTTCTAGTTCATCTGAGATATTCTTTGTTGTTTTTTCTTTCATCTTCTCTGGTTTGATGGTGTCAGCTTCCAAGATGATCAAGTATTTGTAGGTTTTCTTTTCTCCGAGCGTTCTAATCTTGTCTTGACTTGGTAGTTCCAACCCGTCAGTCAGATGTTGTTTGCCACTTTTCCTTTCTAGCATTGCAGATTTTTCAATACCTAATTCCATTCCTATGCCCTGACTGTATATTCTCTCTGCGTGTATTAGAATTCCCTGTTCTTTTTCATTTTTTGCCGGCCATATACGTTATGTGATTGATCCTATACCCCGATCTACTAAGTCTGTATCCGGCTGTGCATTTTCTGAGTTTGTGGTTAAGTGGCATCATGGCAATTATGAATAGTAACTGTAATTGTACATCTCCTTGAAATATGCCTCGTTAGGCCTTCGCTTCAGTTAAGCTTCTCAGTCCTGGTGTCAATTAAATTTACAAGATTTTTATAGTTTCCTCGATAAAGTTCATGAGTTTATCTGATATAGTGTACATTTTGCTGCGGTTTATTATCCAGCTTTGCGGGACATATCATATACCCTTTATGTAGTTAATCCAGGGGATACCTTAATTTTTCCGTGTGGTCTTTCTCTCGTTGAAGATGTGCTGATCTATTTAAAGTAACACACCTGTGCCTCTGGATCCATTGCGGCATCCTTTTGTGGCTTGTTATCGAGTTGTAAATATCTTCCCTTATTTGTGCTGTTAAAATTTTATGCATCATCGGTGGACAGGTTAAGAGTCGGCAAGTTTTTTGAGCTGCTCCCTTGAGAAGACCCTTTTGGATCAACGTGGTCTTTCCCTTGGTCATCCATTCGGGTATGTGTGCTCTTTGAAGGCATGTGTTCATTTCTAGTGCTAGTATGTTGTGAATGGAGGTGAATTTCTTGAACCTGAATCCATGTATTCCATCTTGCCCATGGCCTTTTTAATTTGGTAGCTTTTACTGTTGTTTTGAGTAAATCAATGTGTATTTCTGCTTTTGGGCCTTCTTCGAGGCCTTTTAATTCTTTTGTCATATTGCTTATCTCTTCGGGTTATTTCTTATGTTTTTTCGTTGCCATATTTTAGTCCAAACTTGGTTCCTCTTGCATCCGGTTGTTGGTATGTTTTCCTGTCATCTCCCTCCATTTGTTGGTAGAATTTCCTTACGTTCTTTTGGAATGTCCTGCTTTGTCTGAATTGTTTTACTCTTTGTCGATATCTCTTTAATCATCTTTCTTTCATCAGTACTTTCTGTTTTATTTCCACAAGTTGTATTGTTTATCTTTTGTATGTTACCGTTTCCTTTTTGCCTGTATATGTTACAACGTCTTACCTTTGTTTACCTTTTTAGCCTGTTATCGTAGGGTTTTTTTTTTATCTGGGTGTCCAGTCGAATTTTCCGTTCTGGCTTTGATTTTCCTTCCAGCTTTTTGAGGGGATCCCATTTTTATCAAAAACTAATTTCTACCCAGCATAGATTAGTTCATGTATTTTGGTTATATTATGTGTTGATATTTAAGTTATTACTTGATTTATTTTTCTATTTCCGTCTTGACTTTTCTCCATTCTATGTTTCTTTATAATGATAAGGTAGTCTTTCCCCCGTTCAAAATTCTCTTTGAATTTTCTAGATTTCCTTTTTGTTCTTGTGTATGCGTTTGCTCTGTGTTGTTTACTTGTGTGTTTAGTTCTGTGGCGTTTCTATTTTCTGAAGTTGGTGGTTCATTTCGGTTAGACAGTTTTATCTTTGTTAATATTGGTGTGTCTGATATTGTATTGCTCTCTTGTTCATTATTTATTTTCTGGCGTATTTCTAGTATTTCAAGGTCAGAAAATTAACCTGTCTTTGTTGTCGTCCTAACTTGGTGGGCAGGTCGTTGGTTTGTTGTCTGAAAACTATTGCATTATTGCCAGATCTCTATCATTCCTTTCTTATATCATTTTGTGTAAGGTGGCTCCTAAAATAGCCGTCTAATGCATGCCCATATGAGAGTATTTTACACCAGCGTTTGCTAAGAGTTTTCCACTGGAGTCTGGTAGACATTAAGTCACTTCACATCTCCGGGACTATTCTTAGTATTCTGGCCAATCTCGAATATGCTGTAGTTTGGATGGTCTCCACTCGTCCTATTTCCATGCCCACCAGGCCAGCACCAATAATTTGTTGACCGTGCCAATTGCGTCAATTACATTTGGTATCACTATCACTATCTTGTTTTTTTTTTGTTTTTTTAATCTACGTCTGGTATTTTGTTGCTTCCTGTCTATTTTGCTCTGACATAGTTTATCCTTATGGATTTGTTTTATTGCTGCTTTCAGGAAAGATTCAGTTTCTCTCTTAAGGCTACTCTTTCTCAACCATGTTCACTATTTCTCGTGTAAGATTTTCCTGTTTTCGCTTGAAATATCTATTCATTTTTTTTTTCTTCCCATATTTACTTCTTGGTTATTTTTATTCTACTGATACTTGTGTTGTTGATATAGTTTCTGGTTGCTGTAAACAGTCTTCCGCGATTTTTTATGGAGTCTTTGAGTCATTATATCGATGCATCAACGCTGTCTTGAGTGGTAGCAAGTACTCCCCCTCCTTCGTTTCTTGACATATATTAACTTTCTACGTGATCTCTGGGATATAATGTCTTATGCATCATCACAAGTTTTCTTGTCCATTTATCAGAGTTCTCCTCTGATTCATTTTAAAAATGGGCCTAGATATATTACAAGTGGGATAGGCCAGGTAATTATCACTTTGATCAATTTCTGCTATGTAGTTTGGTTTCGGTTTGTTTTCTCCTTTTCCTGGGGTTTTCATTTTTTTTCTTTTTGTTTCATCTACTCATGTTTAATGGTGTCCGCTTCCAATATTGCCAAGTACTTCTAGTTTTCCATTTTTCTGATCATTCGGATATTTTTTGATGTAGTAGTCCTATTCATTCTGTCATATGTCTTTTCAAATTTTCATGATTTGCATGGCACATTTTTCTATATTCAATTTCAGCCCTTGATCATAAATGTTTATTCTAATTGAGTGTATTCTGGTTTCCATTTCATTTTCATTTTTGGAAAACAGTTTAATGACGTCCAAGGTCCTTAGGTAGATTATCATTATTATTATCATTATTATTATTATTATTATTGTTATCATTTACTTCTTGAAAGTTTTTCACATCAACGTTCGCTGATTGTCTTTCAGTGGAGTTCGAGTGACCGCAAGTGTTCTCAAGTTTCCAGGACTCTTCTCAGTATTCCGTCCGTTTTGAACAATACTGCAGTTTGGATGGTTTCCACTCGTCCTCCAACTTCCAAGTCCTCCAGTCTCTTTATTAAAGTTTTAGTTACTGTACCGAATACACCTATCACGATTGGTATAATCGTCACCTTCATGTTCCATAGTTTTTTGAATTCCCTATCAAGGTCGAGGTACTTATCCTTCTTTTCACTTACTATCAGCTTTTTTCTGTTGCAAGCCGATACAGCAAAGTCCAAAATTTTCCAAGCTCTCGAGGAGTTCAAAAACTGGTTAGTAATATACTGTCTTTTAATACTTAGTCATTTAAAAATGCATGAATGATCTTATTTATTTTTCTCTGTAAAATCATTGCTGTATACTATCTATGCCTTAAAGGCAAAGATAATTTACTGTAAAATACCAAATAAAATTGAACCTAGTCAAAAATCTAACACTATTGGACTTTATTTGTACCTAAAACCGTAAGTTAGAATAAGATAGAATTATTAATAGAAGAATCCCTTATAAATATTGAAATATTAGTTATATTAAAATAAAAGAAAAAAAGGAGGAGAGGAAAAAAACGGTAAGGGAAAAGCAAATAACTGAATGAAACGTCCTTCTCATCCACCCCAAGTAGTAGAAACATGTATATCCGAATAAAAGTCAAGTTCAGAAGACTATTTGAGACGCACTAAGTTAAACATACTTTGAAAATATTAAGCATATCTACTCCAAGACGAGGAGTTCAAAAACTGGTTAGTAAAATACTGTCTTTTACTACATTGTCATTTAAAGATGCATGAATGATTTTATTATTTTTTCTTTGTAAACTCATTGTTGTATACTACCTGTGCCTTAAATGCGAAGACAGTTTACTGTAATTCCAAATAAAAAGTGAACCTGGTCAAGAGAAGCTAACACTATTTGACTCATTAAAAGTAAGTAAAGTTGGCGACCGTAGTCGAGGGAGAACAGAAGGCTCCCTTTTCAATAGCTACTACACCGAGATGTTGGACAGGGTGCTACTCCTTTCCTTTGATTGCTCCACGTTAACCTCGATACGAACCTTATAATGCTGTGTGTTAAGCAAGGAGGTATCAAGTACCATTTTAAAAGTCTTTGGTATGAACCGACCTGGAATTGAACCCCGTTCTCCCTGACCATTGGCTAACACTCTACCCACTAGTCCAATGAGCCGGTCATTTGACTCTATAAGAACCTAAAAGGCTACGTTAGCGTAAAATAGAATGCCTACAAGGATGCAAAAAAGCCTTAATAAAGACTGCAATAAATTAAGAAAAAAAAAACTGCGGACTTTAACTAAGATAAAACTTAATGACAGAAGGGGAAGAAAGAAGGGTAGCAGGGGAAGAAAGAAAGAAAAAAGGATTTTTTTCTCGAAAGCCATGGGAAACAGCATGATAGACGTAAAAGCAAGAGGATAAACCCTCTGACGGCTAGTGCAATGCCTAACCAGATCCTGAGCATATGAAACCTACGGTTCAACGGCCAGGATCAAATAGTTCGATCGGGGAACTACTGATGCGCACTATAAGGTTAGCTTCCATAGATGAGAATTAAATAAACCATCGAAATATCACCATGACACACATCCAAACTACCTGTTCAAACCGCATCGCTCTTCGCGCGCGTAAAAAAGGGGCGCGTCCTATTAAGGTTTGAGCCCGGGCCCCAATGTTCGAAAAATCAGCTAAAGAGCTCTTAGAAAAAATTACTAAAAAGCAAACACACGATACAAATAGTGACATTCAACGTTAGAACCTTTAATAGATTAGCACAACTACCAGACTGACTGCATCGGCCATTGATCATAGCATAAACATAATATGCTTTCAAGAACACAGATATACACATACCAAGGACACTAGCCACTGCATCTGCAAGGAAAATCTCTATCTATTCTACGATAGGAGGTGTAGTTATGCTTATAGCGCTAAAATCACTAAATTGCATCGATAAAATATAACCTAGGATGATGGTAACTACTTTTAATGGTAACCTCAGCGCAACAATCATCTCCTGCTACAGCCCTACCAATGTTAATGATAAAAAAACGATTCATAGCCTTCTATGGTGAGTTATCCTCCCTTGTCTATCGCATCATGAAACACAATGTTCCCGTCATTGGTGGAGTCATGAATGTCCAAATTGGTAAAAACTTAAAACACAAATTCAGCCTACTCAACTAGTCAAGTGGAAATGTACAATATCTAACAGATTTTACGCTAGAAATAGATTAACATGGCTCAATACAAACGTCCAGAAAAGTGAGGAAAACTATGGACCTACTCATACGCAAATAATACAAAAGCTCAGATCGGATATATATTTATAAATAAGAAATGGAATAGAATAGAATAGAACTTTGAGACATAGTCCTCATTCGCAGGTGAGTCCTTCGATCACCGAATTGTCACGGAAAAATAAGATTGAGCCTACGAAGGAATACGACCGGAACAACAACCACTGAACACTATGACTTGTCCCTGCTCAATAACAGGGATATTTGAGATAAATATGCATTAACACTAAGAAAAAAATTGATTCACTACAGGACAAGACAAACACATACTCCAAATGACGAATATGAGAATTTCGTCAATGCCCACTTAGAAACATTAGCGATATACATACCAAATTAACAAAGAGCTAACCCTAAAGTCTTGGTCTAGTCCTCTGTCCAAGATTAGGTAATCCGTTTGGATCTCAGAATCCCGTAGGAGTTTGTGTCATTTTCTAAGCTAGATACGGGTTTGTGCATATACCATTTGTTACTATGGTCATTTTTTTGTGTCTAGTCTTATACTCATTTGTGCTAATTTGCTGCATTCATTTATTATGAGATTGATCGTTTTGTCTCTATCTCCACATAACATACATTTGCTATTTTGTTTCATCTTATCTATTCCCGCTTTTATATGAATGGTTCTTAGGGCGATGTTTTGTGCCGCTATTTAGAGGGATTCTGTTTCTCTACTAAAGTTTCCTTTTCTTAGCCATGTCTAGTTTTTCTGGTGCGAGATATTGTTTTCTAGTCGTTTAAAGCGCCCATAGAGTTATTTTTCTTCCCAATTTTGTTTCCTAGTAATTGTCATTGTATTTACCATCGTGTCATCAGTATCGTTTCTGGTGGCTGCAACTGTTATATTTTGACCTTCGGCCCGAGCAAACATGCCATTACAAAGTGATGCACCAGAAGGAAGTGACACATTCCAATGGCCAGTAAACGAAAGAGATCGCGTGGGTGGATTTGGCTGATGCAATAAGACAAGGTAAAGCCCATGATACACTCATAGACTGATGCACCGGAAAAGAGTGACATGTGAACTGCATGACAGTTATTTCCGCTGGATGACGATCAATCATGCCATTCCAAAAATCGAGTGGGCGATCGAGTGGGCGTTGAACTATTATATAACTCAGTCAAGACAGAAGTCAAGAGACAGTTCCAGTTACAGTTGGAGAGGAGTTATAGACGAGAAGTGGTAGGGAAAGCCACACCAGGCCGAAGTGACTTTGGACCCTGATGAGTTGGGGTCCAGAGAAGATGCTGATAAGATGCAGTAAAGAAAGCCAACATCCAGCAGAGAGTGGGCCCCAGGGCCTCGGGTTGAGCATCAGGAGAACGGGAAAGACACAACGTTGACGGCCATAAGAGTAGGGGACAAAATGTTGCAGTTATGTTCGGTCTCCAACTCCCTCTCACACGCAAACCCTGAGTAACCCTTTTCGAACCCTTACAACAAAGTGAGAGGTACATATTTGTTAAAGAAGTCTTCCTGCGTCTTTATTATTGTTGGTGTCGTTATGACACTGCATGTATATAGAGATGAATCAGCAGGTGACAATATAACACAACCAGTCCTTCATCGTGTTTTTCTATGTAGTCCTCGAGTCATTGTATCGATGCGTTAACACTGTCGTCAATGATGGCATGTCTTCTTCCTCTATTCATGATACGAATAGTCTGTCAACGTCGTCTATGGGATGTAGTACCTTATTCATGGTCATTAATTTCCTTGTTCTTTAGTCCATTTGCCAGTTCTCTGGTTCACTTCAAAAAGGGTCCCTAATATCTAAAGAGAGGTACAGCCCAGGTATTTATTCCTTTGATAAGGTTTCTGCTAGACAGTTTTGTCTCGAGTACCTTTCTGGTTTTCCTGAGATGTTCTTTCTTATCTTTTTCTTTCATCTCCACTTGTTTGATGGTGTCAGCCTCCAAGATGACCAAGTATTTGTAGGTTACCTTATCTTTGAGCGTTGTTATATTGCCTCGACTTAGTAGTTCCATTCCCTCAGTCAGATGTAGTTTTCCACTTTTTATCACTAGCATGGCGCATTTTATATGTCAAATTCCTATCATATGTCCTGACTGTATATTTTTACCGCGTGTATTAGAGTTTCCAGTTCTTTTTCATTTTTTGGAAATAGTTTTATGCCATCTCTGTACATTAGGTGATTGATCTTTTCTTGCTATCTACTCAGTTTGTATCCGGCTGTGTATTTTCTGAGTATGTAGTTAAGTGGCATCATGGCAATTATGAATATTAACGGTGATAGTGCATCTTCTTGATATATACCTATTTGGATATTTGCTTCAGCTAGGCTCTTTCCTCCTGCTGTCAATTCCACTCTCCAGGTTTCATGGTTTTCTCGATAATGTTTATGACTTCATCTGATATATAGTACATTTTGATGCAGTTTATTATTCAGCTTTCTGGGACCATTATTATTTATAATTATTATTATCATCATTATAATCTCAACTGTGGATAAGCCTTCTTGCGATTGTCAAATTCTCGATAAATTAAGGTGTGGTTTCCAATTAAGATTGTCATTATTCTACATAGTTCCCCCAATATATATATATATATATATATATATATATATATATATATATATATATATATATATATATCAGAAAATATATTTTTCTCTGATTTCTAAGATAAGGTCGATAGTAAAATGCAATAGTGTAAAAAAAAAAGTAATATCAATCCAAGAGAATCCTAAAATTGACACACGTCAAGTATAACGTGACATCCAAACAGAAAAAAAAGAAAAACAATTATACCATCGTTAAAATATTATAAGCAGGAAAGTCTTCCTCGAGTGCATATTGTCACTTTGCATGATTATAGGTGTGTCCATATGCAGAATTGAAAACATATTATAAGTTGAGGAGTGACAGGGATGTTATGGCTAAATTATTAAAAACTGGAAGATTAATTTTCGGGAAATGAACAGTTGGTTAAATCATAAAAGAGAGGATACCGATGAATTAACTATATTCATGATTTGTTATCAAAATAGGACACAATAACTTGGGTTGTCGTGTTTTTTTATCCTTATCTTGTACATTCATTATTCTACAGTTTCACATTCCATGTAGAAAATTTAGATAAGTCTAAAACAATATTTTTTAGGGTCACTCGAAAGATCCACAGATATCAATCTGGAATACCTGACTGTAAGTGCTCCCCTAAGAACATAACTTTAAATGTAAAATGAATAGTTACTCAATCAGTACATTTAATATTTGCTAGTTCGAATTCATTATTAATTTTTGTAGAATAATAATGATTATATATATATATATATATATGTGTGTGTGTGTGTGTGTGTGTGTGTGTGTGTGTGTGTGTGTGATTAATATGAAGTAAAAGTCAGCAGATACCAGAACAAGTTAGTTAATTCACTTGGAAAAAAAACTACTCCCAAGTTCTTTTCACTGTAATATTTGAGTATCATTTTAACATGTTATTTCTAGATAATATTTTGAAACCATTAATATTATCAACAATATTATATAGTGCTATAGTGTTCTTTATCAATTTATATCTGTTACATGTTAAGAGTAGTTATTATAAACACTGTTCATCCAATTCATTCTACAGGAACAACATATTGACATTAATACGTATCATTTAAGTTTAAATTTATTTCTATGTCTACATTTAAATATCAATTCAGTTTTCTCAGTTTACAGATTTTTAGTATCTTTATATTTCAAAATTTTTCTTCGAGGCAGAAATTACATCTACCATGTAAACTAATTTTCGAAGACGATTTTAAAATAATTTTCCAGCTTATAATCTTCGGTCTTTTAGATTCCAATAATAATTAGATCAAACAGTTTGGATCTTTAGTAAAGGGTTAGTGGAAGATTGTTTACGGTTGTACCATCTGAACTTCCATTTAAGCTAGGAAATCCCGATGTATATTTTTTCATTAAAATTGCTTTCTTCAGGGAAAATGTTAGCTTGATAATCTACATTTTCTAGATTGCAATTTCCATCCATTGGTCTTTTTTCTTTAACTCTACAATTACAAGGAACTTCAAGTGCTTCTTTTTTTTCTCTAATTTAATATATCTTTCAATTTTCTTTTGTAGTTATGAATAGTTTTTTTTTTTAACTATCGCTAATGCATGAGTAATTAATGTTAATGACATTTCTATTTAAAATTTTACTCAAAATATTACTCCCTTTCAAATGCTTATTAATTGAATTAAAAAAATATGTTCCTACATTTATAATTGAGGGTAAAACCAAATTATATTTACTTTTCTATTTATATATATTATTTTATTTCTAATGTGTTTGTTATTTTTGTTGATCTCAACTTTTCTATAGTTATTATCCATAAAAATGTTGTTCTTATCCATAGTGTTATCCAGTTCAGTTGTATTAAGTTTCGTTACGTTTACGTACTCAAGTTTTTTTAGGAAAACGCTGTCATTATTATCATGAATTCCTTTACTAAAACATTTACAGCTTGATATCCTATTATTTCTTAAATCAACTGCCATAAGTATCTGTTTGATTAGAAATCTAGGCTGGTTTGAGTTAACATTTATATAGGTAGGTTTGCAGATATTTTTTAAAGGTTTGAATGTGTTATTATCTAAATTAGATGTTGCGTCGACAATCTTTGTAATGTCAATATATAAATGAAACATCACGAAAAAAGGATAGCATAAATAATGTAGTCCATAAATAATATTCCAAAAACATAGTAAAACCTAAAGCCTTGTATCATGTTAAATTAATCCTTAATCAACAAGGGCGTGTTCCAAAATTTATACAAATGATGCATAAGATATTAGTGGTGGAAGATGTTTATAGCAAATGTAGAATCTAAACTCCACAAAGCGTAGATAACTATGAGTAAACTAACTTTTCTGATGATGTTAATTGACTGTAGAAAGTCTTGAACAAAGTATCAAAACTTAAATGTCTAATTTTTCCTGCGATTCCAAGCACTGCCTCAAGTATTTTTCCTAAATATGTGTCGTTCAGATTTTAAAATTGTGAGAACTAACTTTGGTTGAATGCACTCATTCACAGGGATTCAAATTCTTTTTTGGCGTTGGGAATATTCGCCGATTATGCTTGTCGAGTCGTTGAAGATCTTGCCTAATGCTGATTATTTACTCTGGAAATAATTTTAAACGTAAGATATTTGATCCTTCCATAAGGATCAATTCATTAAATAGATATGCCACTCGGGGAATTATCCCAGCAGTAGACCTCATTAGTCCTATTGACATTGATATCAGAAACTCAAAAAAGAAGCAGACAAGAAAAAGCAAGTTCGCATATCCCAGCCAGAGAAACTTTTAGTATCACCCGGAAAACATCAACCATATCAATCACTCCAGGAAGGGCATGATATCTAAATCTAGATAACTCTTTAAAAAAGAGGGGTTACCAAACTGCTGAAGTAAATACACCTGTTTTCTCCAACTTTCTTATTTAAAATCTATAAGAGGTTGAGGGCCAGGCGATGTCCTAATAAACATAGCATTACGAGAATAGTCAGGTGACACTTGGAGGAATAAACTGTACTATTCCATCATATATTCAATCAAGAAGCACAATACACGTTTCTTTTAAAAAAACTTACATAAAAAGTTTAAAAAATAATATATATATATATATATATATATATATATAGCTTCATTCAATGACTAATGTTTGTACAACAGCATTGATTCCAATAAAGCCTTAATCTAAAACTGGGTTAAGGCTTGTTTTCGGGGACGATGCATCATTACCACAAGCCCAGAGTTCTCCAAGAGTAACTCACGATACCATCAGATTTTGTTGAATTGTCGTCACTCTATGGGATTGCCAAATCCACGATGATGCTGTTAGAGCCTCATCTTTAACCTTTTTATGTATTTTTCTTGTCTGATGGAGAAAGTCCAAGATTAGTTAAGAATGAGGAAGATGAATTTGCAATGAAACCTCAGAATCTGACCTCAACGGAAAATACATTGGTTATCCAGCTATTTCTGGCATATTGTTCTTGCAGATCCTCATATTTTCCCAAACTAAGGTGATGTTCCCAGTCGAAATTTTCTTCAAAACGATCATTAACTCAATAACGAAAGGTTTTTTAAAAATAATAGACGACATGACAATATATATATATATATATATATATATATATCATTATGCACAAGTAGTTTGCGACACAAGGTCATTTTTTAACGGAGTTTAATAGATTTGAATTCCGTGCTTTCTTTCTCCTTAACAGTTTCGCGTACCAATTTTGAACAGCTCAGTCTTCACAACTATTTACTTTTAGATGAAGGAAGAATAATTGGATTCCTAATTTTCCTGAGTGTATTAGCGATGTGTGAAATGCAAACAGTAACGTATAGGTTTTGAACTCATGTCACTATGTCCATTTCCTACCACGGTGAACATTAAACTTCAAATCCTATTTATTATAAATAATTCAATTCTTGCATAAAACACACACACACACACACACACACACACACACACACACACACACACACACACACACACACAAATATATATATTGATGGGCCTATGAGTCAGGTTTACCCCCACAGTATTCACGAGCCCATTGCTGACCATCAGCGTCCTGGAGACATTTTTTGCAAGCCAAGAATTTAGTGGCCCAAGGGTAATCAGATAGCTACCTGGACTAACTTAGACCAGGAGCTTTCTTTTTACTCACCACCCATCTTGAGGGCCCATTGATCAAGAAATAAAATCTTTTAGCGGAATTATATATAACGTTTGTCTCGAGTGCTTTTGGGCAGTAACGCATAAATGAAAGAAAACGAATCGAATAGATAACGGATATAGAAAAGATTTCAACACGAATGTTATACACGTGTAACCACCATTCTCGTGTAATTACGCAAAATCCAGAAACGGTTGCTATGACATCTAACGGCCGTAAGTAAACGCTTTTTTTTAAATCACAAACTGCACCAAAATGAAGATGAACGAACGTCTAATGTAATGTCCGCTTTTAGTTGATCTTGTGTATACATAGATATATATATTTCTTTTAAATACCCTATCCGGTGGCAAAAGCTAGATGATAGCGCCAGGAGTGGCAGTACCGCCTTCAGCTACCAAAACTGTGTTATCACCCTGGTTGGCGGCTGATGAGGCTAGGGTATCGCACGTGCTTTCACACGTTGTATGATGAAAATATATATACGTGTTTATGTCTGTGTGTTTATGCATTTGTACATATGTCTGCCTCTCTGTCAGTCTCTCTTTCTCTCCCTCTCTCTCTTTATTATATATATATATATATATATATATATATATATATATATATATATATAAACTAAAGAATCAAACAATTGGTGTGGTTACCTATGAAAAATACCATATCTTCAGGTTCCTATGCGCTATCATTAATAGTGAGTTTGTATTTAGTGTACAAATATAGATCTTTTCTTTCAATAAAACATTTTACGGTAGAAAACTTGAGTTTTCGTGTGAGAATCAGAGTTAAAGATAAAGTGGGCAGTATTTGTTCGTATTATTAAAAAAAAAACATAAGTAGGTGAAACATCTCTTGATAGATATATATATATTTAATATACAATAATATCACGGTGAATTTTCTGATAGATATACAGTCAGCAGTTTTTTTTTTATAAATTAATCACGTTATCAAAGATTCATGTTTCCCGGTGTTGTATTTTTTCAATTATCGTTTGATGAATCATATAAAATGTAAAAAAAAAAAATTAAAATCTTCTTATATATCGACAAAATTAACACGTTATACGAAATAGTACTTTTTATATCTACTGAATTGCTTATCCTCCAACAAAAAGTTTTTTATTTGCTTGATTTGAATTTAAACGAAAGTTTAGGTTCACCCAGAACTGAGCATAAACACACTGTGCCTTTTTAGGGAAGAAAACATTTATAAAGCAATGAACAGACCTGCATTCGTTTTGCAAATATTTATATCGTAGACACACACACACACACACAGAAGAATATATATATATATATATATATATATATATATATATATATATATATATATATATATATATATATATACTCTAGACTGTAAGAAATACACTGATTCACATGAGGAATCCTAGTCTTTACAATTTTCCATAATTGGATTTTATTAGCAACTCTCACAATAACATAATATTTACATAAGCAGGCTTAAAACTGTTGCATCTGGTAAATTTATAGTTTTTTGTTTATTGTGTGTTTAATGGCACTATAACTTTCGTAGTTAATTTAATACCAAATGCATCTTTGTAGAGCAATGCTCGTATTATTCAACTCATTGGAGGAAGCGATAGTATACCCAAGTGTATTACTCCAAAAATGAAGGTCATAGCACAACTGGAATTCGAACTAACTTATCATGACGTTGCAATCCAACAGTTTAGCTACTGGTTCTCAGGCGTCCTCCTGGTAGGTTTTAGTAATTTTTATATCACAGATTTCATATAAAGTATTTTGTTGTGGGATCACCTGAGCGTTATTTACAATGGATGAACTCCATGAAAATAATTCAATGATAAACTGGTTACAACCGATTGATTGATTATTTGATTTATTTGAGTTCAGAACGGGCCTGGAAATAATACAAATAAAGAGTTACAGGACATTTACAAGACCTCCTAAGAGAGTTCGATATCAAAACCCTGGATTCTCGTTTGTGGGGTTAGCCCTTCTACAAAGTTTTAGTCCTTACCTTCTACATTCCTAGGTAAGTGGGCAATTTTTTAAAAAATTTACTTTAGTATTAGAGATTGAACGTATGGCATTTTTCTGGTTAAATTGCTCAAATCGAGCAGTGTATATGCTATTGTGAGATGATAAAAACATGTTGCTTCATTGTTGTCTACTCTCAAGATGTTCCCAGTGTTATGAAGAAGTGGGGAAAAATTTTTTTTTGTAAGTGATGATAGATTTTTGAGCTCACTCATTAACAAAATACTACCCCAAAATTTGGTCTGCAAAATATATATGTATATTTTCATTTTCGTCATACGATCATTAAAATCCTACGTGATGAGAATTTTAGAATAAATGTATTGGAGCATTAATTCTTTTCTTTTACACCAAATTTCAATATTCGCTACTACTTGCTACTGCATTAATTTAATGAGAGTCAATTAAATTCATTAAGATGGTTGAAACTATTTCTCTAAGTGGAGAGTGTTTTATTTATAAATTAACCCCCCTCTCCCTCTCTCTCCCTCTGTCTCTCTGTCTGTTTCTCTTCATTTGTTTCGTACATTAAAGAAATTACTGCGGTGTTTTTTACTATAGACCTTTCAATAATTTATAACGTGTAAACTTGTGGTTTGTTTAGCGCATTTCAATAAACATAAAGTTTCGTTTACTTCATATTAAAAACAAATGCACTTCAAATTTAATACAATTTATTAGACATTAGTTTTCAAATCTCATATTTCCAAGGAGATATCATATCTACAGCAACTAGATTCGAATATCTATATTGATTGAATCTTTAAAAAATATTTCGATGTGAATATAAGATAAAATTTCCTAGTTTACTCGCATATCATGCATTATCTGGTTTTTAAGGCCAAAACTATCCTTGTTGAAAAGTAGCGGTATTATTTAATACATAACTGGAGGGAGTGTCAGGGGTTTTATAATATTCCCAAGGCATTAGTCCAAAAGTAAGCATCTTATCGAAAATTACTTTGAAATGACTTGCTATGATGTCGCTTTCCTACATGTTGGCCATTTAACCAGGGGGACATCCCCTGAAAAAAAAAAAAAAAAATATATATATATATATATATATGTGTGTGTGTGTGTGTGTGTGTGTGTGTGTGTGTGTGTGTGTGTGTGTGTGTGTGTGTGTGTGTGACCCTTTTTTAGAGATCTGGACATTGATTTTGGCGTGAAAATTTTCAAAATTCACCTTAACCTGATATCCTCAGCGCCAGAGCATAAATAAGCGCTGGGTATGGCGAAAACTAAGTAAAATCCTCTCCTTAATTGCTACGATTTTCTCTGTTGTTCGAACGTTTTTATGTATATTTCAAAGCTGACTTTTCATCTTTAAAATTTCCAATCCACATTAGGGTTGCTTTCCTGTCGTGAATTCTTCTGCGTTAATTCACTCATAAATGCTTTAGAAATAACCACTCTCTTTCAATGCTAGCGTCATCATTTAGTAATTTTCATTCCACGTCATAAATGCCGCAGCTCAAAGGCACACCTTCGATATATATATATATATATATATATATATATATATATATATATATATATATATATATATATATTGATTGATTGATTGATTGAAGTAGAGCTGCGAATTTGATAATCAAACAATTATCGCTTCCTATTAAATTTCAAATATTCTCTTAACCATTTATTCGGCACTGAAAAAAATCTATAGTCGAAGTAAGGTTATTTATTTATAGTTTTAACAATATTCCTGGAGTTGCTTGCCAGTGTGATTTTGAAATTATCTGCATAGAATCCAATCATAAATTATTGTGTCTGAATCCGGTGAAAAACCAAGCCAGGTGAATGATCCTCTAATTATATATCTACTGATTTACATTTAGGCATTATTCTCAAAATATTGAAATATAATTTCTAACAGAATACCTTTCCTTCGAGACTGATAGCATTTCACATAGCACTAATACCCTTGGGAAAGGTATGAATCCAATTATTCTCCTCCCAGCTATGGGTAAATAGTAGGGCAGACGAGGTTCTTCAGCCTTGGTGAGGCAACTAGTCTAGGAGAAGGAAAACTCTGAATTCAAACCTGTTAAACTCCGCTTAAAAAAAATTGACCCTGTGTCATATCCTGCCCGAGAGGAGGGGTTGGGTATAAAAAACGGAGGTGCCCGTTGTGTAATGGTTATCGTCGTAGGAAACAGACACAACGATACGAGTTCAAATCCTGGACCAGACTGATTGCATTTCACATAGCACTAACACCCTTGGGAAAGGTATGAATCCAATTATTCTCCTTCCAGCTATGGTTAAATAGTAGGACAGACTAGGTTCTTCAGCCTTGGTGAGGCAACTAGTGTAAGAGAAGGAAAAATCTGAATTGAAACCTGTTAAACTCCGCTTAAAAAAATTGACCTTGTGTCATATCCTGCCCGAGCGGAGGGGTTGGGTAAATATGAGAATACCTTTGCTTTGGTATCTTGCTATCTATCTATATATCTATTTATCAAAGTCTCTATATCTTATTTTTTCTTCTGTCTCAATCTGTTCATATATTTCTGTGTCTTCATATTATAAAATCTCTCTCTCTCTCCCCTCTTTCTCTCTCTCTCTATCTATCCTAATCAAACCGTTTATATTTTTCTCACATAATGTCTCAAATAAAACACGCGACCAGTTCCCTTTTGACACTAACACCAAAACAGGACCAGCATTTAAACAAGGCTGGTGAATTAAATATTTGGCTTATAAATTAAACAGTAATGACGACGCATTGCAGCTGAAAGCCATCGCGCAGTCACGAAGCGTATAATGTGAAATGGTCAGGATGCATTTTAGAAACAAGAGCCAGACAAGAAAAGTATCAGTTAAAGAAAAAAAAGACTAGCCTGTAATTGATCCACTTTGAAATGGCTGTTGTCAGCAGATCAAATCCTCCAGCAATTCCCAAGGACGTTCCACATGTTTTCAGGTATTTTGTGTCATGTTCAAATTAATTACCACTTGTTGACTCCCTAGTTAGCAAATAAACATTATCTGCTCAGAGTCCCTTTAACTAAATTTATCACCTTTGTCCAGGCCGGCCATATTGGAACTGAATAAATATCATTTTGTAACGAAATAAATAATGCAAACACATTTGTTGACATCTGAATATAAACACACTAAATATACAAACTGGCGATTATCTTTCAGCCGGTGAACCAGTTATTTCAAAATGCCATTTCATCACATCATATTATATGCAATGTCATATATCTGCATTTAATAAGCACTGATTGAAGTACTTATGTTTAAGTATCTACGTATGCATGAGTATTTGTGTAAATGGAAAAGTTGGATACATGGAATGTGGTGAAAGAAAAATCCTACTCAATTTATTAATGTGTCTAAAATCAGAAAGACGTAAAATGGTATTTTACTGAATCGCTAAATCTTTGGATAATACCATAAGTGGTCTCTAACTCCGAAATTAAAACCTTTTTTCTTCTAGTTAATATCTGACTGGTTATTCTGAAAACCCAAACACTCGTTTAACCATTATTCTCATTTACGGCAAGATTTATCGTGGTTAACCCTTTGTTGTCGTTCACAATGACGGCCACTAGGCTCACCGGAGATAGGAATGCGATTTCTGCTTTATAATTCGGAATGGGATGATACTTCTAAAATAGAATATTTTATATCAATATTATTGACTTTTCTTTCGTTCAAGTTCGCTTTCTAGAGAATTTTACCCATTTAAGCGTTCAGGATAATATAATATTTGTAATAAAAACCAGACGGGAAACCTTTATATGATTTACTAGTATCAAAACCTCAAGGAATTCAACAGAAAATAATTACGTTGGCTTGAATACTCTTGGTGGAGTGAGCTGATTTGCAGCTTTCACTTTACGTAATGGAATTAATTTAAGAGTTCATGTGGTATGCATGCTAAATCTTACCTTTCTATTGCACTAACCAGATTAAACTGAAATTGACGGCAGAATTGAAAATGATTTTGCTTTCGGTAGAATTTAGAAGTCTTCTTCAGAAAGCTAATTCTAGAGTTACATGATAGGAAATATTATGTATGCACATTGTATATATATATATATATATATATATATATGTGTGTGTGTGTGTGTGTGTGTGTGTCTGTGTGTCTGTGTGGGTGTGTCTCTGTGTGTGATTGGGTGTATGTATTGCCATTTGAATATAATTCTTTATAGAAGAAAAACTTGTATTTGTGTGTATACAACATGTTTCAGATATTCATGTAAAAACCTAAACTGTGTTTATATATATATATATATATATATATATATATATATATATATATATATATATATATAAACAATGTTAATAATTATGTATATATGCGGGCATTAGAAAAAGAAAAACAATCATGTTGTTCCACTGGATGTACATCATATCATAACCCTACTTGAACAATAAGGCAAATGCTGTCCAAAGAAATATGTCTTTCGTTCATTTTATGCATTGATCGAAAGAGAACCAGTGTTTTTCAAAATCCTATCCATTATTAGGCCAATGGTAAGCATAAATCTTGGTGGACGGATTCTTTTTTTATTATTGGGTGAAAAAATTGTTATCTTTCTTTTCTTCTCTGAGCTTGTCTACCCAAATGAATAGGGTATCCTTATCTTTCTCAAGTCCTCTTTAATTTGGCTTCAATACGTGAAGCCAGTTTTTACCGTTATTGACGTTTTCTCAGGTAATAAAGACACATTGATATATTTGGTCCTATCTCGAGTAAAAAGCGATGGATCGGACACAACAGAAACTAATATTTCATATATGAGGAAACAGAGATAAAAAATACACAGGATTAAGATAGAGAAGAATTTATTAAAGATATATAAGTGAATACGAATATTGATAATGAAGCATAATCCGGAGTATAGGGATTTGTACTCGAAAACCAATGACAAAAAATCATGTACTCTTGTTGACAAAGAGAAAAAAATAAATAGAATCATAACCCGGAAGAATATATCCTGTAATAAGGAGCGTTCCGGAATGCCCCACTCAGTAAAATTTTAAAACATTCAGATCTTGCTGCCAATAAAAGAATTGTTAAAGATGAAGGCGACATTTCCTCGATAAATTATTTGTATGTTCTGAAACATTGCACAGTTTATGGCAAAACAGTTTCCAGGAAACACAAATCTGAGAACGAAAAGTAAACATCTGCAACACAAAACAAGACATTAGTATTAGTTGAAAAAAAAACCCAGGTAAAATAGAAAGATAGCGAAGCAGCATTAAAAATGTTTCCTTTCATTTAATCTTCATTATATTGTACTAATTTTGTGCACTTACAGGAGCCCCGTAGCATAGTAGTTAATGTGCAGGAATTCAATCTCAAAGAAAGCAAGTTGGCACTCCAGTAGCATCATTATATTAAAATTAAGACTAGATATTCTTCGGAAACCCTTAAACCCTATTATTCCCTTAGCTATAGGTTAAATAGAACCACAGTTGTTATTCTACAAGGATGGCTTCTGCATTAGATAACTCATGAAAGTTGATATGATATTAAACAAACAAACGAAAAACCAAGGCAGAAAGAAAAATAATATTCCGGTGGAAGGAATGGGTACACGAGATATGTTTGCTTGAGAGAGTGGCTTCAAAAATAAATATGATAAAATACGATAACGTAGCTTTTTAGGTGTTGTTCAACGATTAAAATTTTTACGATTAATATAATGTTCTAAATGATAGAAAAAAGATAACCTGCTTATTAAGGTAATTAACGTGACAGAGAAATGAATAACTTAAAATCAGATGAAAAATAAACTGCGCATTTCAAGAAAAGAAAGCACAGATGTGGCTGTGAAGAAGATATTTAAAGAGAAAACTAAACACATATCACTGACCACGCATAATCATTTCATAAATAGCAAATATATGTTGAGATAAGTACTATATTCAGGAAGGATTATGTCAAACATATTCGTGAATGCAGCAGTTTGACTGAAAAGGTGTACAAAAATTAATGTAACTTTAAAGGCAATAATCGATTGAAATTGTGAAAACAACTGCGATTTGATCAACTGCTATCTCTTGCAGACTATTGTAAACTTGATAAGATTCAATGTTTTTTATTCATATTTCTTTTGACAAAATAAAAAGCTATGTGAATTTAAAATTGGCTCTCCCGATTGCAGATAAAATATTCACATTCGGTTTGATCGATTGCTAGAATGAATAAATGCTTTTATTATAATATCAACCTACCAAGGGTGGTTTTATCATGTTCACAGGTTATATAATAACATTGTGTACGTCTTTATGTCTTAAGTATCGCGAATAATTTTTGACTCATAGATGGGATCCTAACAGGTACCACTTGTCTGGATACTGGTCGACCTCAGAGTAATATCAACCATTGGGAACTCAAAACTTCCCACACTTCTAGAACTGGAAGCTTGGTATCGGGAGCAATTTGATGTAATAATGGGGACACCCATTTTTGGAGGGATCTTAGCCCTCTCCAAAAGATATAGTCCACATATTCTAAACTCCACTAATATAGTATATTCTAATGAAAAATCCCAATGTAAATAGACCCTATACATTTTCTTAATTAGTAGTATACACATGTAATTTTTAGTACATTCCTGTACCTATAAAATCCGAGATGTAATTTGTATTTTGATCAGTGAAGTACCCTCAACCGCTAAAGATAATTAGGCTTTGTTAAAAATGATTATCTTTATCAAGATGTTGGTAAAATTCCTTTTCATTTTGAAATCCGTACTATTTTAGGATTTCGATGTTTTCAGTCTTGTAATGAAATGATCTCTCAGACGAGATATATGAAGTTCATTTATTGTAACATTTTGCGAAAACCAATTTCCGTTTATCTTAAAAACTCCGTCTCAAGTCGGTCAGCACAAAAATAATTTTGTTTCCATTCAAAAGAAGATACATGACCATGCATTTTCCTTATTCTATTTTTCTAAGGTATTCACTCCGCACACAGAGGTAGATAGATAGAATATGCATATATGATGAAATACATCAAAATACATACATATTCATAAACTTCTACTAAAATGGGGAATATATATGCAAGTTAGTAAGGCCATGAAAGATGTTAGCGCTTTTTTATTAACTATGAGTGTGTGTACGTGAACATTACTCAGGATACAAGCATATTCATTTCACAATTTTTTTCTAACAATCTTTGATCGTTGTTGAGGTCTTTTTCTATTTTATCATTTGTTTAATTAATAACGGCACATATCTTACAAAAATAAATGGAATATAACATTATAGTAAAAATAAATAAACAAATGAATACCCATAAGGAATATTGGGTTGAGTGAAATAAATTACAGACAATTAAAAAAAAAATACAAAATAAAAAAAACAACAAAAAACAAGCCTTACTCTCAATGTAGTTGATTCTATTCCCAATAACAATGACGGTGTTGATTTATTTGAAATTCGACGTTGATAAAGACATTATAAAAGTAGGTGAATTTGGCGACCGTATTCAAGGGTGAACCGTTGGCTCCCTTTTCGATTGCTACTATGAGGTGTCGGGTGGGGGTACTACTTCTTTCCCTGGATTGCTCCACTTTACCCTTGATCCGTACCTTTAATGCTGATTATTAAGCAAGGTGGGATCAAGTAACATTTTCTGAGTCTTTGTTATTACTCGACCGGGGATTGAACCAAGGTCTCCCTGGTCATTTGCGAACTCTCTAACCCTCATGCCAAGGACATTATCCTGGCAGAAAATAAATTTAAAAGACACTAATCGTTGCTTATTAGGGAATTAAATAATTTTCATAAAAATATTAGATCGAAATTAAATGAAATAGTTATTAATTTTCATTTTTTCTTCTTTGAATAAGCAGTATTTTATTTAAAAAGTGATTTCTAATGAGTCGATTTACCCCTCATTACTCCATGAACAAAATCCAACACCCGGTCAATTTTTAAACGTTGTACAACTGATATGAATTCAAATATGTCCTCCTCCTGATAGAGTTACTAAAACAAGATTAAAGTGTTCTGCTTACTTTCCTATTACCCTAGAACGATTCCATAGCTTTTTAAGGGCATTAACGATATGTAATGAAACAAACTTTCTGAACTTGAACATTCTAAGATACTTACTACCAGAAGGAAGAACAATGCCTGTTCCATAACATGTAATGTAAAAATAAAACATCTACTTTCGTCAAATTTTATTACAAGCTTCTCAAAAATTTTCTTGAGTATAAAAATATGTTTTTGCGACGTAACGTTATATATATATAGAATTAACTTAAACTGGTAGATATTAGATTAGTAAATATATATATATTGTCATCCACAGAGAGACTGTTTCGTTGAATCAAATCTCCTCAGTGTGGCGAGAAAAGGAGGACGCTTCAAGCTGGGATCGAAACCCGCCTTACTTTATGCTACACATAGCATCTAACCGCTCAGGCATTTCGGCGACGTACGTCTGCTCAGGATTTATTGGGCATATTTAGTAGCTTTCGTTTATGTATGTGTGTGTGTGTGTGTGTGTGTGTGTGTGTGTGTGTGTGTGTGTGTGTGTGTGTGTGTGTGTGTGTGTGTGTGTGTGTGTCGGTTCAGATGGTGCTATTTAAGTTGATTTTGATCGATCTTGGGGCAACATGTTAACTTATTGAATAGAAATACTTACATTATGTCATTCATGGACACCCATAGGAATGCGGGTAACAGGTTCAAGAATCAAACATAAAATAAAAAAAACAAGGAAAGAAAAAGATACCGTATAACCTATTCCAGGCATGTGGCCACTATTTACAAGGTTATATACTCAACTCTCGCGAGTTGCTAATGCTATAAAATAACCTCATAGGAGGGAGAAGTCGTGTATGAAAAATGGTTGATATACAGGTTGCCAGGTAGATATTATGTAAGTGAAATTTATTTGTACCCACACATTTAAAAAATATCCTACGACGTCATTTTTTACAAAAATATCTATATGACATTTTCAAGGTCAGATAAGAATGTCCTGTCACAATGAATGATATTTTCAAAAAATAATGTTCTAAATTTAACGTTTCATTGTTTAAAAAGTGGGTGATATTGATTTAATGATTGAGATCATTTCTGACGTGTACGCAAAGTTTAGGTCATAATTTTACATCACAACTATTAGGCAATACGAGCAAAAATATGAACTATTCACATGAAAGTATCAAAGTTTAAATGTTATAAGATATGTTACTATAGGAAGACTGAATATACAGTTTTGATTAAACATTTTTTAAAAATAATGATTTAACTAGCAAAATATTTATGCTCTCTGTGCACAAGCATTCAGGTTTTATTGTAATAAGATTTTATGTTAGCTTACAAAAGATCAGTGAAACTAAGTAAGAACGCATAAAAAATAATGCTGTTTATCCTATTTTAATTGCTTTCGATATTTAATTATACATAGAATGCTATTATATATTTGAGAATAAATCAATAATATTAAAAATCAGTAACATCAAGTAAGTAATTGTTATACACATTTTTGATATCGTCATTTTATGCAATGTAAATCTTCATTTCTTAGTATTATACCACACACATTGCAGGACATTATATACAGCTATAATAGGGTTTGTGTTGAAACGATTCAAATTCAGCTATACTCAAATAGTGATATCTTTGATAAATAAGATTTTAATTGGAATATAAATAATGAGTATTGAATCAAAAATATAGTGTAAACAAGTAATGAAATTAGTAGTTTCTGTTACAAACTAACGCAAAAGTAATCTCAATTAAAAAAATAAAAGATTCATAGACAAAGCAAAACAGGACAAGCAGAGGATAGAGGAAGATGACAGAGAATGAAACGCAAAATAAAATATATATGAATTATAAATGACTTCACATTCCATTACATACAAAAACCCTTCTTTACATAAAAAGAATAAACGACACTGGTCCTACGTATTTTGTGTTGTTTATTTGCTTTATTCTCATAGATAATATTCAACGCTGTAACGGTTGTCTGCTTATTATATATCCACTGGAAAAAACGACGCTGTATTGTGCTTGACGCAAAATAATGTGCATGAGGACAATAACGGTGTATCAGTTCGATTGCAGATGAATTTAATCTATATCTTGCCCATACATGCTCTGTTACTATGTGTATTGAAATTAGGTTTCTTTTATATATATATATATATATATATATATATATATATATATATATATACTCACATCTTCGAACATTTTAAATATTTGACTATATATATATGTGTGTGTGTGTGTGTGTGTGTGTGTGTGTGTGTGTGTGTGTGTGTGTGTGTGTGTTAAGACCGTTCATATGTTCCATGAATTACGCAGATTTTAGAGTTGTTACGTACCGTTTACATTTGTATCAACTTTAATTGCACATGGATTAAGACGGGCATCTGAATTAGATTTCTAGTTTTATTCGAAGTGCTATAGTGCTGTCACACAAAATTATCAGCTACGGCTCTGAATTCTGGCTGAGGCTTGTAACTTTGGAAATCTGTATGTCTGTCTCTTTCTCTCTCTCTCTCTCTCTCTCTCTATATATATATATATATATATATATATATATTAACAATCAACTGATTTCTAATTTTAAAAATATAGGTTTTGGTGCAAAAATAGGCTGGTGAAGTGCAAGACCATGCTTCTCAAAAAGAACTCTGTAACACAACGATACAAAATAGACACATGTAATACCACCGTTCTAAATAGTCAATGAGTGTAGCACTATGCCTAAGGTTCCTGTCGGATCTGAATTGTAACCTTGTCGTGAGAAAATTGACAAAAACACAAACACGTCTGCTGGTTCGTTTGATACGCAGTTAATTTGCTATTACCCCTCACTCGTAGTTGTCGAAAACAGAGAAACAGAGTATGAAGAATGAGTCAACATTTTTTGAAAGAGAGAACTAAACCGTGGTAGGACGACAGAGACAAACACAGATCTAGATATTGCCTATCTCGTTTTCTGTTGAAGTTCTCTAACGTAGCTGCTCAGGGTCCCTCTCTTTGCATCTTCGCGGTGCGTATGGGACCCCTCAGCAGAGATCATACGGTGCCGTAATTTTCGTTAGTCTTCACATCGTCGCGTCTCATTTGCAGCTAATTTTCTGTTTCTGTTTTTTCTTCCGTGCTTTCTTCAACGGGCAACCGCCTGAATTTTCTCCAGCTAATCACATATCCTGGCTGGTTGATTGTTGATACACCTTACCTTTCGCTTCTCCCCCACCATCGTGCCCCTCTCTCTCTCTCTCTCTCTCTCTCTCTCTCTCTCTGCTTTGGATTTTCCTCTCATATACGTCCTTCTTTTTTTTTCTGTCTCCTGGTTTACCTATAAATCTAACTAGGAAAAACTTACTATTGAAACAATCAAAGATGTTCTCTAAAATAAATAGAAGCTATAAATGTAACATCTATATTTTGAATTTTTTTACCAATCGGCGCTTACTCCCTTCTTTTAAAATCATTTTGAAATTCGCAAATTTAAAGACTCAAATGCAAATTTAAAGACTCAAATGCAAAAACAATTCAAATATTTTCTCTCCAAGACTGTACAACAACAATTTAAACCAAACAAGTAGTAGGTAAATTATCAATATTTATCTAATTTCGAGCCCACCTCAATCTTATAAATAAGTGATAGAACAATAAATTCCCTGGTTGGCTTGTGGATTTATTATGTAAATCTTCGCCAAACATTCAATTTTATTGCTTTTGATTGAAACTCAATTGTTTGTTCTTTCAAGAAATATCCCATTTCAACCCGACTTCCTTATTCTTAATTGAATGAAAATATTGTTTATTTAGATACGATTATTCAACCATTTCAATATGATAAATAATGCTCAGACAATAATGAACCAAATATTTTTCAAGTAGATTTTCGCCTGAAGGCCTTGAGAATATTAAAATGCATGTAAGATTATCTATCTGCAGCACGCGAACTTTTGTCTGTATAATTATATCAACACCGTGGTGTAATTGTTATCGTCGTTGGAAATGGAAACAATTATTCTCCTCCCAGCTATGGGTAAATAGTAGGGCAGACGATGTTCTTCAGCCTTGGTGAGGCAACTAGTCTAGGAGAAGGAAAACTCTGAATTCAAACCTGTTAAACTCCGCTTAAAAAAAATTGACCCTGTGTCATATCCTGTCCGAGAGGAGGGGTTGGGTATAAAAAACGGAGGTGCCCGTGGTGTAATGGTTATCGTCGTAGGAAATAGACACAACGATACGAGTTCAAATCCTTGACCAGACTGATTGCATTTCACATAGCACTAACACCCTTGGGAAAGGTATGAATCCAATTATTCTCCATCCAGCTATGGGTAAATAGTAGGGCAGACTGGGTTCTTCAACCTTGGTAAGGATACTAGCCTAGGAGATGAAAACTCTGAATTCAAACCTGTTAAACTCCGCTAAAAAAATTGACCTCGTGTCATATCCTGCCCAAGCGGAGGGGTTGGTAATTATGATTATATGAACACCACTTTTTTCATTATTTTTCTGCAGGTTTGGATTGAAGTGCACTAGCTTTAGACTGGTGCACAAGAGAAGCCTACCACTGCTGTAATTTCTGGATAAAAAAAGAAGATAAAAAAGTACCTCCCTTATATTACCACATACACAGTCTCTATAAAGATCTTTATATATGCTCAAAATATCATAAGTCTACGTACCCAAATTTTATCTAAATCCAATGATGACTAAACAGTAGAGGACAACGCCAGAGATGAAGAACTAACCATGTGTCGCGAGAAACCAAGGGTCCAAACTGGTCAGTATATTGTCTTTAAGTCCTAATCATTTAAAATGCCAAAATTTTTTACAAAATTGTATGCTGCTTTCTTTGTAAACTGCCGTTTGTACAGTGTGTTTAAAATGTAAAGACAATTTTACCGTAAATCCAAGTTTAATATATGACCTTGGTCAAAGGTGCTAGAACGATCGGTACATGGAAGGATCTTTTCTAAAAGCTTAGAATCCTCACAGATCCACCCCATAGTAGTTTACAAAAACAAAAATCAGCCTAAGTACGGAAAGTCCCTAATGCAAAAAAAAAAATGTTAGGGCCAGTATCAGAAGACAGGTGAATATATACAAAAAACACTCTTATAAATATACATTAGTCTTGGACTTTAACTAAGTTAAAACTTACTGGAAAAGAAAGGCCCATTTTTTAAAAATACACATGGGAAGCAGCATGATGGTTGTAAAGGTATGCGAATAAACCCTCTGACGGCCAAACGCAATGCCTAACCTGATCCTACACGAATCAGTCTCGTTGCTCAACCCTCAGGATCGTCAGTTCAACCGGAGAACTACTGCTGCTAATCTATGAGTGGCTTCTATAGATGAGAATAAGAATAAAAACAGCCATCGAAAATAACCATGACCCACACACAAACCACATACATAAACCGCATCGTTCTTCACGCGGGTAAAAAAAGGGGCACGTCTTGCTGAGGTTGGAGCCATGGGCTCAGTGTTCGAAAAATCAGCTATAGAGCTCAAACAACAAAAACTACGAAAATGCAAACAAACAATAAAAATAACCAAATTTAACGATAGAGCCTTAAATAGAATAATAGGTCAACTACTGGAGATGACTTCATCAGCCGTAGAACATAAGACAGACATAATATGCATACAATAACACAGATACATGCACAACGAGGATATCAAATATCACGATACTGGCGATGGATGGACGCTAGCCACTGTATCAGCATGGAAAAACTCGGTCAATGCCACGGTAGGAGGTGTAGGTATACTTATAGGACCAAGAGCGTTAAAGAGTGTTAAATCAATTGAGAGAATACAACCTAGGATGATGGTAGCTACTTTTAATGGCAATCCCAGAGTAAAAATCATCTGCTACAGCCCTAACAATGTTATTGAAGAAACTGAACTCGTTGCCTTCTACGAGGAGCTATCCTCTCCATTGCGTAGCACTCCGAAACACAACGTGCTAGTCATTGGCGGAGACATGAATACCCAAATCGGGAAAACCGGAAACAACAAATACATCCTACACAACACGTCAAATAGGAATGGACAACATCTAACAGATTTCATGATAGAAAATCGATTAACATGCCTCAATACAAACTATTAAAAAAGGGAGGGAAAATTATGGACCTACACATACGCAAACAATTATAAAGCACAGATAGACTACGTCTTTACAAACAAGAAATGGAAAAATTGCGCAATGAATTGCGAGGCATACTTCTCTTTCGAGGGTGTGTCCTCCGATCACCAAATAGTCACGGCAAAAATACGACTAAGCCTACGAAAAAAAACGCCACACGACCAGTGACCACCAAACAATATGACTGGGCCCTTCTCAACAACAGAGATATTAGAGATAAATATGTATTAGAATTGAGAAACAGATTCGAGGCACTACAGGAGAAGACAGAAAAAGGTATCCCAAATGACGAATATGAGAATTTCGTCAACGCACACGTCGAGGCAGTAGCGAATTGTATTCCAACAAAACCTAGAATGAAATATAGAGTCCCATGGGAAAAAAAGTTAGCGGTTAGAAAAAAACGTGCAGATGTGAAAACTGCCTGCAAATGATATATGAAGAGCCCAACATACACAGGTGCCATAAAACTAAAAAAAAAGCACAATATCAATTAACAGGCATATATCTAAAAGAACAGACAGAATACATACAAAATCAGATAGATAAGATTAGAGACTCAGTGGAAGATAGGCAATCTAGAATAGCCTGGCAATCAATAAACAAAGTGAGTAGAAGGAAGAGCACAACCAAAGCTAAATTGAAAACTACAAACCAACCAGAAAGACTAAAACTGAGGAAACAGCATTTCGAAAATCTACTAGGAAACCAACCGAAAGTTACACATAAACCAATTACCATAATTATTAGTAAGCAATTGGATATTAAACTAAGGCCCTTCACCCAAGAAGAACTCGTCTCAGTTCTTAGAAAAATTAAAAGTATGAAAGCTGCAGGGTTTGACGAGATTCCCCCAGAAGTATATAAGACCAGATTATTCGACGACATAGTGTGTGTGTGTGTGCATACACATTTTCGATGGCTTGGTTTGGTTTCTTTGCTTAATGGCATATCAACCTTTGAAGGTTATTTAATGTCAAAGCTATTCTCCTTAAAGAACAGTAGTGGTACTATTTAACCCATAGCTGGGAGGATAAGGGGGTTCATAACTTTCCCAAGGGTATTTGCCCGAAAGTGAACGTAATAGCGCGACTGGAGTACGAACTCGCTTACTACGATTTTGCAGTCCATCACTTTAACCATTACACCTCGAGGACACCCACCAGATTTTCGATTCGGAACCACACATATAAATAGATCCTTACATTTAATCTTAATCACTACTACTGCAAATGTCAATAGATTCGCATCTACAGTATTTCATCCCACTTATGTGTCAATAATAGACCACTCTTGGTCCTCTAACCTTGAGTTTGCAATGGTCTGGATAATCTGTGACACACCGTGAACAATTTCTCTCCTTTTAGCTCATGCAACAAATGTAGTCAGCTGTACAAATCCCTTCCTCACAAATAACTTTCGTGTATGTTCAACCATTATTAACTTTAATAAACGTAGGACCCTCACATATCATGCTAAAAGGGTTCCTTCGTTCCTGTCTAGAAAGAACGATAGCATAATCTAAAAAGCTGTTATACTTTGTAGAGACCTACTCCCACCCGCCTCCAAAAATGAAAAAGAGACATCGTAAAGTGAAAAGATTTTATTAGGTTAAAACCATTTTGTAATTATTTGTTTTACTATATGCTTTTAATGACTTTAATTACCATCTCTGAATTTAATTAGCAGTAATTCCTTTCTTACAATCAAATAATTATAAAATTACAAATGAGTCCATTTAATTTGAGAAATATGTGAAGAAGGAACTACCGTTTTATATTCTGGCTGACAAATATATGAAGAGTTAAAATCTTCTTCGCATTACAAACTGTTTGCTGTACTAAAAATCTAACTCGAACTAAACTGTCCAGAAACGAACTAAGAAAAACAATGAATATCAAACGGACCTGTGAGCTAAAACCAAATAATGTTACCGTAATATGGCATAAAAAGAGCAGAGTAAGACTATTTCATTATTCAGTTTCTGTTGTTGTTTTTTTCAGATACTTTTAATGACTTAAATTACAATCTCTGCGTATATGTTGTTATCTCGTTTAAAAGACATGAATAAATGAATAAATAAATAGGTAAATAAATAAAAACAAACAAAAGCTTTTGAAAACTCTGAATACAATGCAACAAAACAACGTGGTCAACACGTGAAATGAAACGAAAAGCTGAATCTACATTACCTGACGGAAATCAGATAAAATTGCTGATCTGAAGTTAAAAAAAAATACCGGGAAAAAAGAGGAAACTTTCTTCATTCATTTATTTATTCTTTTATTTCTCTATTTGATAAAGAAAACGGAGATTATCAAAACCCAACAATCGTAGCACCGAAGATGTGTAAATCTAACCTCGATAAAATCGGGTCGATTTAAATACGCAATATTCAAAATGCTTTCATTATAATCACTTGTTTTAACAGTCTATGAGGGAGGAGATTATTATACGAGCCATTCAGGTGTATTGCAATGGAAACCATTAGATGCTGCCGGGTGGACGTCAAACAAGTTGGAAGGATCCAAAGGCAAGTCAGCAGCGCGCATCTCCGTATGCTGGGTGGAGGAACCTCAAAGGTCAACGTCCAGAATCATATAGTTCAGTCTAGAAAAATACGTCTACTTATCTCTGAGTGACATCTATTGATGAGAAAAATTAGCCACCAAAAGATTACCATGTATCTACTTCAAATCATGAACTCAAACCATATCGCCCTTCACGCGTTTAAACAAAGGACGTGTTCATTTGAGGTTGCAGCTTTTGACGCAGGACTTAATATATCAGCTACTGAGCCAAAATGAAATTTAACATATTAATTGCCAAGATTATGTTCTTTTGCTTTCAATAGATTTAATAAAAGATAATGGTTTCACATTTAATAAAACAAGAATCAGACGGTATCCTATGAAAACTAACAGAAACCTGGATAATGTAGATGGTCTGGTACTTCTAGCAAATGCACCTTCCAACGCCGAATCCACGCTTCATAGCCAAGAAGAAGGAACAAGACGCACTTGCCTTTATATGAACGCAAATAAAATCTAGTCAATATATTTAAAACTTGTGAAAGCTCTCTCCATGTTCAATCATATGTTAAGCAACTGGAAGACATAGCCTCTATGTGAAAGTAAGTAAAATACTTCCTGAAAGAGGTATCTCTATTTTAAGTTATGAGTTTTAGTTTAAGCCACAGGAAGCCTTTTCCTCAACGTGAATACAAATAACATATAACTCGTATTTCAAAGAAAAGGCAGTTTTCATATTAAGTTAAAACTAATGAGAAAAACTTTTCTCATTTAAAGGTGTATTTATTGATTGATAAATCTACACCCTTCGAGAACAGCAAAATAACAGTACGTTAACTTTAATTTAATTTTAACACATATGTATATATGCGGATGTATTAGTTTCAAAATTCGTTGACCAGTTAATATACTTCGGCCGCAATTCTCATCTACTGAAAGCCATATCAAAATACGTAGAGGATAACCATAGTCTGATATTGATAAATTGTTTATCATATGGAAATCTGTTCTCTCTTATGAGATAAAAAGTGGTATCTTCCATGCTGTGGCTGTTTCGGTACTTTAATCGAAAAAATACTGCGTGTTGTTTGTAACATTCAGGAAGCAACAACCCACAGAACTGTAGTTATATGGCTATTTATATACCATCACAAGTCTATCCAAATCAGAACAAGATATGCTGTGCACATTTGGAAAAGTTTGGACAAACTCATAGATAGATAGATAGATAATGAAGAGAATGGGATAGATAGATAGATATATAATGAAGAGAATGAGATAGATAGATAGATAATGAAGATAATGGGATACATAGATAGATAGATAATGAAGAGAATGGGATAGATACTATTTACCAACCCCTCCGCTCGGGCAGGATAGGACACAAGGTCAATTTTTTAAGCGGAATTTAACAGGTTTCAATTCTGAGTTTTCCTTCTCCTAGACTAGTTGACTAACCAAGGCTGAAGAACCTAGTCTGTCCTACTATTTACCCATAGCTGGAGGGAGAATAATTGGATTCATACCTTCCCCAAGGGTATTAGTGCTATGTGAAGTGCAATCAGTCTCGTCCAGGATTTGAACTCGTGTCGCCGTGTCCATTTCCTACGACGATAACGACTACACCACGGGCACCTCCGAAGAGAACGGGATAGATAGATAGATAGATAATTAAGAGAATGGGATAGATAGATAGATAGATAGATAGATAATGAAAAGGATAGATAGGTAGATAGATAGATAGATAAGGAAATTACACTTCAGTTTACTGAGCTTATGTGAGATAATTTGTAGATAATTATTTATAAAAGGTAACTGAAATCGAGAATAAATAAAAACAATAAAAATTGATAACACGTTATTTTTACAATCATGTTTCGGATTTAATTCATGTTACAGTATTTTTCAAAATAGTTTCTGGTTATTCTAGCATCCTTGATATAATCTTCCAAGAATCTACTTCTGTATTTCTTGATTAAAGAGTGTCATATCGATGCTTTACTTTTTCCCTTTTTAAATGTCTTCATGTGTTGTAGTTTAATAGATTTTTCTGTAGGTAAATTTTCCTGTCAATTCGGTATCAATTATTTATTATTTTCTTCTCCTCTTGATTCATATTGTATTTCTTTTTTATCGTTTCAACAATATCAGAGCAAAACTCCTCATCTAAATCATATTCTCCTTATACATAAACATTATGTGTGCACAAAAGACTTTTTTACTCCCTTCACATGCTGATGCCATCAGTTTCATCCTCTAGAATTGCATTTTTATTCCTGACTTCTAACAAAAAGCACAATAAAGTTTTATTCACTTTCGAATTTATTTGAATATATAGTTATTTCTTTTATATATTTTTCTAAAGGAAACGTTTTTTTTTAGATTGACAAATGTACACGATTCGTAAGAAGGAAAATAACACAGTACATACACTCCTGTTTTAACATAAATGTATGTACGAAGATAACAGAATAGAGAGTACACAATAGATTTTGTTGTGAATGTTAATATTTACACTGATTATATTCATGATTTGTGTCAGTATTGGAAATCCAAGTTAAAGATATAGTAAGGGTGAATTGAAGTCGAATTTTTAGAACATATTTTCCCAATACAGGTAGCACTGAGAAAGGCAAAAAGGCTCATGCTAAAGGTAATGTTCCATTGCACATACAGTCTATCTATCTATCTATCTCTCTCTCTCTCTCTCTCTCTCTCTCTCTCTCTCTCTCTCTCTCTCTCACGCACACACACACACACACACATACACACACACATATTTATATATATGGAAGAGATTCAAGTTTTAAATCACTTCTCTAGATTTTTTCTTCATTTGCCTTAGTAACCTGATTATATTAACTTTTATCTTATCATAACGAGAAAAAAGTAGCCCCGGATTTTATAGCTTTTCTATTATAATCGTATTGAACCAAAGAAAGGTATCAAACTAGTTGCTATTGAGATTTCTGTCCGAGTACCAACTCGTTTTCTTTATTTAATTTATTCAGAGGATATCATTCTTTTATCCATTGGCACATTTCTTTTTCCTTGAAACATTCGAATATTTTCAATGAAAAGAAATCAGTGTTGATAACATACAATATATTTAGTTACTTTGTTTTTATTTAACCGTAGTGGTGTATTTAATGCCAAATTATATATATATATATATATATATATATATATATATATATATATATATATATATATATATATATATATATGCACGTGGTGCCTTCAATATGTTTCCAGACTCCTTTTGTACAAGCATTTAAAATTGTCGTACACTCTTGATAATTCACTATGTTATTGCTAGACATCTTATGAGATGACTGACTAATTTTTATTACTCCAGGTTCAAATGAACAGCTACAGCAGTAATTGGAATACACTTTACTAAAGTCAGATTGTCACAGCTGGTGAATTTCAAAAATATAATATGGACGTTAGGACTCTTTAGAAGAAGGATATGCAATAAAATTATGTTTTAAACTTGGAAGAAATGCCATAGAAACGTATGGAATGCTTCAGACTGCTTTTGGAGCAACTTGCATGAATCGAGAATCAGTTTTTGAGTGACATAAGAGATACAAAGAAGGCAGGGATTCTGTGAAGGATAATGAGAAGTGTGGGAGGAGTAAGGAAGTCAATACACCAGTGTTGATTTGCAAAGGGGTTAGGTTACTATGTTGGCTTTTAAGGGAGTTCCGGAAGAGATTCCGTCGGAAGACGCCGGCACACTTCAAATCGGGTCAGTGGCATTTCCATCCTTGTCACAGACTATTTGACCAAGATGGGCATCAAGACAGTTCCTAACCCTCCTTATAGTCCAGACCTTCCTCCCTGTGACTTTTAGTTATTCCCTAAGCTCAGATTTATGTACACCTTTGAAAAATATGTAATATGAAGGCACAGTTGGTGAAACTAATATCGATGTAGAAGATTGAATCGGTGATAAATGTTCAAATCCCTGACGTGGTAATTTGGGATCAATTTTGAGCTAATGTCCTTAGGAAAAGCTTGAATCTCACTCTTCTTCCTCAAGTGTAAGAAGTTCTCTAGATTGTGTTCATTTATACTGGTTAAACAAGCACAAGTGAAAGAAAAGCTCTGAATTCAACCCATTTTAACCCTGCTTAAAATTTGATCTTGTGTTGCATCTCGCCAGAAGCGTTTGGTAAATTCATATCTAGAAATATTATTCATAGACGTATTTATTTCTCTTTATGTAATACATTCAAGTGATTTCAAAGTTTTTTTTTCCTCCTAAGTCTTTATATATAGCATGGTAAATGGATTCCTCAATAGAATTCTGCTTAATTGTCATAATGTCAAAAGGTGCCTCAAAACCTCCAACCAATGTTGGTCTTACAAGAAATTATCTAATATCAAAAACATAAATGATATTTGTCATTAAAGTCATGTATGTAGACGCACTCATATTTTTAAGTGTATACTAATAAATCAAATTATAATTTTCCTTTTACAGAAGCATCAATAAACATTTACAAATTAAAGTTTCAAACATAGGAACATGACCCCCTACAACGTGCTATTTCTATCCTGTAAATAAAATTACACGACACCTGCATCGCTATGAAAGAGGGTGCTGTTTTTGAAATGTACGTCTAGTATATCATTTTTCAAAGTATCAAATATATCTAGCAAGTATATGAGCGGAATGGAAGATTTTCACGAATAATATTCCCCATTCACTTTTATTTACTCGGTGCTGAAGATATGTCATCTGCAAAATAATTTTAAAAGAGTTTTTTTTTTTTCAAAATATATTTTTCCAATATAATCATGGGTATTTTATTTTTATATGCATATGAAGCCATATTACAGAATATGTTCCGTGTATATCAAAATATTTTCTTGAAGACCAATGAGGATTTGAAGGAAAAATTCACGCACCTTGTGGACACCATGGTGAAAACTAATTTTCTTTTGTCACTTGTTGAATACCAAAGTTACGAAAAGATATGACAATGCAATTTTAAAATATCGTTTAATAATAATAATAATAATAATAATAATAATAATAATAATAATAATAATAACAACAACAACAACAACAACATATATATATATATATATATATATATATAGTCCTGCTTTATTTCATCTTTCTAAGAATGGTTTTCTAATCCCTAGGAAAGTTTCTATTCTGAAAATACTTCATTACACAATTTTTCTGCAACGAAACTTAGAGAAAAATATCGTGAACATAATCTTATTTACATTTTTTGTTAAAAGTTACACAGCAAGAATATGTAATATCTCTTCCTTTTGCACTCAAATGCATTTTTTTTTTACTACAAGGTGAAATATCTTCAAGGATTTTTTTAGTTACCACACAGATTGTCGATATTCCGGAAGCTGGGTTAGAATATGAAAAGTACAAAAAGATTTATGTTCTAATTGTATAGTAATGGAAATCTCAAATAAATCATCAGAAAACTTTACCCTGGAGATAAAAAAAAATATTGCAAAAAGGCGTAAACAAAGCCATAATCAATTCAAACATGCTATCTTACCTTAAAAAAAATAAAACAACATTTAAGAAATGCATACCTTTACAAAATTCTAGAGATTGTGATAGAAATATTAGAATGTTGAGAAGTTAGCAGCTTACAAAGAAGATAAATCTCACTAGTTATAAAAAGATAATACTATCATGAGTCTATTAAAGGTATCGTTGTAGGATACGGATCAGAGTTCGAATTCTGGAGAAGACTCTTTGCCTTTCATTTAGCGTTAATATTTGTACGAAAGGCACGCATGTCTTTCATAATCACAATAAGGCAGACTGAGCTTTTTTTTCCAAAGAGTTTAGGGAAAAGTAAATTCTAAAAAAAATATTAATATTTTTGCTTGTTAAAGAACATTTCCGACTCTTTGTCATAAGATCATATTTATGCTGCGTAATATTAATAACCGAAGCATTCTTTCTGTTTTACCACGCATATCTGATGAGAATTTAATTAGGAGGATTGTGTTATTAATTGCACAAATAATACTCCCCTAGGCTATAAAAATAAATAAATAAATAGAAATAATGTGTATTAGTTTTGTTTTTTTTTAATTCATTTAGCAGTACATCAGTTTGTTGTAATTTAGTTCGTAAGGTCTACGGAACCGGAAATATCAGTTCTACCATTGTGTGCAGAAAATGGGTGTACACGATCTGCCGTAGTTATTTGTCAATAACAAATTTGTAGGACTCTCTCTCTCTCTCTCTCTCTCTCTCTCTCTCTCTCTCTCTCTCTCTCTCTCTCTCCCACACACACATAAGCTAATATTTGACTGGCGTCTTATGTCAAATTTATTACTGCTAGCGTCCCTAGGAATTGTGGCAAAAATAATTACGGATAAGAAGCCTAACTTTCTTTAAATGTTGATCATTCCGGCTTCATAAACTCTTCCTTAAATAAACTTGATAGAATCATTAAAAAGTGTTAGTATTATTTTTCCATGCTTGGGAGAGGAAAATATTATGGAATAACCTAATATTAACGAAAATATTGAATGGTTTTTATATTTGAATTTCTTTTAAAAGTACCACAAGAAGCTTCAATATACAAGACGGTTACACATCAGCTTTTGCAGATCTTAGAGTGCTGATGGACATAACTGAAATATTTCGTGAAGTTATAATGTTCAACTATAAAAGAAAAATGCCTTGCATAATATTTTTTTATTGGGTTATTAACTGATAATTCAGATAAAATAATCCCAAACCAAGTGAAGATACTCTAAGAGTGCTAATGCGATAATATGCGTCAGGGGCGAAAAAATAAATGTTTTGAATTGTATGTACGTAGAAACCAATGATAGTACGAATGCAAATTCATCTGAATTAATATCCTATTAAAATTTCCATATTTCTACGTATTTCAGATAATTACAATTAAAATATGACATCGGAACACAAAGAGAGAAAAGCGAAATCTAAAATACTCAAGGATACTACATGCTATTTTGAACAAATTCTACTAGTGTCACACCACAAAATAGATCTATGCTAGCTTAATTTCCATTTTACAAACCCTCTAAGTCATATGATCAAACCATGCTGGGCTTTGAAAGATAAACATGGAAAAAAAATCATTAGCAACATTCTGCGGACTACCACAGAAGGACACACCAATATTGGCTGACAATCAAAAATATATATTTTACTAGCTCTGTGCAGACACTGGTTACTGCAAAGAGTGATGGTTGATCGGTACAGATGGAGAGAGAAAGAAAGAGAGAGAAAAAGAAAGAGAAAGAAAAAGAGATAGAGTCCGTACTATCAGTATGCCTTGATTATGATGATGATGATTGATACTGATCATAATCTTTTGAAACATATACGTTGCTTTAGGCCAATATTTGTTTGAATTATTTACCTGTAAAACCTGGTCATTCGAATGGGAACGTAACGTGCATAAACTTTGGCCCTTGTTTGCGTAATAGTGGTGAAGAGGGAGATAGGTTTCGGCCATTTATGTGAAACAATCTGCATCTGTTATATGAATAACCATTAAAATTGTGCAGAACATTCTGCCATATGCATATAAAATGGTTTCGAGAGAAAAGTACCGTTCAATAGATTGCATCAGTTAGCTTTGCTTTATTTATATTACGATGAATCAAAATTCTTATGCGTTATCGGTGTATTTATTCTACAGCTTTAGCCTATCGGGTTTAATAATTTCCCCATAAATCTAAATGACCAATAGTTGGGAAAATAATATATACAATCATTGAGAGTGAAACATGGAGAAATAGCAATGAAAGAGTATGCACTATTTCCCTAAACTTCAGAACTAGTGCTTCATTTCCAGTTACAGAACGTATATTTTGGTTGGTATAGTGTCAAAGCATTCTAAATCCTGCGAACTAGTCTATGATTGTATCGTGTTAAATCCTGTTGTGTTAAATCAGTTTTAGATTTAATAAGATCCCTTCATTTTTCCCTTGATTACTTACATCAGTAAGCCGAAAAAAAAAAGGGGGGTGTCCTCGTGGTGTAATGGATAAAACGATGGACTGCGGAATCGTAGTACGCGAGTTCGTACTCCAGTCGCGCTATAACGTTCACTTTCGGGCAAATACCCTTGTGAAAGGTATGAACCCCCTGATCCTCCCAGCTATGGGTTAAATAGTTCCACTACTGTTTTTCTCGGAGAATGGCTTTGGCATTAAATATCCTAAAAAGAGTTGATATGCCATTAAACAAAGAACCAAACCGAAAGAAAACGAATCTTGTTGCAATTTCTTCCGGGGCTCCAAACACCAAAAATCTTTGATTACATGTAGAGGAGTCGTGACATTTTAAAAACTATTTTTCACTCATTTCTTCAGTCCATATTTAGTCGTAAGCCACCAAATTAGACTCGGGTATTCCCAAAAATGTTGTTCTTAGTATATAAATGTAATTATCCGAATTCATAAGTGTTGTGGTCTTCAGATAAGACCGGTGGAAGAACAACTCAAACAACGGGTGATAGGTAAACGTTATTGTATTAACAGAAAAAGGAAGTCATACAAAGGAAGTACTAGCCGTTCTCGGCTTGCAGTCCGTCTGTTAAATGACTCGTAAGGAACGAGAAGTTGTCAACCCCGAGCGAGCTAAGCTCGGAGAATATGTTTAAGTTGGTCTAATCCATCTTTGGTGTATGGTAGGATATGTCCCCATTGCAATAAGAATCTTTTTTATTTCTTCTTCTGAACCAATTTGTAACAAGTCAGTACACAGGCCTTTCAGCACAGGTAATATTATTTTATAGCCACTTAAATAAGGAATATTATCAGCGTATTTATTATCGAATATTCTTTTGTGCACGGAATTATTCCAATCGGTGTAAACAAGGCTCTCACTGCCACTAAGAGCATTTTGGGAAAACATAGTGCAAAGTGTATTATTAATATTTCTTTCTGCTTAAACATGGGTAGTTTACCGTACGCAACTACCCTATGACGTAACCGCAAGCTGTTCAGTAATATTGCTTTAACAATGTTTACACAAAGATCTTAATTACATTCCCAGACAAGTAAGGTTATTATTTAAGAGTTGTTGATTACGATTATCTTCCAGGGAAGCATATTGTTATAAATGTAAACAGGTAATTCGTGCATTCATAACAGTGGTTTCGAGAGTGCATTGAAATGATTACATTGCAAGTAGAACATACTTCGTAACGAAAAATACTGTGTCTATTCATCTGTGTGTGTGTGTGTGTGTGTGTGTGTGTGTGTGTGTGTGTGTGTGTGTGTGTGTGTGTGTGTGTGTACACATATACACGTACACACACGTATATATATATATATATATATATATAATGGTTTTAATTTTAATCATCATTATCAATACTCAACAAAAAATAGACATTTCATATTCAAATCAAAATAAGCATTTAGTTTCCATAAATATAGGAAGAAAAAGAAAATCTGGTTGTTACAATCAATTTCTTCCTCCCACATCCACTCTTCTCTTCTCACACATTTCTTTTGTTCGAAACCTTCCCACCAACAGACAGCGGAAATATGTGTAAATATGGAAAGATTCATGCCAGTATATACACATACATACATACATATGTACCTGCGACCAACAGCCCATATACAAACATACTAACATGCAAAAAACATACAAAGTTAGACATAAACACCTTAGTCGAGGGCGACCAGAAGGCTCCCTTTTTTCAATAGCTACTACACCGAGGTGTAAGGGAGGGCGCTACTACTTTCCCTGGCTAGCTCCGCTTTACCCTTGATACGTACCTTATATTTCTGAGTGTTAAGCAAAGTGGTATCAAGTACCATTTTTAACGTCTTTGGTATGACGCGACCTGGGATTGAATCCAGGTCATCCAGTCACACACACAAGTAACCCCCACTTTTCGAACAAAAATCAAACTTATTAATTGTTTTTTTTAAAGACCTCTCTGTCCGACGATTGCTGATTGCATGAAAACTAGGGCCAGAGACAGTACCAAGTAATATATATATATATATATATATATATATATATATATATATATATATCATTGATGTTAAGCATTATTAAGAATATTGCTAGATTTGGTTCTCCATTTCCTGACCAAGGAAGATAGCAAGAACAATAAACCTTTATATATATATATATATATATATATATATATATATATATATATATATATATGTGTGTGTGTGTGTGTGTGTGTGTGTGTGTGTGTGTGTCTGTGTGTCTGTGTTTGTGTTTGTGTGTGCGTGCGTTAGAAATATAAGGATGTTAAAGACGAGGTTGGGTTCTTTGGAATTATGGAGATTAATTTTCATGAACATCGGTGGGATATATTAACTGGGTACAACACCGTTTCTCCAAACTTTTAAGAATTGTAACTGTTTACCCCAAGATTGAACTATCGCAGGAATGAAACGGCATTATATGAAGACAAGAATATTAAAATAATTTTTGATACTTGATATGGTCAAGTTAAAATTTAAATCTATTGAAATATTAACCGATGTAACTAACGGTAAGATTAGTTATGTCATTGAAAAACAGTGGTCAATAAAATTATTGTCTTGGAATGTTTGAGTGTTGCCAACAGAATTTATGATTTGAAATCAGGACAGAATTAGGGATTAATTATTTAGAGGGATAATGCAATGTGAATTAGCGTTTTAACTGGTAGAGGGAACATCGCAGTTGCTCTGTTTTTTCTCGAGTGATGGTAGTTACTTTGGTTTATCAGGTACAATTCAAGTTGTTAGGAAAAAAAATGAAAAAAAAAAGAATACAATAATAACAGAGAAATTAACGTAAAAAAATAATTTCCGTTTCTCTCTGTCTCTTACTCTTATTCTCCCTCCCTCCCCCTCTCTCTCTCTCTTTATATATATATATATATATAAGTAAAAAAAATAATTTAATGCTTTTAAGTCTAGGTTGTTTTAAAGACTAAAACTGTAAAAGTATAATACTGTATTACTCCCGACCACAAATTTGAGTTTCACGAGTCAAATCGATTATAAGAATTTATATTTTGTGACAATGGGATGTGAGGGGTGAGAGCAACAGCACAATTCACCGAACTTTCTGCACTACCCTCTTTATACTATCCATTTCCCCACAAAAAAAGAGAATTATTATATAAACGTGAGAGTCATTGCGTAGGCCGTGTCAACCATTTTTTTTTTACTTTAGGAAATATTTTCAGACCGAAAGTTCTAAATACTTGTATAGAAAATGACACACACACACACACACACACACACACACACACACACACACACACACACACACACACACACACACATATATATATATATATATATATAGTGGAATTAAAAGGAAAACCAATCCTGGTAAAAATGTCATTATAAATTTATTTCGCCGGAGAATATTATTATATGCTCCGTCTCATCAGATTACTATACATGTTTAACTTGAGGTTGAAAAACAGCAAATATGGATTACAGCCTATATGTGCATGGAGAAAAAAAAGAGACAGAAAGAAAGAAAAATCTATATAAATTTTAAATTCTCAGACGTGAGCAAAGGGGGATCAAAACAATTAAGTGTTAGAAAAGGGTTTTCCTGTAAATCAACCCATCCTAATCTAATATATGCTACTTTTTTTCATAGCAGGTGCAATCTTCTGAGTAATATAAGCTTGGAAAGTGAATGATTATCCTCATGTTATCTTCGTTTACTTCTTATGCATATGTTAATTCCCTCAGCTAATGTGGTATTAGATTTTCCGTTATAAAACTAAATAAAATAAAAGATAAAAATGATATGAAAAAAACTTTTCCGGCAGCCACCATTTCCCTTTAATCAACCCTAAAAATGGTCAAGGCGAATTAACTCCACCAGAAATTAAAAACCGACATTTCCATGAATCTCTTCCTCCACATAAATTTCTCCGAGATATAATACTATCAACTACAAAAATAAATATTATCAATTCCAATAAAGATCTCCCAGAATCAATATCCCTGCTAGTGCCAAGAGAAGGAGACTCGGTGGCCCCCTGTCAGGATAATCTAAACGTACCTTTCTTTAAACATAACCTCGTTCCGTTCGTTTAACAGTAGTCCAAAATCTTCAAAATTAATTATACTAATTTTTTCATCGGTACACAAGTTGCATCTACCATTGAAGGTATATATATATATATATATATATATATATATATATATATATATATATATATATATATATATATTACTTATAATAGTGAAAGCTTGTGCAGAATGAGGCAGATTTTCTGGCTGAGCTGATAATCGAAGGATGGTGAACCACTAAGCTTTATTTCCGAACTAACTTAAAGTTTGATTTATTTCTGTTGTTATTCTATTCCTGTTGTCTGATCAAAGCTAAATATCTCTATATGTCCAACTATTACTTCATAGCAAGAGATAGAGAACAGATCGATGCCTGCTATTCCCAAGGTGAAACGCACATCTATCTCAAGGCTTTGAACTCAGTATTACAAGTTTATTTTCTACGGCAATGACCCTTACACTACTTGAATACAATCAAGGCGCTTGCAGTTCAGACGCAAGATGAATTGCTAAAGTATACAACAAGTAATAGGAAAATATACCGAACATATACATTCAAATATTGACATTTTTAAAACTCTTGACCATGGTGACATATCAAGGCCCTCTCACTTTTCAATAAGATTATTTTTACGTTCTCTGAAGTGCACAAGTGCTACGTAAAAATAAGCTAACTCGGTCCCGGCATTCCGATTCCACGTCACGCTAGATTCTTTTCTTTTTTTATTGGTGCATCCGAGTTTCTAGATTTGAAATCATGAATTACATAATTTCAATTTTTCTCATAATTTTTGCACAATTAACTGTGATATTTATTTCCTGAATTGTATATATAAAAATTCTAATACATTTTATCAATTTGAATGATGACCATATTAACAACCGAAGAGTTTCTCTAAGCGATATACATTATTACTTTCATGTAGTGTTGCAGGTTGAAATTGTTTCTTTATTGATGATGACTCAAGACATATCTTCGTTCTGTGCATTTTTAAAGCAGCAGAATATTTAGACATAGATATTTAGAACTCATAATTGAGCACATTTTTATGGGAATGATCAAGGAACTGCTAATAGCTCCGAGGTACACAGTGTATTCAATATGTTTCCAGACTTTTTTGTACACGCATTTAAAATTGACGCAGACGCTTGAAAATGCAGTATGTTATTGCTATACATTTTATGAGATGACTGACTAATCTTTATGATTTCTGGTTTAAATAAAGAGCTACAGCAGCAATTGGAATACACCTAACTAAAGTCTGATAATCACAGATGCTGAATTTCGAAAATGCAATATGGAAGTGAGGACACTTTCGAAGAACAATATGCAATAAAATTCTGTTTTAAACTTGGAATAAATGCCACAGAAACGTATGGAATGCTTCAGACTGGAGCATCTGGCATGAATCGAGCATGTGTTTTTGAGTGTCATAAGAGATACAAGGAAGGCAGGGAGTCTGTGGGGGATGATGAGAGGTGTGGGAGGAGTTGATTGGCCAAAGGGTTAGGGTTAGGGTTACTATGTTGAGGTTTTAAGGAAGTTCAGGAAGAGATTACGTCGGAAGAGGCCAACACTCATCAAATCGGGTCAGTGGCATATCCAGCAGGACAATGCACCAGTCCACAAGTCCATCCTTGTCACAGACTATTTGACTAAGATGGGAATCAAGACATTTCCTCAGCCTCCCTATAGTACAGCCCTTGCTCCCAGTGACTTTTGGTTATTCCCTAAGCTCAAATGCAGTCTTTATGAGACAATTGAGGAGATAAAAGAGGCTGTGAAGAAGGTCATTGACACGCTGAAACAAGAGGACTTCCATAGGGCCTTCCAGAAGTTGTTGGAACGGTACAAGTGCATTGCAGCCGAAGGAGATTACCTTGAAGGGGCCTAGAGTTTCATGTGTGTACTATCTATAAAGGTGGCCATAGGAAAAAAGTCTGGAAACTTATTTAATGATCCTTGCAGTTGTCTCAGTTTTTATTAGAGTCTCTGAATTAATAGGTGTAGAAGTTAAATATATCAATCACAAACCACATATATTTTCATGTGATGACGGCATAATGGCAAAATAACAAATTGGCGTTTGATTTGAAAGGCCGTGTCTATCTATAGACTCATTCACACATGAAATACTGCACTTTTTGTTATTCATCGACAGTTTTTTAACCATGAAAGAGATCAAAACCTGCATATTGGCCCATTCAGACAGTAACTAATGTCTTGCTGCGGTAAAGACTGGGATGTACTGGAGAAACAACTTTCAACAAAACTGTCAACTTACAAAATGAAGAATGATTCGACCAGTTCATGAACTCATATCTATCCGATTGAATATGGAAAAGTATCTAATATTCAGTTCCTAACAATAACGTCATTGCCGATGTGCAATAGTGTGATGATTCTAGTGATTTTGAGAAATGTGTTAAAATAGCCCTTCATAATCGGAGTTAAAAATCCAAAGATTCTGATTGTGACCATGTTTATACAGTTTTGTATCCGGAGGGATGCTATATCCAGCTGTGCAATTTGATCCATATACATGCAATAGTTCTGCAATGTAGTGGCAGCCTTCCCACCAACGGTAAAACTTTTGACATACTTCCAAGTTCACCGCAATCACGGGAAATACACTAGAACCTTTGCGGTAAGAGCGAGAAACGGTCACAAGTGAGTAAGGGATAGTGAAAAACGTCTCCATTCATTTAGTAGCCGTCTTAGAACATGTATAGGCTTTACATTTGGAGCAAGTAAAAACATCCCCACCAATGAGGGCACGCCAAAATTTATGAAAAAAAAAAGTTTTCTTCATCGAAGTAATACCACTTTACGTGTTCTTAATTGGAGGCCAGTCAAGAGAGAAACTAAATACACAAATAAACTGAGTAGTTAATCATTTTTTGAACACGTGCTGCTTTTTACCTTTTCATAGACTAGTCATTATCTCTTCATATCATCTTTGTCTCCAGCATCTTGCGCTGAGAATAAGAACTGTAACAGTTACTATGGAAAGTAAAAGCGTTACATTAAGAGGGGAACAGTTGCAATGGAGGTTTATTTGAAACAATGCATTTTTTTTAAATGAGAGAAATTATTACAAATGGACTACTATATTAATATAAACTTTCACTTGAATTAGAATCAATTCATTTCAGAATTTTGTCTTCCAGAGAGAAAGATTTAACTATTTTTATAATCACAAAGAAAATGTCTTAATTGTATGATATTCATTTTTCTCAGTAAATAGGTTAGGTTAAATCATTAATTTCATGTGTTGATTGCCTTATAGTAATTACGTGAAATGGAACAGTACAGGACACACTGTTTAATTCTGTGCTCATTAAATCTGTTAATGATATTTGAAGCTGGTGCTAGTTGGAACTTTTCAAAAGGAGCTGGTTGGAACAGATTAACGACGCCATTACATGCTGATCTAGCAAACATAACTATTTATCACTTACAGACCAAATCATTTAGTCTCACTCATCGTTTAGGTTATTTTAATATGCATGCAAAGATACCAATGTTTATTACATTTTTAAAAAATAAAACGTGTTTTTTAAAATAAAATACATGCCGAACCATATGAGGACAAAATGTTTCAAAATATTTTAAACCAGAGAGAAGGAGAGACAGCCAGAGAGACAGAGTGAGGGAGAATTTTATGTGTGTGTGTGTGAGAGAAAGATTATATACATACATATATATATATATATATATATATATATATATATATATATATATATATATATAGAGAGAGAGAGAGAGAGAGAGAGAGAGATGCTCTTAAATAAAAGTTAACGAGTGAGCATAATTACAATCCCTTTAATATCTACATGGGTGGAGATGTATGCAATTATTAGACATAAGTAAATCCGTTGAATACATTTATATAAAAACTTGTCCTGTGGATGAGTAAACTTTTATTTTTCTTTCGTTCAAAATAAGAGAATAAAAACGCATCTTTTTCAAATGTTTCATTAAAAAATAATGTCCGAAGTTTTTAATTATAAACATTTTCGAAAATGATGTCTTTTTGTAAAAATTGTTTTAATAGACTTTATTCTCCCATATATATATATATATATATATATATATATATATATATAAGTATGTATGTATGTGTGTGTGTGTGTGTGTGTGTGTGTATGGCTAGTACTGAGGAAAAAAACTAGGTACCTAACAAACACCGACTACGCAGATGACAATACCCTTCTCTTAAATTCACCATCCTCAGCGAAATCCTAACTGCATTGCTTCTATCAAAAGCCGGATGCATTTTCCTCTACACTAGAGTAAATTAAAAAGGGGACATGGTTTCTTGACAAAAAAGAGCCATCTCCCCTCTAAGTGGCCATCCCCGAAAATGTGAGGACAAGATCATATATGTCGCCAGCAATATCAAATCTTCCGAAAGAGATTTAATCATATATCTAGTGAAGGCATTGACAGGTATTGATAAGTAATCCATCATATTGAAGGCTGATCTATTGGATAAAATTAGACAGGTTTTCTCTAAGCTTTAGCTGTGTCCATATTAGTATATCGATGCATCACATGGAAGCTAACAAGATGCATCTAGAAAACGGAAGTTAAAAACAATAGAAGTATGCTGTCTTGAACAAATTCTGAAAGCAACAACCCCAAAATATCAGCTGAATTGACACTGACCTCTCGTCTCCAAAAACATTCAAGTAAGACGAATAAGTCAAGCGGGGTACAGCTGGAGAAGCAAGGACAAACTCATTGATGATATTCTCTCATGAATGCGCTATTGTTGGCCGACTAACAAATATTTACTAAAATCAGGTCTCTACGGACACAAGATGTAGGCTACAAGACCGAATTTGAGCGTTAGATTATAGGCGAGATAGACTAAGGGAAATCTAAGCTGTCAGTGCGACTTGATTATATATATATATATATATATATATATAGGTAAAACACATCTCCCGAATGACGAATGTGACAACTTCTTCACTGCCAACATGGACGCAGCAGCAGAGTACATACCAACCATAACAAGTGCCAATAGAAATGATATGAATCCAATTATACTCCCTCCAGCTATAGGTTAATAATAGGGCAGACTGGGTTCTTCAGCCTTGGTGAGGCATCTAGTCTAGAAGAAAAAAAACTCTGAATTCAAACTTTTTAAACTCCGTTTAAAAATTAACCCTGTGTCAAATCCTGCCCGAACTGAGGGGTTGGTAAATATAGATAACAAGTGCCAATAGTAGAGCCCTGTGGTGACCAATAGTTCTAGAAAAGAATGAGATTACAAGAAAATAGAATCGTTACTAAAAAAGAAAAAAAATATCAACGCACATAAACTTAAGAAAGTCATAAGAGAATTAATAGGTAGCAAAAGAAGAAAAATAACATTCAAGGTCAGGTCGATAAAGTAAAATACTCGGTAGAATATAGATGAAAAAAGAAGATTACAAAATGAAGAGGTCATCGGGAGCAAACATAAAAGCTTACAGCCAAGGAAAACGAATACAGATGTGGGAAGAACCTTCTTGGAAACTTCCTTAATATCACTGGTAAACCAATCACAAAAAATTTCGGATTGTCAAGTAGAATTCTAACTAAAACTTTCGACGAAGGAAGAGCTTACCGTAGTACTAACAAAAACTTACAGGAGAAAACCTACTGGCTTCGACGAAATACCAGCAAGGCATGAAAGACAAGGAAATCTGATCACCTTCTTCTTCGATTTTGCATCGGCGTATGTAAAAAATACAACTAGGTGATGGACGAAAGGCAGCGACCTAGAAAGATGACCTTGGAATCATCAAGAACTGCATAAGCATGTCTTACTTTTACAACTGTTTTGGTGTATTATGCTCAGCTTCTCAATTGTTGCAAACCTGAAAGGTTTTTGCAAACCTGAAATTGAGAAAGAAAATTCATAGGATAAATCAAAAGGATTTTCGGAGGAATAGATGCTCACCAGTGCAGATTCTGACAATCCGTCGATCATTGAAAGAGTGCTTGCCAAAGATCTAGAATACACACAGTTGTTTTTAGATTTCTCTTAGACTTTAGATTCCATACACAGACAGAAGATGGAGCAAATACTTCTAGCATATGGTTTCCCGAAAGAATTGTAACACCTATCATGATGTTGTATAGAAAATAAAATAAAGGATCGCAAATCCAATGGAGAAACTGATACTTTTTTGACATTGCAGATGAAGTTTTATCAGCAGACACATTATCACCATATTTGTTTATAATCTTCATTGAGTACAACCTTCGAACATCTATAGATCTAATAAAGGAAAATGGTTTTCTACTAAAAAAGACAAGAAGCGGATTATACCCTGCAAAAACTATAGCAGACATAGACTATTTAGATAAAAATCCGCTTCCAAGTACCCAAGCTGAATCTCTACTGCGTAGTCTAGAGCAAACAACTGGACGTATTGACCTCCATGAGAACGCAAAGTACATGAATTTTAAACGCGAAGGAGCCGCCGTCGCTCTCAATAGCAAGCCTCTAAAGTTAGTAAACAAGTTCAAATACCTTGGTAGCAGTGTTTCATTTACTGATCATCGTCGGATCTATCCGATAAAAATAACCGGATTTCTTCTCAATTGTGGCTGTATCCATACTCGATTATGGATGCACCAAATGGATGCTAAAAAAAGTTAGACTGGGACTATAAAAGAATGCTACTAGCAGTTTTGAACAAATCCTGGAAGTAACACCCCGTGAAACGATAGCAGAACAGCCACTAACCTCACATATCTAAAATTATTCTATTAGGCCAAACAAGACTTGTTGGACAGAGCTGGAGAAACAAGGAATGACTTATAAGAGTCGTTCTCTTATAGACTCCTGCACATTGACTCAGGAGTACTGGCCAACCAGCCAGAAACTCTTTCCGTCAGTTCTGTGCGGACAGAGGATATTGTCTGAAGAAGCTGTTGGGTCGATGTAAAATTAGGATGGATGAAGAGAGAGAAAGAGAGAGAGAGAGAGAGAGAGAGAGAGCGGAATCCGAGCTAACAGCAAAACATGATGACGACGAGAATGATGTTATACATGTATTCTACAAATGAAAAAATTGTGTATAACATTATTCCCTGTCCTAATCATTTATTAGAGTAGAACAATTAAAATAAAGTAAAATCATTTATAAACAACGTCTAATCAAAAATATTTCTTATAATTTAAGAAAAATTGCCAAAAGTTTTTATCACCAAAGCCCTATTTTCTTTTATAGACTTCCTATTACATCAGATAAGATGACATTGAAAAATAACAAATAAATCAATTGAATATGTCGCTTGTAAACGATGTGTCGGGTTGTTTCACAGAGAAAAATCAATATATCAGTGATATAGATCAGTGCTTTTATATAAACAAAAATATACTTATTGATTACACATTTTCTTAGGAGTGATTTATCATTTAAGTGGATGATCCAGTATTTAACGAAGCAGATATCAGGGTTTTTTTCTATAAAATCAACCTATGTTTGGAGATATCTACCATTAGGAAATCTAACTAATCTAAAATCTAATCCATTCAGCCACACACAAGCACACCGACATGCACACAGAAACACTGACACACGTACGTATATATATATATATATATATATATATATAAAGAGTCTAGAAAATTATCAGAGAAGCCAATATGACAGATAGGCAGAATGCACAAAGGTTGATAAGAAAAATGAAAAGTAAATTTCAAGTCAAGATGTTTTCATTCAATAAAAAAAAACAAAAAAACTATAATCTTTAGCTAAGCGAAACATTGACCATGAATTATCATAATTGAATCAAATAATACTGTAGAATACAACTGAACAAAATTCATCTTTTGAAAAGGAAAACATTGCTTTCCTACTAAAAATTTAAAATCAAATTAATTCATAATTACTATAGTCAAACCCAGGCTCAGTTCTATAAGCAAAAAACATTTGATTGAAAGAAGTTGCATAAGGAATCTGTTGCAAGTTTGACAGATTTTTACGTCAAATTATGCAGTTGTATTTCTCAGTCTTTGAGACATTAATTCAAATTTCTTTGGAAACCATTTCGTTTTCAGTCAGCCTTTGCTCACATTACAAGTTTAACAGGATTTACCACCACCATCACAATTAATAATTATAATAATACTAATAATACATCAATTTTTTTGCGCTCACTCGTCATACTAATAAGGAATTGTATGTTATATTAACTGCTCTTCTCGTTTGTCCCTAGCAACACTGTCATGAAATTAGCATAAGAAAAAAAAATAAGGAGATTATTTACATATGAATCAGCACTTAAAACATGGAACAGATTTTATACTTTCACAAAGATGTTTTGCACACACACACACACACACACACACACACACACACACACACACTCAAATACAGGCAATTGCAACCCTTATATATATAAGTTAGATGCTGAAAATATCTCGTAGAATCATTTCAGAATAACACAACGCAGATGACATACCGTTTCACATAAATGAACCTACTCCTGCCGAATTTCAGCTGTGTAGCCTGGTGAAGGTAGCAAAAAGTATCGGCCTCTACGTCTTATTCAGGTTAAATTGTTTTAACCAAGATTGTGACAACTGCTCATTACATGTTCATATACCTCACTAGCAATATTTCATCTCGGGAAAGTAATGCTAGGATAAACATAGCAGAGGCATGAACTGATATTGACAGGTTAAGAAGCAGATGGAAAATGTTTCCCTCTGAGTGATCAAATCAGTAATTATGTCAAGCTCTAGCCATGTACGTGCTATTATACGGCTACACCACAGATAATTTAACCAAACCCTGGAAGAAAAAAGCTAAATAGGAACTACTCAAGAGTGTAATGCTGCTTGCTTTTTTGAACAAATCCTGGACGCAGCATCCCGCAAAAAAGCTGTACGGACACAACGCCTATATTTGGGCCTTGTGCCCACTGAAAAGTAACATTTGTATACTTTCTCAGAAATAAAGGACAACGCCTATATCACAAATCATCAAACAAGACAAACAAGACAGGAGGGATACTGCTGTAGAGACACGTATGAACGTATTAATGATGGTCTTGTCAGAAGAATATTAACGGAAACATCGGTGTTCGGTGACTGTCAAAAATTATAATCATCAGCATTGTGTTAACACTGAATATTGTCTAGAAGACTTGCAAAGAGTGATGGTTGATAGGGATGAATATCCAGAAAAAAATAAGGTAACCCTTTCAAGCTATCTATTAGTATATCTTGGCTAATGTCATGAGATCACGGTAGGGGTTGAAACATTACCTCTGTTTCTCTGAGTTTGATTTTCAGCCCAAATACCTATGTAGATTTCGAGAAATGGGTTATTGATTTATATTTACCTCGGTGGTTGTGTATTGTAAAGACAGTATTGCCAGCCAACATGAGGTATTGAGCAATAACATTTCTGGTCATTCTTGTTGGCTTAGATTGACTGACATTTAACAGGTTTGGTTTCTATATACTCTGTACCTATACTATTTTGTGAATCAGTGAAGGTATCAGAGAAAGTCAAAATGCGAGAACTCAACTGTGTTTCACTCAATTCTCAACCACAGTTAGTTTAGAGAGTTCTATTCTTAAGCTTACTGAAACCTTCATTAATGAATGCAAAGTAAATCTGAGCTGGAAAAAGTGTTCAGGGTACCGTAGTTTTCGTAAGATTTTACATAGCTTTTGCCTGTTCCATGAGTTTAAGGCTTGTAAGAAGTCGACAAATACCATGTATAGAGGTATCTTCTCTTCAAAGCATTTCTTCTGTGTATGTGGCAAGAAGATCATGTTTCCTCGGTTTGAACAGAACTAACATTATTTTTTAAAATAGGAAATCCTCATCTAGGTACAAAACCAGTCGGTCAATATGCGAGCAATCACTTTCCCTGGAATGGAGAGAAGAGAGATTCCGGGGTATTTGCTGCAATCAGTTGAGCGTCTTTCTAATCAGCAGGGACTTCTAATTTTTCTAAAGCATCTTATATTATCGTGTAAACTGTTGTGATGTTGACTAAAGAAAGACACGGGGAACACAAAAGGTTTGATAGCAAAACATATATTCAAGTAACAGAAACAAGATACAAGTGAACCTGGTTAAACATTAGTTTGTTGATAGAAAGAGGAGAGTACAATATGGTAGTGACTATCTGTCCAATACGCAGATGGTATTACACGGGACTGTATCACGCTGATTGGTGCACACTGTCTGACACTCTCGTTGACGTGTATTTATGGAGGAGGGCGAGTCCATTATGTAGGGAGTAGAACACCCCCTCCTAAAACTCAACTCTGCAAGAGTCTTGGGAGACATTTTTTTAAATATCTCCTCCGTTTCGGATTTACCACTAACAGGTCCGTTGTGTTTTACTAAAGATCTTGAACATTCATATGTATATAAAAATCATGTATATAAAAATCATATCACCCGCTTGTATCAACCCATACCGCGCCCGACCCTTTATTTCTTTTATCCTTGTAGATTAGGATCCCTGTTCCACCTAGGGTAGGTCGGGATTGTTTTTTCGGTTCTTTCGCCCCGAAAAACAGTCGGCCTCCGATTTTAGAGACGGGGGGATCGGAGTGCAACCAAACGGGGAATTTTTCCTTGTTTTTCGTTTATTTGGGGGTTTTCTCCCATTCCCATCACAATCATTGTATATAAATCATGAATAAAAATCATCCATCCCTTTCGGGTTTTAAGTAGGATTCTCTCATGGAGTACATGTGGTATTTTGGTGATTGCTGCGCATATGGCGACGGATGAATGGTTATATATTGTATTGCTGAATGGGTCGGTGAATGTGGCTAGCTAGGTCCCTTAGAACATATAGAACAGCATGACCACTCCCTTCCCCTCCCCCCAAAACATGAGGCCTTGTGCCTAACATTTAAATGTAAATGGAAATAAAACTAACAGGTCCGTTGCCTTTCGTTTTCTTTTAGAGAAAAGTACTTTCGGAATAGCAAATGTATCATAAATGACATCCATAGCCAAATCCTCTGCTGGGCCGCTATCTGGCACATGTGATGAGCGTTTCCTTATTTGATTCAGATGCACTTTATGTGTAAACTGTGGTCCTTTTACGATGTGAAGTACATTCCCTATTTTCTTCTCAGCCGTTCCTGCTTCCCAGAAGGATTTGCTGTCCTTGAACATTTTGAAGTAAACTTTCTCTCCCGGGTACTATTTTTTGTTGGTACGATGCTAGCTGTAGCTGGTCTCGTTTATTTTGGGAGCAGTTTGTCATACAGCGATCGTATTCCTCTAGCAAACATCACTTCAACCGGTGATTGAGATACTGTGGTTTTCATATTAGGCGTGATTCTGTAGACTTGTATGAACTGATGAAAGGCTTTTTCTGTAGGTGAAGCGCTACTTTTTTTGAAAAATTCTCTTCAATGTGAGCACAAATCTTTCAGCCTCGCCATTTGACCGCGGGTGAAATGAAGTGGTAGTGATGTGTTTGATCTGGTAAATTTTGCAGAAATCTTTGAAATCTTTTGACGTAAAATGACTTCCGTTGTCAGTTACGATAGAATCAACAATGCCAACATAGCAAACAGCCCCTAGAGAAAATTTCTTACGATTTCTGACGTAGGATTATTACACTTTTGAACCACGGGCTACCTTGAAAAATTGTCTACGAAGATTAAATAGTAATACCCTTCAAGAGGGCCGGCTAAGTCCAAATGAATTCTTGACAATGGCAGGTTTGTTTCTGGCCAGGGGTTAAATTTAACAGGAGGTGTCTAGGCAGCCAGGGCACCGCATTTACATAGTTTGGCCGCATTCTAATGTCTTTGTCCATGTTTGGCCAATAGACAAAACTGCGCATCACACTTTTCATTCTAGTAATACCCGGATGACCAACATGGAAGTCTTTCAGAATACACTATTGTAGTAATGAGGGAATTGCGACGCGTTCTCTGTATAACAAAACATCGTATGTAAAAAAAAAATTCCGTCGTTTGCTGATCTCTGTTAAATTTTCGCCTTTATGTTATTGATATATTTGCCGCGAAAAGCCTCCCGATTGATTTGTTCTAGCCTCACTAGAAGTTCTCTTATTGAATTGCAAATAAAAGTTTTTAGTTCATCTTCGGCTTGGAGAGAGACAATTACTGCGTCTACCAATTGTTCTCGATATTTGGTGATCAGCCTTGAAAGTCCATCCACATGTCCAAATGAATTTGATGGTGTGTACTCCATTTTAAAATTATAGGTGAGTAGGAGGGTACCACATCTCTGAAATTTATTGGCAGTATACGTAGGCAGACCTTTTTTGGACGCAAAATGGTGAAACTTAGAAATTGCGAATATAATCGACAAGGCTTCCTTTTCTATTTGGGTGTAATATTTTTCTACTGGTAGCAAGGATCTCGTCGCATGTGCAATTGGTTTAGTCGTACCGTCAGCCATTTTGCGTAAAATACTAGCTCCAATGCCATACGAGCTTGCGTCACGAGTTAAAATATTTTTAAATCCGGGTTATCGTGTGTAAGAAATAAGTCCAACGTTAGAAAATACTTATTTTTTTCAAATTCCTGTTGGCATTCCGTTGTCCACACCCAAAGTTTGTCTTTTTTTTCAATAATTCATTGAGTGGAGCGCGCAAATCCTGCATATTAGGGATGAAAAGTTGATAGTAATTTGCGAGTCCTAGAAAACTTTGTAATGTTGCGATACTATTGGGCGTATCCTTAATTGCCGCAGCTCGATCAGGATCTTGTCTTCTGTCATCCCTATCCACTATATGACCTAAATATTTTATTTTTCCATGAAAAAGACGCGTTTAGATTCTTTAAGTGTGAACCCATAATCTTGTATTTTAGCGAAAACCTTGTGAACATGCTCTTTGTGCTCGCCTAAGCTTTGACTTTTCATCAAGATGTCGTCCAAATACGAAACCGCAAAATCAAAGCCACTCAACATAGTATCCATTACTAGCTGGAAAATTGCTGGTGCAACCTTGTCCCCAAACGGCAAGCGTTCAAATTTGAATAGACCATGATGACTGTTGATGCATAATAGCTTAGAACTTTTCTCTTCCACCGTGATTTATAGATATGCGTCACTTAGGTCAAATTTAAAAAAAAAATCCCACATTCAGTTTCGCGAATATATCTTCCGGAAAAGGAAGGGGATAATTGCAGTCTTTTAAAGCGGCATTAAGCCCTGTAGATAAATCGGCCAAATGCATATTTATTTTGACCTCTTTTTCACGTATACAGTGGGCACGGCCCAATCTCAATATTGTTATTTAGATAGCACACCTGTCTTCACTAAACTATCCGGTTCCTCGTTGATTTGCTCCAACGAGACAAAAGGTACATTACGTTTCTTCTTAAAAGCTGACTGAGTGTTGTTATTTAATTCAAATTTGGCTAGCATTTTCATACATCTACCTAACCTGCTAGAAAAAAAATTCCGGATAAGTTTGTTGCAGATCCGTTTTGAGGATTTTTGGCTTCAGTGCCGTAATTTTCAACTTTCTGACAGTACGAATATACCGGCAGGTCCCAAAGCCTAAACAGAGTCATCCAGTCAGTGCCGAATAAATTATTTGTTCTTCAGAACAGGTAATTTTAGTTTTAGCGTTTTTCCTATGAATATTACAGTGGTAATTAATTCTCTCTCGAAATTTATTTTTGAACCAGTTAATGTGCTTACAATTTTGTTAGACTTTAGCATGGCTGGTTTACCTAATTTTCTCCACGTATGTAAATTCAAGATCTGAAGATCTCATCCGGAATCCAACTGAAAGTTTTACATTTCTTTTTAGTATTTTCACATTCACGAATTTTCTTGTATTCACGTCTTCTAACTCGACTGACATGGTATTATTGATGCTGCTAGAAAATTAGTTTTTGGATCGACAATGCGACCCTTTGTGTCCGATACGTTAAGATATGTCACATTTCTCTCTCCTATAAGTACCTTCTCTGTACCAATATAGCGCACCACATCCAGAACAAGGACTAGCCTGCAATTTCTTTTGCATATTTTCTGATTTAATGGGAGAATTTGTTTGGATTGACTTGTTTCCTTTAGTAGGTGACTTAGTCTGTTTTTATAGCGTAACTTCCCGATCTACAAAATGCCAGATTGTTCGATTTTTCGAATCTTGATTTACGCTTGCATATTGTTGACAGTACTAAGCTATTTGCTGAAATATTGTGTTTAGCTCATTTGTTGTTTATTTAGAATTATTTGTCTAATTTCAGCGTCCTCTGCCTAAATTAATCCTTGGGCGAAAATCAAACACTTGAAATTATCAGCACTTATTTCTGCCAGTTTGAAATCGTCGCAATGTTTATTAACTACTGCTGCAAAAGTCGTAAAATCTTCTTGCTCTTTTCTCACTAAATTAAGGCATTTCCACATTTTGTGGAATAGTGAAGTTTTACGTGAGAACAGCTCTGTCAAGATGTGAACAATTACCGTGAATTTTTGTTCACAAGCTTTACGGAGTAAAATATAATTTACACATTTTGTATGTACTGGTGTGCCTAGTTACTCAAAAGGAGTCTGCCCTTCTTCGAGTCAGTCCACTCTTTACAATCTGTATTAAAAAGATACTCTTATATCTTAAGTTACGAGGCAACCGTAGTTTCTTCGTCAGGATTGTAAAAAAAAAACTATTGCACTCCAGATTGTATTTTGTGGAGGACAGACTTCGTTATGTATTGGCTTTTTACCCACAAACAGGTTTAAAGTTAAGTTCTATCTTGAAATAATTGTTGTTTATTTTGATTAACCTCTATTCTTTCCTGAATTTTTTAATTGTTGTTTATTTTGATTCTCCTCTATTTGTTCATTTTGAATCAAAAGTTTTTCTTCTAATCTCTCCTGAAGTTTTAAAAGCTGTTCCTTCTGGTATTTTACCACTTCAATAAACTAGTTTTAAAATCTTTCATGTTGAGTATGAAAAGGAAAACCGAGGTATTTCTAAATGTAATATAAAACGACAAATAGAAGAGGTAAAAAAGATTTTCAGTAATAAACCGCAGAATAATAATAAAAAAAATTCACGAACAGTAATTATTTTTAGTGAGACTTTCTTTTCTACCAAAAAAAAAAAAAAAAGACTGACTGATTTTTTTCCTTTTCTTTTAGCTGAAAGAGAAGCTGCTACTCGTAACTTCGAGTGACAAGTTCTAGTTTAGTGAATGGTAGTAATACTTTTAAAAAATTATTTCTTTTAGTTTCTTACTAGTAGTTCCCCAGATGTTTTTTAGGTAACGGGGTGGGTTGGTGGGATACAAAGGCTGTGATATCATCAGCAAATGCGGAACCCCTTGCTGTTAGAGGGCCAGCAAAAGGGACACTGTGCAAGGCCGGATTTGCCCCATTGTCTCTAAGCCTACGGAGCAGGGGCTTCAAAGCAAGGACATAGAGGAGACAGGGGGCAGCCCTGCTGGACAGATCGTTCGATCACGAAATCCTTCAAACACCATCTGTTCACCTGGATCACTGCCTGAGGATTGTATTACATCATCCTAATCCATCTGTGAAAATCCGCTAGTCTTCAAAACAGACGCCAAAAACCGATGGTCAACCCTATTGAAAGCCTTGGACTGATATTAACTGATCAGCGCAGATTCCGCGCAGTCTTTTATCTTCTCTAGGACCTCTCTGATTGGTGCATAACGTCTGACCCTTTCGTTGACGTGTATTTATGGAGGAGACTAATTTATGTAGGAGTACAGCATAAAGTTATTCGACAAGCATCCTATCTACTATATTAAGTTCGGGATTCTGTCCATTTCACTTCATTCAGTTCTGGGCAGTCACACATACAGACCTTGGTTGAATTTCGTTCAATGTTTTCAACCGTATATTGTTCCACAGATGAGGATTCTTTGAACACTGCGAGCGAGTAGTGTGTCAACCAGACAAGACCCTGTAGTTTCTTTGTGATTGTCTTCCTCTCACTTGTTCTTAGTGGTTCGCTCCTTCCCTCACACACACAGTTTCGATGCTTTGGTAAAACCTTTGGGGTCATTAGAGACTGAAATTTACTGGGAAAGAAACCAAAACTCTTTTTTTATTTGCTGGTATTAGGGTCCAATCGATGAAGAAGGGGATCCAAGTTATGCTTCCAAGCGCTGTTGATCAGACCGATCAATCGTCTCGAAGAGAAATTTGTGTTAGCATTGCTTGTTTTTTTTTTAAAGTTTAAATGTGTTATTTACGTTGTTTATCAGGATTTATTATTGGTGGTGAATGCTTTAATGAGACCATTACTTGTTAAAGATGTTTAGTGTATTCGTGCTAAAGCTGAATGCTGTTTTATTGATGCTTTGTTCTTCATTTTAATACTGTTGGATTCGTAGAATGGTGGATGTCTTACTTTTTAAACATGATTTTGATGGTATCGGTGAATATTCTTTTCCTATTTCCGCTGATGTAACTTTCTGTGTTTTGGTTATTTATTGTTCCATAGCTCTGGCATCAGTTTTATTACTCTGATATTCTAACTAAATAAATATTTCACCCGATAAAAAAACAAAACAAAAAAAAAACAACTAATAATACCGACCAAAATCTATAGTTCGGGATCGCTCGGGAACAGAATTAGGTAACATCAATAAGAATCTGATACAAACAAGAAAAAAAAAGGTCATGAAACCGGATGATTTCGTTGTATTCAATCGAATATATATATATATATATATATATATATATATATATATATATATATATATATATATATATATATATATAAGAGGTGCCTTCAATAAGTTTCCAGACTTTTCTTGTACAGGCATTTAAAATTGTCGTAGACACTTGAAAATTCAGCATGTTATTGCTATACATCGTATGAGATGACTGACCATGATTTCAGGTTAAAATGAACAGTTACTGCAGCAATTGGAATACACCCTACTAAAGTCTGATTGTCACAGTTGGTGAATTTCAAGAATGCAATCTGGACATGAGGACACTTTAAAAGAATGATATGCAATAAAATTGTGTTTTAAACTTTGAAAAAATGTCACAGAAACGTAGAGAACGCTTCAGACTGGAGCATCTTGCATGAATCGAGCCTGAGTTTTTGAGTGGCATAAGATATTCAAGAAAGGCAGGGAGTCTCTGAGAGGTGTGGGTGGAGGAAGACAGTACACCAGAGTTGATTGGCCTAAGGGTTAGGATTAGGTTTACTATGTTGAGGTTTTAAGTGAGTTCAGGAAGATTCCGTCGGAAGAGGCCAGCGCTCATTAAATCGGGTCAGTGACATTTCCACCAGGACAATGCACCAGTCCACAAATTTGACCAAGATGGGTATCAAGACAGTTCCTCAGCCTGCCTAAAGTCCATACTTTGCTCCCTGTGACTTTTGATAATTCCCAAAGTTCAGAGGCTGTCTTTATGAGACAATTGAGGAGATGAAAGAGGCTATGACGAAAGTCATTGACACGGTTACACAAGAGGACTTCCATGGGGCCTTCCAGAAGATGTTGGAACGATAAAACAAGTGCATAGCAGCCGAAGGAGATTACTTCGAAGGGGACTAGAGTTTCATATATATATATATATATATATATATATATATATATAATGTAATGTGTGTGTGTGTGTGTGTGTGTGTGTCATCACCACAATATTTCAACTGCAGTCATTCTACGTTTTGATCCACCATAAATCTTCGTTCATTATGCTTGCAAATCAAAAGTTTATTTTTTTCGTAATGCAATGATGATGATAAATTGTTCCCCTTTTAAAATGATCACAACACGCACGAATACAGAAAAAAAAATTATTCGGTCAAACACTTGTCTATCGTGACTTTCGCCACACATCACGACTTATATACCCAGGATACAGAATCAAATTAGCCGCACGGCGCATGTATCATCATACACGCATACATAGTAACAATCACTTTTACGACCACACACTATAATATGTAAATGTAGTTCATACACACGCGCGTGGGCGGGCGCGCGCAAATAAAGAGTTTTACTCAACCCTAACATTGTTTTGATTATATTTTTTCGATTCCACCCATATTTTTCTTTCTCTGTGGAATGAATGTCGGAATAAGACGGCATGAACACAGTGGTCACAGATAAGCATCCGTGCTATTAGATATATAAATATATATCGAATATATAAAAACGAATATATTTTCTTTAAAGAAAAAAACAAAGACTGGTTATTTTAGGGTTATAACTTTATTTCCATCCTGTTTTGCGTTTCTGATGTAAACCAAAAACACAAAGAAAAATATAACAGGACTTCTTCAGATCTTATGGATAAAATACAGCAGAATAGACATGGGGGGGAGTGAGGAAGAGAGATGAAGAGTTACCTCCTCGTTTTATTATACTTCGTTTTTTTTTTATTTACTTATTTATTTTCCTAATTTTACCGTCGGTTGGAATTATGGTAATTTAACTTTCTTATTTATTTCATTTACTTTCATTTTTTTTAAGTTCGATAATTAACTTTTATGTGTTATGTTTATATAATGAATTTTTGTAAGGGAAATATTAATACTTATATTAATTTTGAGTCTATTTCCTCAGTTACCTATTTTTTTTCATCTACGTATGTTGGATACGTTTTTTAATATATATATATATATATATATATATATATGTGTGTGTGTGTGTTTGTGTGAATATTATTTACTCCCCACCCCGATATAAAATAAACAAGAGACAATTCAATGCTTATATCATAATATGTGTCATATGCAAAACAGACAATGGCAAACGTTCTGCACACGAGAATGTTTCCAAGAAAATGTTTCAAGGTATCACTGCTGATGTAAACTGTTTATAAACGGATATGTTTAAATATCAAATGTCAATCAACGAACACAATTTGTTTCATTTCACTTAAATCTGATTACCCTTATTATTGATATTTCTACTCATATTACGTATTTTTTCTCTTTAGCCTTTAATTAGTAGCGCTTTTGTTGTAGAATCCACTGTGTGTGATGTCATAATAGCTTATTTAAAATTTTAAAATTTAAAATTCTGTTTTCAAAGTCATTTTTGATATTTTCCGGAAAGTGAATGTCAAAACGTCATTTTTACTCTGTATTTCTTTACACTTGTTTCTATTCAGATCTATGAACATCCTGATCAATTGATTTTCTAAAGTCTAAATTTGTTTTCTATAGGGTCATTTGGATGGCAAATTTTAATCTCTATTTAAAAAAAAAAATGATTGCTACAATAAAACATTGATTTCTTCCGTGGCGTCTTGCCTAACCTGCTAGCTTGTTATATTATAGTAAATGAGTTCGAACAACTCTTAAGTTTTATGGAGGTGCCCTTGGTGTAATGGTTATCGTCGTAGGAAATGGACACGGCTATACAAGTTCAAATCCTGGACGAGACTGATTGCATTTCGCATAGCACGAAAACCCTTGGGAAAGGTATGAAACCAATTATTCTCCCTCCAGCTTAGGGTAAATACTAGGGCAGACTGGGTTCTTCAGCCTTGGTGAGAGAACTAGTCTAGGAGAAGGAAAACTCTGAATTCAAACCTGTTAAACTCTGCTTAAAATCCTTGACCTTGTGTCATATCCTGCCCGAGCAGAGGGGTTGGTAAATAAGAACACTTAAATTTTCACTTTCGCACAAATACCCTTGAGAAATGTCTGAACACACATTAGCCTAATATCTATGGTTTAAATACAATTACTATTGTTCTTTTACAAGGATAGGTTTGACATTAAATAACCCACGAAGACTGTTATGCCATTAATCATTGAATTCAAGGCAAACTACCGATTTCTGCAGATGTATCTCTTTATATTTATATTTTGATGCAATAACCTACATTATGTTCGGTCAACTTTAAGCGGAATAGGTAGATACATCTTTGGTTTTTATGCAGTTTTTCTTTCACAAAATATGACAAGAAATACAGCCTCTTAAGGATAAGACAGAAATGAGAATTCGAGAAAAGATAAGGAAATAGTTTGTGGTTGATCATAAATGTTTTTTTTCCAGAAAAAGGAGCTAAACAGATGGACAAGATAGGTAAAAAAATATCGCCAGCGAAGGTAAGATTATGTTAAAAACAACAATGATATAGAATCTCGTCCGTATTATTATTATTATTAGCAGTAGCAAACATTAGAAATGAAACAACCAAGAAGACCAAGCAAAGAAAAGCATCTAAAAAGTTATCCATTTGAGAGTTTTCCAATAAAAAGTTTTGTTTGACTGAATACATTTTAGCACGAAAATATCAAGTTAAAAACCGCCTTGTGAAAATCGTGTGAGTGGGGAGAAATTTCGTAGTTGAATTTTTTACGGCCAAAGAAAAAGGAATATAACAAGAGTGGAAGAATTAAGTGTTGAGAGTGTGTGTGTGTGTGTATGTATGTGTGTGTGTGTGTGTGTTACGAACAATTCCGAAGTAAGTTTCCTTACGGTAGGCCAATTTGCCTTTGAAAATAAAAAAAAAGAGTTTACTTTTGTTTAAGTTGGCACCGGTCATACAACTTTGGGTGCTAGTGTTGTCCATCCTGAATGATAATAACGTGTCAGAGAATAATAAAGCGGCGTGATATATTCCTCCGGCGAAAAAGGGGTTTATTCTCGCCCCGGCACCTGAAATATTTGAAAAGCATCATCACACTTTGAAACTAGATATTTTGATAAGGATAAACCGTTGGGGAACGAAGAACCTTTCGAGGGAAAATAGAAGAAGGTAGTAATACAAGAACAGAAAAATGAAAGTACAATGAACAAAGAAAGAATAAATCATTATAAGTTATAAAAGCCAGAGAATATTAATATATAAAATACGAGTAAATAACGTAGACATAGATAAAATAAGAAATGGAGAAGACGAAAAAGAAAAGAAATAAGTTCAAAATGAAAAGACAAATAGAGGAAAAAGAATAAATATTAGGAAAGTAATGGTTTACTAAAAATAAAGAAGAGAATGAAATATTATGAGAAGGAAAGTTTTACTAGGAGAAAGAGATTCAAGTCAAGACATGAACAGAAAAACAGAAATAAAAAGGAAAAATATCAGATAAAGAACTGTAAAGGAATGCTCCAGTAAAGAAGAAGAGGAAGAACGGTTTATTAGAACGATGTTTGTAATACTAAACACCTTGCCTTATTTACATCACAAACGGATCGAAGCTCGAAGACACCCGATGGACGAGAAGCGCCCCGAGAAAAATTATTATACGAATCATGTGGGCTGAGAGGGATGGAGACAGCCAAAAAAAAAATGAAGGAAAATAAAAGAGACTGATTGAGGGAAGCCTTGATGTATTGACACGCGTGTAACAATAGGAACAGCTTCCAATTCTTAAGATACAGAAATATCCATGTTTTCTCTTTGTGCAACAAAAGAACCATTTTTCGGCTTCTCTGTAGGAAGAACGTGATTAGCAACATTAATTACGAAAATGGCTTTTAAAAAAGTGACGATGGTGTCTCTTCGCTTACAAGTTATGATTCTCAAGAAACATAGAGAGAAAGGGCGACAAAACCCTGCTGTCGCCTTGGGTCTATGTAAGTCGCAAGAAAGGAAGAAAGAATGGTATATGTTCATATGGGAACACTTCCTCTTTTCTATTACAGTCTAAGAATTGTCCTCTCTGTCAATTTTTTTATCTTCTGTTTTCGAAAACTTTGAATAAAACTTCTTGAAGAAAGTGTATATGTCTATTGAATTCAAGAAAGTAGATATACACAAAAATATATAGAAGAATGAAAAAACACATCAAAACAATGCGAGAATGTTTTGATATGAAAGGTTTTATTCGCAATTATACGTGACAGGTTGTTTGAGATGAAAATACTGCAACAAAATAAGTAAAACTCAACAGACCAAACGAAAGAGAAGTAACCCGCAAAGTTAAAACGCGTGGTGGGTTTTTCAATAGCAAAGAAATAATGAGAGAATAACAAAAATATACAATAGTGATTGATTTTTGACACTAAAGACGAACACGCCGTCAAAGACGTGCAGACGTTTCAAGAAACATTGAAATAATGAGATAATCAACGAGAAATGCTGACACACGAAGAAACGTTGAGCGTACCAAAAATGAGACAGAAAATTAAATAATTTGAATTCAGTGTATTTTTTATAAGACTAGAATCATAGGTAGCAAATAAAATAAAAAGAAAAATAGACGGATAGATTTAGGAACAGTTTACAAATCTCTGTTGGCACATTAGGGAATGTTTATTAAAACTGACTTGTAAAAGCAATTTGGGAAAAATATATTACTTTAACATTTTTATGATTAATTTCTCCAGTTTTGCTTGATGTTGTTTTTGAGAAGAAAGAATATAAGACTTGAAACAAACAAATCTTCCTTTTTTATTATAATATGCACACCAACAAGTTTATTTAGGATATCATATCAGCAGTAATAAACCTGTCTAAACTGATTCGAGCTTTCTGCTCGTGAAATTTCATGATTTGATAATTTCGGAAATCAATTACTGTCATACATAAGCAAGTGAAAATATTGCATGTGATTGGAAGATTACTATATATCCAAGTGATATTGAATACTTCTTTTTAATTAAAATTAGTATGTGTAAGTTAAACTCTAAGAAATTATTTATGGCTGTTTAGCGTGATGCTTTACGTCAGTAAACCCATCATTGCATATTGTGTAAGATTATTTTCCAGACACTTTTTTGAACTACTCATAAATAAGTTATGTCTATTAACTGTTACGACAAAAGATTTATTGGATTATTCCGAATTACTGGATATATTACAGTGGGATGTATATCTACAGAACATAGCACAAGAGTGGTATTGGGTATATGTTATACCCAACCCTTCTGTCACAAGCTTGAGCGACACAGGGTCAAATTTTTAAATATCAATGTTCAACTGATTTTATCTCAGAGCTTAACATATTTGTATTAGGAGTTTTCCTTCTTTTACATTGGTTTCAATTGAAAAGTTAGAGTCTAATCTTCTCTAATATTGGACCATCCTTGGAAAGAAGATAGTTTGTTTCATGCCTTTTCCAAGTGTACTAGCGATATGTGAAATTCCAACAGCCACAACCAGGGTTTGATCTTAGGTCACCGTATATATTCCTGCGACGATAACTGTTACACCTTGAGCCGATGTAACTTAATGTAAGCAGTGTTTCAGTTTCCTGCCAAATGGGTTGACCTACGTAAACTTATACAAATCCTGAACTATACAAAAACTAGCGATCATAATGCACCGAGAAACGATCATCTTAAAATACTTGTATTTTTGAACAGTCTAAATTGATTCCTTTCTTAGAAATAGGTATTTACCCAAATCCTTCACCTAGGCCAGGATATATAACAAAGTCAATTTTTAAATAGAGTAAAGCTGGTTTGAATTCATAATTTCTCTTCTAGAATGGTTATCAGATCAAGGCAAAAGAATCATGACTTCGATACCATTTATTTATAGCTTAGGGGATTTCAAATGGATTATTGTTATTCTGAGGGACCTCAGCACGAAGTGAAATACAAACAGCCTCGTCCAATATTTGAATTCATTTTATGGATGATTCCTTTTTCTATGACGTACTCTTGGGGAAATTCTAGATATACATTTCTAAAATTGTATAGAACAACCATTAGCTTGAAGAAGACCCATATGAATGTTGCTATATATAGTCACATGCAGTATACTTTATTCACAAATTATCTGTTCAAAATTAGTTGATTGACTTTACAGTATACCATATTTTGTGTTGTTTCATTCCAATGTATGGCACTTTTTGGAATTGGTAAACTGCTATATGCTTTCTTGTATTCCTACCTAATACAAAGTGTTTACACACAGAAATATTAGATACATATGATTTAAATTGATATTTTCAACAGAAATGAGTAGAAGTGGATTTCGTTATAATATCAATTAAATGTTATTCAACGTTTCCCAAAGCTATAGAAGTTTAACTACTTAATATTGTTTCATGCCATACTAAATGGACTAGGGGGGGGATTACCCGACTTTAAGAGATAGAGTTGGTGTGTTCTAAGTCCCACTCAGAGAGTTTTATTATAAAATGATTCCTGTGCTGTACCGCTGATGGCTTATACAAAGACGTTTCTTGAAAGGAAAATTATGAAGCAGTTCGTTTTTTACTTCAATTTTCCAGCAGATCTCCAAAGATAAACTGATGAATATATCAAATACGTTTAAGCTTTCTGCTATGAAAATTCAACAGCATATCGAAACCATAAATGAGATGTTGAATAATTTAATGTTTGTTTGATGTCTAATTTAGGTCATCAAGTAATCTATGTATAAAATCCATTCAGTATTTCCTATTACATAAGAGAAGATAATGTTACGCAAAAACAATAAACAAATATTGTTGATATATAATCTTCATATAATTATAGTAGGAAACGGAAAGCTTATATTAATGAATTATATGATAAAATTAAAAATGGTTGCGCTTATAAACTGGGTGTCTCAAAATAGATTCAGCCCATTAAAATGATAATGATTCATTACTGAGACAAGTGCAACGGGGATCCTTTAGAATACATAAAAATGTATCCTTTCAGCTAGAGACATCAAATCAATAATTTTATAATTGTTCCAGCTTCCAAAACATGCAATCTGTTTCGAGTTTCTTGTCTCAGCAATTACTTATTATCGTATTAATGGGTTTGAGAAGTTTTGAATGATCTTATCTCCAAATAAGAAGTGACGCTAAGAATTTTCCCTCTTTTGTTCAAGTGATCGTCGTCGAGGATTAATAGTTGTTATACTATTTGGTGTATATTGAACTCCGACCCCACCAATCATGTCATTCCAAAGACGGCGGAAGTGCATATTCCATTGGTAAGGGCGAGCTTGGCTGACAATAGGGGACACGGTTAAGATCCAACGGTACAGTCACAAACTGATCCACCGGAAGAGAGTTACCTGTGAACTGCACGACAGTTATATCCGCTGGATGACGATCAAAGATGCCATTCCAAAGACGGAGGAAGTGACACATTCAGATGGCCAGTTATGGAGAGATATTGAGTGGGCGATTGAACTGTTATATTACTCGGTAAAGACAGAAAGTCAGTCAGTTTGGAGATCGGAGAGTTTGGAGACAAGATGTGGTTGAGAAAGCCAGCACCCAGCAGAAAGCTGGGCCCCCGGGCCTCCGGTTGAGCAACCCCGAAAAACGAGAAAGACACAACGCTGATGGCCATAAGAGTGGGGGTCAATATGTTGCAGTTCTGTTCGGTCTCCAACTCCCTCTCACACACAACCCTTTCAAATAAAATGAGATGTATATTTTTTCTAAAAGACTGTAGCTAGTGTTCATTGCGTCTCATCTTTATTATTGTGTCGTCGTTATGATTCTGCATGCATCTGCATATGAGTATACAACATATTTTCAATTCTGAAACAAGAAAAGAAAACAGTATTATTAGTAGAATTATTTGCTGTCTCAGAGGTTACTGGTATATTGAGGCATCCTGTATAAATATTAGGCCATTCACTTCTTAAGGAGGAAGTTAATATAAACGAGATTGGACATAACTAGAATTTGCAGAAGAAAAATACATTTTTTTTTATTAGTATGAAAAAGAAATACATCATTCAGGAGAGATTTCATGGGGGATTTAACATAGTGGATCATTCCTGTTTGTAGCGAATCAGGTCTCTGGCTCAATGACTGACAACAAAGAGTTAAATATGGTAACTCTCAAGGTGTGTACCAGAAACGGCCACACGAGAAAAGTTTTTGTCAGTTATAAACCAGCAGAAGGCAAGGAATGTTTTAAATTTCTGAGCTAGCGAAACAGCTCTCACAATTGGAGGTAGTTTACGATTCTGTATTTCCTTCATCGACTCAAAAAATATTACTTCATGTCTTCCTGATCAGTTAAGAGGGAAGTTGAATCACGGTTATAAATTGAGTCATATTTTTTTCTTTAACCACGTTTCAGGCATTTTTATTCTTTTCAACACACTGGTCGTCATTTCTTCATCTAGTATTTATCGCTGGCACGAAACTGCAACGCAACAGAGGTGACGACATGTGTTCAGTGATGCAAAACATTGGAAATATCTTCCCGAAATTGATATTTAACATGCTTACATTCATCCGGCTTGACTTGCGCTAACCTCTAAATTGCGATAGGCCTACCTGCAATGTAAAAAGCGATCGAAAATCTGTTTTATAACCTTGTCTCAAAAATCGGAACTTTGTGGGACATATACAGTCATTTCAGCTGCCAGGCAGGCCACAAGCTCATTTCCAAACTTTAAATCAATGCAGTATTGCCTGTGGCTTGAGACAAACCAACCATATGTATTGATCTTCTTCGTAACGAGTTTTGCCAGTCGATCGCGTAAAAAAGATATTATTTAGAGGAAGACTAACGACCATAACTAGAACAGTGTCGAATAGCTTTTTATACGCGAGGAAAGCCTAATAGTAACCGGCTAAAACAGCTGAATAAAAGAAATTTCAAAAAACTTGATTTTATAAACATTAACAATATAGATGTTCTTTTTGCAATGTCTGTCTTTCTCGGTAATAATTATAATAAAAATAGAAACAATAAAATATATCTTAAATGAAAACAAAAAAGCTTATCAGTATGACACACATTAAAGACAGTACAATATTAAACGAAGACAATTATCAAAATAAAAGATAGTATTATTATCAATTTACTAAACAATGTTAAATATCAATAAGAGAATTCGGAGATATCGGATGTGTGTACCTATGAAATATAAACAAAAAAATATTTTTCTGTCCGGAAATATTTACTGAGGTATCTGCTCACATTACAACCAAATTCCAAAATGATTAACTGTGTTGATTAAAATGTGCATTGAATAAAGACGAAACAATACAAAACATTTTTAGCCAATATTTGGATATCAAAGAAAGAAATTGGGTTGGAGACATTTTTATATCAAAAATATGCACATGATCAAATGTTAAATGCTGTTTTCTAGCTACATTTCATATTGATTGAACGGCAAAACACCGCTGAATATTTTACGAAAACTAAATACAATATGTGTGTTATCTGTGTGTATAGACAATGAATGCAAGAAAATAGTGGAAATATATATTTCAAAGACAATTTTTAAAGGAAGGTTTTAAAAGAATTATGTAATTAAAAAACAATTCTGTTTCTGGATGCCTATTTCGCTACTGCACATGATGTTTGTTGGTTTGCTTGGGTTTTATTGTATATCAGACTTTATAGGTTATTTAATACCAAATCAATTTTATACGAAAACAGATCTATTTCAGGTAATTAAGTTTAGCATTGGTGCAGTTTAATTTTCTATAATTCTTCTATTTTGAGCTACTCAGTTTAGTCAAACATTTATATTTCAAACAATTCAGTTTGGTATAAATATAGTTTTTGTTGAAACACAGTTAAACATCAAAACAGTTCTATTTCAAAATATTGAGTTAAGCATGCAAAAACAGTTCAATTTCAAACAATACAGTTTAGCATAAATACGAAGTTTAAATGTCAAACAGTTCTATTTCAAGTAATTCTATTGACCTTACATGCTTAGTTTAAATGTCAAAACAGTTCTATTTTAAGCAGTTCAGTCTAGTAGAAGTTCATAGTTTACTTCTATTTGACCCATTGATAGGAACCTACTTGGTGCTACCACTCCAGACTAGAGGAGAACTGGGAGCGATCGTAATGAAGGAGTAATACGCATTCCTCAAACTCTAGCATTACTGGAACCTCACTATCAGATTTTTTAGTGTCATATCCAGAACACTCGTAAGTAGGGGTTATACCCCTCTGCACAGGTGTATTCTACTCCCCCAGCCAACTGGGCAACTCACAATTTCATCTATCTATCTAACTATCTATCTATGTCTCTGTCTCTCTCAGTCTCTGTCTCTCTGACTCTGTCTGTCTCTCTCTATATATATTTATATATATATATATAGTAAAATCTTCTATATAGAACGGTGGATGAATGTCAAGTTTTTTCCTTGTGCTTTTTATGATGAAAAAAAACACCTAATACTAAGTAACAAATTCACAATATTGCTAAGGATATCCATTTGACACAAGAATAAGATGCTTGAGTTTCAGCCTTGCATATAATTGATCAATGTGATCCCAACTTTTTTCTCAAAGACTTGCACGTTTACAAAACAATATTTACATCATTCAGGTCAGTTTTCTGTCAGTTTTTTACGTGTCTCAATGACAAAATATCAGCTTTTAAGATAAAGTTTACTTTTACTCTTGTACCAAACTAGGCACCAGTCACAGAAAAGTGTATGATCTCAAGATGGCCATATAATAATTGTTCTAGAAACCTTGTACTATGCATCCTTTTTAGGGGAACTACCCACTAACTACCTACCTCATTCTCTCTCAATATATATATATATATATATATATACAAAAACAAATATGATTTCCTAGTTTTCCTTTATGTTCTCGAAGTATATACCAATACATTTATATCGTCAGCCTACATATGAATGGAATTTTAACGCTATCCAAATTACTTCCAAATAATCATCTGTTTGTAATATGAGGATTATCATTCCATACTTATTGGAGTGCTCGAAAATGTTCTTCAAACGTATGAAGAAGAGGACCATAACAAGCACTTACCGTACACATTTGTCATGAATATTCTTTTGCGTTACATTCCTAACTCCTTGAGCGCCACAGGAAAGTGTCAACGTCATGACACCTAAAATTTTTCTACTGCATGCAATTTATTGTATCAGTCATTGCCATTCATAAACATAGGGTTTGATAGCATAAGGTATAATCAAAATGATATATGGCGACTCTTTCAAAGGACGTCTTTGCTAGATTTGGCCTTTCAGTATCACGGAATCTCCCTTGCAGATATACGGGCGGTTATCTCGGATCATAACTAAGCAGCTATCAAATCGAATATCTTTTTGCAAATTGATGATATGCAGTTTCCTAGCACACCACAGTTGAATTCTACCATCACAAGCTTATGTTCAAACCTATTATATCATTCCGTCATTTCAAACATTCCTGAATAAGCTGTTGATTGTAAAAGGGTCGCGGAAAAGAGGCCCTGAATTAAGACTATCTCCACTTTTTAGCCTTTTTATATATGCGCTGCGAGTTAACACGGAGTCGGTATGTCCCTTATCTCACAGAAAGCGATTTGTTGAACAGGGTTGTTTTATGGCAACCGTCTCTCGCGATGTGCCCTTATCAGCATTAGTTGTACTTGATCTTTCATTTCTCATGCTCTCCTTAAGTCACTTGTCGCTGTGGGCTATTGGTTGTTTCAAAAGTTTTCCAATGCATTGGTAATATGCGGCACAATTTGGCAACTTCCTATGTTTTTGCCGAGGTTGTAAAACTGACGAACCGTACTGGACTGTCAGATACCGAGTGCCCCTGAAAGCTACTCGCTGGTATGGAGCCCGAACTCAGAATCCACGGTTTTAGGTCAGCCTATGTTTTCCTGATTATCCAGATTCTTGCAAACGGAGCGAAATTTATAAAATCATCTGCTTGCTGTGCTGTGGTCAACAACGCCTTTTCCTTTCACACAGCTAATGTTTTTGGTTGATTCGGCGACTTTATAGGACAGCAGAAAATTGTAAGTCATGAATTCTTAAATAAAATTACGTTGTCTTTCTAACCTCATACACAGATAAGCTATACGGCACGTGTCAGTATACCAACTGCTACCCTTCGATCAACGTTAGCGGTTAAAAGACATAAATTGCTTCGTTCACATGATATACGCGCCACAAACTAGTACATAACCAAATGATGCGTCGAAGTATTTCATGAGAGGTTACAGAGCTATACGTTAAAAATCTTCTTTCTTTCATTCTCATGAAATAATCGTCTCGATTCTATGCTAAAGTTGGAATATATATTGGAAAACTATGATTTGTTTTGTAGAAAATGGTCATATTGTATATTGGCAAATTTTCAAAATGCATCGACCAAATATGGTAGTGCATTTTGTATATATATATTTATATATATTTATATATATATATATATAGGAACTGTCTTGATGCCCACCTTGGTCAAATATTCAGTGACAAGGATGGAGTTATGGACTAGTGCATTGTCCTGGTGGAAATGCCACTGACCCGATTTGCAGAATGCTGGCCTCTTCCGACGGCATCTCTTCCTGAAATCCCTTAAGACCTCAACATTGTAACCCTAACCCTAACCCTTTGGCCAATCAACTATTTTCGAAATTCACCAGATGTGACAATCAGGCTTTAGTAGGGTGTATTCGAATTGCTTCTGTAGCTGTTCATTTGAAACAGAAATCATAAACATTGGCCAATTATCTCATAAGATGTATAGCAAAATCTTACTGAATTTTCAAGATTCTACGACAATTTTAAATGCCCGTACAAAAAAATTGTTGAATGCACCGCCTATATATATATATATATATATATATATATATAATTTGACTCATTACATTTTTATTGACAAATATCTAAATGTAGAGTACCTCTTTTAAATACTTAGTCGCTTATATATTTGAAGGTTCACGAGGTAATTTTTGGGGTATAAGTTATATTATAGGTTGAATAACCTTTTAATTGCTACAATATATTTGTGATATTGTGCTAAAATACACTAAATAAACCTTTTTGTGTTCGAGATATCCATCTTCAATTATCAAAATTAATACTATGTATAAGTATCATTGGCCATGCAGTGACTTTTCTATTCTGTTCTTTGACGATGTAGTGGACTAATGCTTATAAAAACATAATTAACACGAGTGCTAAACAAACAGAATAGTTTTATATTTGGATAGATATGAAAATAAAGATAAAATTGTTTTTGTGCAAAGTCACTGTGGGCAGTAGCGAACATTTAGCCTGCGCATTGCGTTGATATTCTATCGTCTAAGTTGACGGTTGTAATTTGATACAGTTCGTTCGAGAGTCAATTAAGTAGAACTGTACCGATACTCTGAGACACAGTTGTATCCGTCTTGCCTGGATGACAAGTTAACTGTTCTCACACGCCTTTGATGATGGTTTGCCTTTATAGTACTTTGGAGGATCGTGCACCTCACTTTAGTTCCGCAAATTCCAAAAGAAGAAAGTGACCGTGTATTTTGTAGTAAAACTGACCGATAAAAAATATGAGATAGAGTATTTTGATCTTTTCTTATTGGTAGGTTTTTCTCATATTCTTGTATTTTCTAGAGCACGTGCGTTGAACTTTCTTAGGTTTACAATTGGGCCGAAATTGATCCGTTTTTTCTAGAGTTTTCGTTGACAAGGAAATTGCATCATTTCTTATAGACATTTTTTCTAACCACAGCTGATATACGATTTTTAATGGATGATAACAGTTTACTTACGAATAAACGCAATTAAATAATTTTAAAGTTGTAGATGACAATTTTATGATCGTTATAAAATTGTCATCTACACCTAACCCAAATGGAATGGAAACTGCGTAACATCTACAATCATTTTAACAGTACGTACAGTTCCTGCTGGAAACTATACAGTCTGAAAGCAGATGGTAACGAATGTCACATCAATTGATTAAACAAAACTGATGGAAAAGTGTTTCCATTCAGGGACACAACTGATGGGTTGAATCAATCTACCGTTATTGATTTCGTATGACCGAACCCTTCACTCTTTCTGAAACACAGCTCACGGCAGATCGTATTTAATAAACTGTGTATCTGCTTTCAATAAACTATATATCCCCGAATGATTAATATGTTGTATCAAAATCGCTCTCACCGTCTACTGTCCGATATCTTTCGCCGTGGCGATTAACAGTAAACAGAGACAACTTGTATGGTAAGCAGATTCTAGATAATTTTCAATCATCGGAAACAGGTATTGTTGTGCATCGACCCGCGAGATAACTAATAGACAAGGCTATTAAAACTCTTTATATGCGTGCTCGAATATACTGCAAGACAACAGGAATTGGGAATCAATATGACCAATTTCTGTCTTAAAATAAACGAAAGTGGGTTACGTTTATATATCAGGTAAATGTTAGCAACCTAGGAAAACTTTAGTGAAAATCATCGTTTGAATGCAAGAAAACCATTAAAATGACTTTCCCGATTGGTAATTGATAGATGTAAACATTAACAAATTTCAGTTTCGATGTTAATTTGTCCTCGAAACAGGGAACAGTGGAGGCAAAAAGTAAATGAAAATCAGAAAACATCGATTGAATAAATATATATATATATATATATATATATATGTGTGTGTGTGTGTGTGTGTGTGTGTGTGTGTGTGTGTGTGTGTGTGTGTGTGTGTGTGAATCATGTCCACAACAACTTTTTCTGATAACCGGGTTCTTAAAACACATTTTTTTAAAATGTTCTTACTAAAATCCCATTTATCTGAATGCTTAAAATTTAAAACATATAATGCTTGTGCTTACGATTCTTTAATAAGAATAATGCAGAAAGAATTGACCTTATCTATCTATCTATCTATTTTTCGAGAGACAATTAAGTATTGAACAAAGTGGATCTTTTCAAGTGAATAATTATTTTAGATATTTTTTATCAATCAAATTAAACTTTCACCTTATCTCTCAGGAAATATATCCCCTGGTTTAATTTAAAAAAAAAGCCTATCACTTGGTTTAATCTAAAACAAGCCCCCACCCAAAAAATAAAACATTCATCTGATTTAATTTCAAAATGTATCCATTATTTTGATCCAAAAAGTTACCGCTTCTTTTGATCTAAAATTTTATTGTCTAATGTAATAAAAAAATATCATCTGGTTATATTAAAGCAAGCATCATTTAGTTTATTCTGAAAAGTTAACCCTGGTTTAATGTAAAAGGTAACCCGTGGTTGAATTTAGAAATGTATCCCCTGGATTAATCCAACTGTTTTGTCTGGGAAAGCAACTTGCAATGAGTAGATAATATTAGGGGTCGATACTACTTAATCAGTAAATCCAGTTTGATGACAAAAAATTGAACCGAAATCAAAAGTAAAGCAATTTTTAAATATTTTTTATATTTTAGAAAATCTCAAGGTCTTTTAATTGATACTCCCTATAAGAAAATCATTAAAACTACAATTAAAATTTGCTGTTTTTCCTACCAACAAACGATTAAAACGTGAAAGAAATAATTATGTTTTTTTTTATATGTATGTTTTTCATTATAAACGGCATCATCTATATATTCATTAAGTAGGAATTTATTAGCTTACACATTTTTGTTGAGATTTGTTGCAGATTAGTGCAGGTATCGGTGTTTCTTGGTATTCTTTCTGAAATCGAAAATAACGAATGTTCCCTGCTAGAGTGGTATAAGAGTTAGAAATTCTAAAGGCTAGAGTAAGATTTTTTTTTATCCATCGCTGAAAAGATAATTGATAAAAATATTTCATTCCAATATATCGATTTTCATTAGAATAAGATCAAGCATTTTATATCAATTGCAGAAACAATTTAATATATTTATTTCATAAGATCATATAACGGAAAACTGTAAAGAGACAATTTTAAAACACATTTAAATCAAAATACAAATAAAATTAAGGGAATGATATTAGATTCTTAAAATATATTAGGTATAGAAATATTTTTTAGAAATTTGAAATTAACTTAAGAATTAAAATTTTAAAATAGTTATAAAAAAAACTAAACCTGAAATATATTTATTAATAAGGAATAAAAAAGAATAATACTGAAGCATATCCGAAGTAACGGGCTATAGATTTTTTTGGTATAATATATAATTTTTTTGTTGCCGGTCCAAAAAGAGAAAGAAAAATACACACACACACACACACACACACACATATATATATATATATATATATATATATATATATATATATATATATATATATATATATATATATCCTTTTTATGTATATTAGAATTATATTTCCTTATATACCTTACTTAAATGAATATGATTTGACGATGTTTAAAGTTAAAAAGAATGAAATTTTCTTTTTGAATTTCTATCAAATGAATCAGTTTACATAGCAGGTGAAATAAATTTATAATGGATTATATCTATTGATTTTTCTGTATTTTTAATGATATGGATGTGTTATATATATATGGATGTGTGTTGTATATATATATATATATATATATATATATATATATATATATATATATATATATATATATATATATATATACTAATTCCTAATAGGTATAATTTAATTCTGTTAATTCTTTTGTCAATATATTAAAATGCATTGACAACCAAATTAAGGTTTTTAATGAGAATTGTTTCTTATAAAAACAATTGTAAAAAGCAAAATACATTTTTTAATCATCTTTTATTTAGAAACTAAGAAGCAAGTTCTTTTTACACTCTAATGTAACTTTTGCTACTCTAATTTTTTAAGTAAAATTAAAAATTAAGTAACTAAAATAAAATTACTGAAATGCAAATGCACAATATGAATAGAGACAATCAACCTTAGAACCTTAATTAGAATAGGACAAGTGCCGGAGGAGACTGCGTCGGCGATAGACCAAAACATATGCCTACAAGAACACTGGTACACTCAGACTGAGGATATCAAATACCATGATACTGGCAAAGGATGGACGCTAGCCACTGCATCTGCTTGGAAAATCTCTGTCAATGCCACGATAGGAGGTTTAGGTATTCCTATAGGACCACAAGACCTTAAATCACTAAATAGTATTGAGGAAATTAAACCTAGCATGATGGTAACTACTTTTAATGGCAAGCCTAGCGCCACAGTAATCTCCTGCTATAGCCCTACCAATGTCAGTGAAGAAAGTAAACCCATCGCCTTCTATAATGAGCTATCTTCCATTGTTCGTAGCATCTCGAAACACAACGTTTCAGTCATCGGTGGAGACATGAATGCACAAATTGGTAAAAACTTAAAGCACAAATTCAGCCTACACAACTCGTCAAACAGAAATGGGGAATATCTAACAGATTTCACGCTAGAAAATAGTTTAACATGCGCAATTTCAAAAAAGGCTGGGAAAACTATCGACCTACACATACGCAAGTAATACTAAAGTACAGATCGACCACGTCTTTAAGAAATAGGATAATAGCGCATTGAATTGAGAGGCATATTTCTCTTTTGAGAGTGTTTCCTCCGATCACCGAATTATCACGGCTAAAATACGACTGGGCATACGAAGGAATACGACCCGAACAACAAACACTGTACACTATGACTGGTCCCTGCTTAATAACAGATATATTAGAGAGAAATATGCGTTAACCCTAAGAAACAAATTCGATGCACGACAAGAGAAGACAGAAAAGCATACTCCTAATGACAAAAAAAGAGAATTTTGTCAATACCAACTTAGAAGCGACAGCAGAGTTCATACCAACTAAACAAAGAGCAAAGCCTGAAGTCCCTTTGTAGACGTTAGCCGTTAGAAAAAAAGCGGGCTGACGTAGAAACTGCTTCCAAATGCAATAGGTTTGGCATTTCAACAGTTGTAGGTTATTTAATGCCAAAGCCATCCTTCTAGAACAGAAGTGGTACTATTTAACGCATAGCTGGGAGGATACAGGGGTTCATACATTTCCCAAGGGTATTTGTCCGAAAGAGAACATAATAGTTCGGCTGGAATTCGAACTCGCTTACTACGATTCCGCAGTCCATCGCTTTAACTATTACACTATGAAGATACCCCCATAAAAATGAATTAGCTAACATATACCTAAAAAAGTAAACAGAATACATACCAAATCAGATTAATAAGATTAGAGACTCTTTGAAGATAGATAATCTAGGATAGCATGACAAACTGTAAAGGAAGTGAGCAGAAGGAAGAGCACTGCGAAAGCTAAACTGAAAACTACCGGCCAAGAAGAACGAATGCAACTATGGAAACAACATTTCTAGAATTTACTCGGAAACCCTCCGGAGGTTACGTGTGAACCAATCATGAGAATTATTAGTAAACAATTAGACATCAAACTAGGACAGTTTACGCAAGAACTCGACTCAGTACTAAGAAAAATCAAAAACATAAAAGCATCAGGGCTTGATGAAATACCCCCAGAAGTATGGAAGACCAGGCATTTCGACGACATACTGCTCTGACACTGTAATGCCGTATATAATCAAAACACAATCGGCAGATGGACAAAGAGATGCATCCGCCCTCGAATTAACCAAGAATTTCCGAGGTATAGTCCTTACATCCTTACTTACGGCCAAGATAGACCATACTGTACTACGAAACTGCATAGAACACAAAATTGAGAACATTCTAAGGAAGAACCAAAATGGCTTTCGGAAAAATAGATCCACGGCGTCACAAATACTGATTATTCGTCGAATTCTTGAAGGTGTACGTGCAAAAAACCTACAGGCAATATCATTTATCGAATTTACCTAGGCCTTTGACAACATACACAAAGGAAATAAAGAGCAAATACTGCTTGCCTACGGCCTACCCAAAGAAACCGTCGCAGCATAATGATGCTATATAGAAACACGAAAGTAAAAGTCCACTCCACGATTGGAGACACAGACTACTTCGACACCGTAGCAGGTTTGCTGCAAGGAGACACATTAGCCCCATATCTCTTTATCATCTCCCTCGACTTCGTGCTTAGAATGTCTATTGATATAATGAAAGAAAACGGTTTAAAGATAACAAAGGAAAGAAGCAGAAGGTATCCCGCACAAACAATTACGGACGCCGACTACGCCGATGACATAGCACTTCTGGTAAATGCACCCTTTCAAGCCAAAAACCTGCTACATAGTCTGGAACGAGCAGCTGCAGGCATAAGCCTCCATGTCAATGCTCACAAGATGGAATATATACGCTTTAAATAAACAGGCGTATCTCCACACTAAACGGTAGCTCTCTGAAACTAGTAGACATGTTCACCCACCTAGGAAATAGTGTCTCATCAACCGAGACAAACATCAACACGCGACTAGCAAAGACATGAACAGCCATTGAATGGCTATCGGTCATATGGAAGTCAGATCTGACTGATAAAATGAAACGCATTTTTCCAAACAGCGGTCGTGAGGATACTGTTGTAAGGATGCACTACTCACACTCTAAGTAAACGTATGGAGAAAAAGGTTGATGGCAACGGCAGAAGAATGCTGCGATCAATACTGAACAATTCCTGGAGGCAGCACCCCACATAAAAGCAGCTGTACGGCCACCTACCACCCATCACACATACTAACCAAAATAGACAAACCAGACATGCGGAGCACTGCTGGAGAAGTAGGGACCAACTCACAAGTAATGTACCCCTGTGGACCCCTTCAAATGGACGAGCAAAGCAGGACGACCAACTTGAACCTACATAAATGAACTCTGTGCCAATACAGGATGTGACCTTGAGGACCTGCTGGAAGCGATGGACGATAGATAAGGGTTGTCGGAGAGGGTCAGGGACATCCCTGCCGTGATGCTGATGATGATGATTTTAAAAAGTCTATTGTCATGCAAAACTTTTGGCTCCTGATCTCAATTAAGATTTGGTTGTACAATGATACTAACTTTTAGAAAAATGTGAAATAAAGTAATCCATTCCACATTGTCTGTTATGAGTTTCATTTTTGTTATTTTAAAGAAATGATGAGAAATTAACTGACATGTAAGTCACGTTACACAATAAACAGTTCATTTATTTCTGGGCATTCTGAGTTAAGATATTTATTAAATGGTTAAACGTGTTTTCCCAAATCATAGACTAGTGACAGGTATCTTAAAATTATATTTGTCTTGACAGTCAATTAGGAAACTTTTATATTAAGCTGTCATCAAATATCAAAATCCACATCTAAAATGTTTATGAATATCTACGTAAATATCATTCACACCCTGCCTCTTTGTCACTGTTTTTACCTCCATATGTATCTGTCTGTAACATTCTATTTCTGTCTGTCTATCTTTCTTTGTGTGTGTGTGTGTGTGTGTGTGTGTGTGTGTGTGTGTGTGTGTGTGTGTGTGTGTGTGTGTGTCGCTCTCTACCAGATTATATATATATATATATATATGTGTGTGTGTGTGTGTGTGTGTGTGTGTGTGTGTGTGCGTGTGTGTGTGTTGGTGGGTGTGTATTGCATGTCAATGTATTTTTAAGTATTAGCGCTCTTAATCTCAAATTCTTATCAAATATGAAAATGATGTATATATATATTTAATAGGTCATAATCAGAAAAAAAATTGTAAAAACATTCATTCCGAATCGTTTTTAAAAACAATATTTGATATACTAGATATCTCATAAGAGAAGTGATGAAAATTTCTGTAAGAATCCCATATGCGTTCGTTAAATGAACATTATTTTCTGGTATCCATGTCTTTTTAACCTACCTTTATAAAATCTACTGTCATAAGACCAAGTAAGAAGCTTTTTTTGGGGGAGCTACATGATAAGCACGGACCGGGTTAGTTTCAAATTAACCGGGTCTGCTTATTTTGCTTATTAAGTTGTTTATGTGTCCCCCTAAATATGTCTATCCAATTTCAATGTGGCACTTTATATTCATGTCTTCTATCATTGATTTTATATTGTCTAATGCATTTTTTCATTCTTTTTTATGATAGTGAATTCTCTATTAAAATCATGACCATTGGAAAAATTGTTGTTCAACATGTATAAGTTTGTTGTAATCCATAGATATGATTCTCTATCTGTATATCCTTTGTCTAAATTATCTTAGCCATTTTGACTTTCCAATGTATTACTTTTAGCAAGGTCTTCAGTCAAAGTAAATCAATTAATGTTTTTACTTCTGCAATTAGATTCGCGGATTTTTTTTTAATTACGAAGCCAGTGAATGAATTGATTGACGTGAAGTTTTATCAGCATGAGTTTTTCTAGATATTATATGACTTGCAATAGTGGATTTCACTTCGGAGTACTTATGGATTACGTCCTTAATTAGTATGAAGTGGCTTCCAAACATTTCTTTAAGGCCATCCTTCGACAATATACCAGCATGTCTTATTGAAAATATCTTTTAAGTTGTGTTTAAATTTTAGTTCAGAATAACCCGATGGCTTTTATTTACATCTCATAATGCTATGAGAGTGTTTTTGAATTTTGTTGCGGATGTGACTTTCTCTGTTGTTTGTAGAAGAAGCTCCAAATTCTACACGTTATTTTTTTTTCTTTTTTCTTTAGGCATAGAAATGGATTTCAACGGGAAAAGCAATGCATTAAAAATAAACATGTCGGGATGTTCCCGGACATGCTATTAAAATTTGAGATCATTTTAATGAGGTTTCATAAAGCTATTTGATCACAAAATGATATGTTTTTTTCCTGAAACACCCTGTATATCACAAATATACATTTCTAAAACAGCATATATATATATATATATATATATATATATATATATATGAAACTTTTTACATGTCAGCATCAACTCGATTTATCATTGCATAGTGTATATCAGTTGATGTCCTTTTATGTTTCCGTTATTTTTTCTTAATTTACAGGGTAAATCAAGTTAATGTCATCATAATTGAGGTTATAAAGAATTTCTCTATTTTCCATCGTTTATGTCACTGTACATTCGTCGTCTAAACCCCTGAGTCTCAACTGACAGCTGAAGTTAAAACAACGTTAGTAATAACCCTGTCCTTTTTTACATTATTATCATAACGGTAATTTTGCTTAGATTGACACGCTTAAATGATTGATATGCCAGTGTCTTTATTTTACATTGAGTGTTTATTTTACAAAGATCACAAGCGCCTTCCTTTTTTTTTGCTGTAATAGCCGAGCATTTGACCCTGACCGACAAACTATTTGTCCTTGCAAGAATAGTAAATTGCCAGTCGTCTTAAAAGCTTCAATTCCATTTTATTCAAATATTTTCTTTATTTGTATCTGTTTATTCATTTGATATTCTAAACGGCTGGCCGTTGCTTTAGCTTTAGCGAAGAAGAAACGCTGACAGCCAATGACGTTTACTCAATTATGAGGTGCAGCTCATGCATAATTAGACGTGACCGTAGTGTCAGCAACTATTCATCAAATTCAACACCATTTTGACAGCCATATCGCCCGCACAACATAGCAATAATAAATATCGTCACCTTTGCAACAAACCAAACAGTAAGCAGTGTCCCGAGATTTGTCTTAGCCAGAAGAATCACAATGGGGAAAATCACTTCAAAATTAACATCTGAATCAGAGACATACCAAAGGAATTTTCGATGGATATACGAGCTGACTAATTTTAGATACCAGTATTTCAGGGTTTAAAATTTACAACTCATTAAATATCTGAAAACTTGAACACAACTTGGAATACCTAACAAAGTAATAAATTTTCCCGGGCTATTCCCACACTTAAAATAATTAGACTATTTTAAAATACTCCAACATTTCATCATGAAATACGAGAATTCTTTAAAACAATAGCTCTGCCACAAACAGGATGTAAGAAAAAGTCAACAGTGTTAAACTTTTACATATTGACATATTTCTATTCAGAGAAAAAATCACCTTATTTAGTTGAATTCGGAAGCTTCAAGGAAACCAAATAACGCCAGAGTTAAATAAAGGTATTTACTATTGTTGAGACATCAAATAACGTAATCGTTGTTAACAGACTTATTATTAAACTTACATACAGACGAATTGCAGTGAACTTAGCATAATCTTTATCGAGGTGGGAAATGTAATCGTTGACCAAACAGTTAGAGTTTCAATTCAGTATCTATCTATCTATCTATCCGTTTCTCTGTCTATCTATCTCACTGTTTATCTCACTTTACATATATATATATATATATATATATATATATATATATATATATTCACACACAGAAGAAGGCACACACACACAAACACATAAGTACACACATACTTACATATATATATATATATATATATATATATACATAAGGAAAAACATATATTCACACACACGCACACACACACACTTATATATATATATATACATATATATATATACGAGGATCAATAAATAAGTTTCTAGACTTTTTCGTATGGGCACTTTTAATGAGAGTACACACATGAAACTCTAGTCCCCTTCAAAGTGATCTCTTCAAGCTGCAATGCACTTGATGTACCGTTCTAGATGACCCCATAGAAGTCCTCTTGTGTGAGCGTTTCAATCAAATTCATCAAAGCCTCATTCATTTCCTCAATTGTCTAATAACGACAGCCTCTGAGCTTTGGGAATAACCAAATGTCACAGGGAGAAAGGTCTCGACTATAGGGAGGCTGAGGAACTGTCTTGATACCCGCCTTGGTCAAATAGTCTGTGACAAGGATGGAGTTGTGTAATGGTGCATTGTCCTGGTGGAAATGCCACTGGCGTGATTTGAAAAGTGCTAGCCTCTTCCGACGAATCTCTTCCTGAACTCCCTTAAAACCTCACCATTGTAACCCTAACCCTAACCCTTTGGCCAATCAACTCTGGTGTTCTGACTTCCTTGCTCCTCCCACATCCCTCACAGACTCTCTTATGCCACTCAAAAACTGACGCTCGATTCATGCAAGAAGGTCCAAAAGCAGTCTGAAGCATTACATCCGTTTCCGTGTCATTTTTTTCAAGGTTAAAACAGAATTTGCATATCGTTCTTCTAAAGTGTCTTCACGTCGAGATTGCATTTTTGAAATTCACCATCTTTGACAATCAGGCTTTAGTAGGGTGTATTCCAATTGCTGCTGTAGCTGTTTATTGGAACCTGGAGTCATAAAAATGGTTTTGTCATCTCAGAATACGTATAGCAATAGCATACTGAATTTTCAAGAGTCTACGACAATCTTAAATGCCTGTACAAAAAAGTCTGGAAGCTTTTTGAATGCACCACATATATATATGTATTCTTCGATCCGGTAGATCTGGAGTAGAGAACAATTCTGTCACGACATTTAAATTATTCAAAATTTATGGTAAAGAGATCAAAGTAAATGATTTCACAGAACAAATATTCCTGCAAGAAAAAAAAACGAAAATTTGGTCATATTAGGATTATAAATTTGTTTCCATCCTGCAAAGAGTATTGATATGAATCAATAACTAAAAAGAATTTAACAGGACTTCTTCAGATCCAATATGGAGATAATACATCCAACCAGAATGGGGGTGGAAGGAAGGAGCTTTTCCTCTCGTTTGCAGTTAAGACAATAACAAAATAACGAGGAAATGTAAAAATTAAATTAAAACTTACGTCACTCGTTATTTTGTTATTATCTCAACCGGAAGACAGAGGAGACCGGACGTAATCTTTAATGGGACAAGGCTCTTTCCCTTCCTTTCCCTCCTGTGGCCACCCCCATTCTGGCTGTATTCATTATCTTTATTTTCGATCTAAAGAAGCCCTTTTGAATTTATTGATTAATGGAGTTAATGATCTTAGCAGGATGGAAATAAATTTAAAATCATAATGTGACGGGATTTTTTTTCTTGAAGATATATATATATATATATATAAGAACAGACCTGGTGACATGCATTCAAATCTTAAACTAGTCTGATTGCATTTTACATAGCGATTATAACCTTGGGAGAGATCGGAATATTTATATTCACCCATCAACAATGAGTAAAATAGGAGGGTAGACTGTGCCTTTTAACTTGGTATGGCACCCGGGCTTGGAAAAAGAAATAATAAATTTAATCCTATTAATCTCCGCTTAAACACTTTCATGGTTTTGCATCCTCAATGTTCAGAAATATGTGTATATATATATATATATATATATATATATATATATATATATATATATATATATATAAAGTGTGTGTGCATGTATAAATCACAAACTGCACTAAAATGAAGATGAACGAACGTCCAAAGTAATATCTGCTTTTAATTGATCAGGCGTAAATATAGATAAATATTTATTTTAAATACCCTGTCCGGTGGCAAAATCTGCTTGTAGAGCCAGGAGTGGCAGTACCACCTTGAGCTACCAAAACTGTGTTATCACCGTGGCAGCTGATGAGGACTGGGTATTGCACGTGCTTACCCACGTTGTATGATGAATATTTGAACACCAAGACTCTCTGGAAAGCAAGATGACTCTTTGGAAAGACAAAGTGACTCTTCAGAAAGTTGGAGTGACATCCTGGAAAGACAGGACTTTAACAAATATCGATAGTACAATGAAAGGATATCTGTAGCGGGGAGGTAGAATATATCACCCAACATACTTGCTCATACAGTAACCATCTGGATATGTACCAGGCTACAACGTGTGATTGCGGCAGAAAATTCAACAGCTTGTTCAACAGCTTGCGAGGGTCACGAATCCACAAGGCACGATGGCGAAAACAACCTAATTCTCCTACCGGAGAATGTAAATCGAATGATGGGATTACCCACTCAGTATTCACGAGCTCATTGCTGAGCGTCAACGTCCTGGACACAAACCTGGTAAGCCAAGAATTTAGTGGCCCAAGGGTGAAAAGATAGCTAATTGGACAAACTTAAACCAGGAGCTTTCTTTTTACTCACCACCCATCTTAAGGGCCCAATTGATCAACAAATATCTTCTTTCAGCAGAATTATATATGACGTTTATCTCGAGTGCGTTTTTGCATTAACGCATAAAAAAGATAAAACTGAAGGAAAAGGAACCAAAGAGATGAGGGATATAGAAGAGATTTCAACATGAATGAAATACACGCGGAACCACCATTCCCGTGCGAAAACGCAACATCAAGAAACGGTTGCTATGACATCTACGGTCGAAAGTAAACGCGTTTTAAAATCACAAACTGCACTAAAATGAAGATGAATGAACGCCCAATGTAATGTCAGTTTTTAGTTGATCTGGCGTATATAGACGTATATATTTCATTTAAATACCCTGTCCTGTGGCAAAACTGCTTGGTAGCGCCAGGATAGGCAGTACTGCCTTGAGCTACCGAAACTCTGTTATCACCCTGGTTGGTGGCTGATGAGGACAGGGTATCCCACGTGCTTTCACACGTTGTATAATGAAAAAAAATTATATTTATATATATAAAGTATGTGTGTATGTGTATGAGTGTGTGTGTATGTGTGTGTGTGTGTGTGTATGAGAGAGAGAGAGAGAGAGAGAAAGAGAGAGAGAGAGAGCAAAAGTGGAAAGAAACAAAGAACGGTTGAGCGAGGGAATGGCAGAAAATCAAGATTCCAAATATTAAGGAAATCGTAATTTCCTAGATTTTTTTTCCAACAGGAAAATGATGCCTGCTTTATGAATTTCAAAATCAGAACCTGGAAAACTTGCACTGGTGATAAACACCTAAAGATCTTGTGCTGTTAAAAAATATACAAATCCACTTGAACGCATTCACACATGGACTCAGACGTAGTCACACATATGCACAGACATACATGTACGGAGACTGAGGTGTACACACACACACACACAGAGAGAGAGAGAGAGAGAGAGAGAGAGACTTCCCAACTTGAGTAGTCTTTGCAGATTGTATTGTATTTCCATGTTCTTATCTTTGAGGCATATCATTTCAAATGCATTGAATTTAGAAAACGGAACAGATATTCTTTCTTGGATTTTAATAGGGACATCTCAGAAAAGATGTTTTCTTTGGTAAATCTACGCACCATCTATACTCTAAATATTATCCTGGGCTGTTGAATGTCTTACGGCTAAATCGACTTAATATTCAAGAAATTATATTGACGGCAAATATGAAAAACCTTAATTTATTGGTAAATATTCTATTATCTCTGAAAACACTATGCTAATTGATATGTTGCTGACTTTCTGATACTAAGAGTTTAGTCTGAGAATAGTCGTTGTGAATATTCTTAAACTTCCATTATATATTCTTAACTGATGAGTTGATTCGGCAAATATTAAGGAATTCCCTTACTCTGTTTTGTGACGCATTTGTCTTAATATTTACCAATTTTTTTCACGAACTGTTCAAAATTATATGTTGCATTTGCAGTCCCTCTAACAGCAAGTCTCTTCAATGCCAATGATGTTGTCTAATGGAAGAACAAGGACTAATGTGGTAATGCACCAGAACCAACGCAGTAATTGTCTGAATTATTTGATGAAAAACTTGCTCTAGCGTCATTTGTCCTGATTTTTAAATTTAGAATGCTCCTTCCCTAAGACCTGTTAACCGAAAAGTGCAAAGATATCAGTTTTCCATACAATCTAGCTCATCGCTGGAGGAAGTGAAGATAGATTTACACGTTTCCCAAGTGTATTGATTCAAAGCAAGATCAAATATTCTAGAACAGAATTTGGACTCAGATTCTCTATTCAATTTTCCGTGATAACAATTACGCCTATAACATTTGCTAACATCGTAGTTGCGATGAAAATGATAAAAAAATCGCTAAATTATTCACACCAAGGGTTAACATACACTGAGTGCATTTAACTCGTTTTGCTATTAGTATAGACATGAATATTTTAGTGTCATACTTTTTTTTTTACTTATTTATAGTGTTATTTCAATTTAGCGGCTTTCATCGATATAGCTTCAAAGAAAAGCGGTTTAAAATTTTCTCTTACACTTTATAAAATCCACTCAAATGCCAGCCCTCATAAATTTCGCACTAAACGCTATGACAGATGTTCGAAGGAATTTTTTTTTTTTTTTTCCAGATCGGAAAAAGTTGCCAAGAAAAATCATTGAAACTGATCTGTTTTCTTGTGAAAATAAGCAAACTTATTTTCGACGTTCATTCGGAAGTTCAACATTGATTTCATATACATTTACCGATTAATAAATTATCAATTATGCAAACATTTTATTTAGGAAATAATAATATTGTGTTAATTCCACAAAAAAATTAAAGATTTCGGATTGCGACATTGTAACACCTTTTCTCACTTTTATTTGATTATTTTTGGTTTTTTATTTATTAGTATATAAATTCGTGGGATATTTTTATGTCAAAGCAAATCTTGCAGAAGAACAGTAGATGAAATATTCAACTCAGCGTGGCGATAAGGGGATTCGTAACTTTGCCAAGCGTATTAGTCCAAATTTGAATGTAATAGCGCGGCTGGTGTTCGATCTCGCTTACAATTATGTCATAGTCCAGTATGTTAGCCACTATCTCACTGGAAATTAACCCTCACTTTTTGATTTAGCACTTTTCAAGAGGTATCATGCTTTTCGATATTCGTTGTTATTCTAGGAAGTAGCAATATGCTTTTTTTCAGTTTGGAAACAACGAACTGAAGATCATCTGATTAATTTCCAGGTTGATAAAATCGCTTCATGCAAGCCGCTTTGAATTTCCGTCTGGTTGAATTATCCATGATTATTACTGTTATGTCTAAAAAATGCCTGATTTAATGAGGCATTAACAAGTTAACACAGGTTTATGACGATCAGTTTTTAGCTTAAGAATACTTTTACTTTCGTAGTACAGGTCAAATTAAGAAGACTGAAAGTCTGTGAGTGATTATTTTTTCTTAGCTACTCATTTTCGAATTGAGGAACAAACCAATGAGATGATAAACCTCAGAAGATCGTTTCGATTGTTTTCAAGGAAAACGTTGGTTCATGATTTAGTGATTGATCAGCTGACTGAAAAATTAGTCTGTAGCTTCTAATCACAGATAATTAGTCACATTATTTTCAATACAGAATCTACATGAATGAGTCTTGAGTCAAAGATCATATTTATATGCAGGCAAAACCTCTTTATTTATTACCACTGAAACCGTTTCACTAATTGCACACCCAGATCAGATAAATAGATTAGACCAAATCTAAAGATAACCAGCTTCATTAAGAATTTAACGACGTTAAATTCTTAATGAAGCTGGTTATCTTTAGATTCGGTCTAATTTATTTGTTCTTTCTCCATCTATTAGTAAAATGTGGCCAGGCAAGTGGTATAAAAACTCATTAGAGGATCATTACACCACGTAAAAACTGAGTTTGTGTCGCATTCTGCCCATGGTGATGGAGTGTAGAAAGTAAATACTTTTTTGATCTGAAGAATTGTTATTATTTTCTTTTCCAGCACAATCGACTAGGGCTGTAGAATAGACTCTCTTCAGAGGGGTGGGATCCCACCTACGAGTATTATTGATATGAAATTAAACAATCTGATGTTGAAGCTTCAGTAATCCTGGAGTTTTGGGGATTATGAAGTGCTCCATCATTGGTATAATTCATGGGTACACTTTGGCCCGGAGTGGTAGCATTTTATTGAGCCCCATCTATGGGTCAAATAGAACAGTTGGACATTTAAACTGAGTGCAAATAAATGACATGCTAAATTGACTTGTTTCAAATAGAACTGTTTGATCATATAATTGTATTTAAACAAAAGACCTATGTTTAATTGATCTGTTAGGGACACATGTGCATAATAATTAGGGACTCCATTGATTGTTTTAATAGTCAAACACAGGAAGTAAAGTAAAGGAATGTATATGAGAAAGATAATCGAGCCAGGAAGAGAGAGAGAGAGAGAGAGAGACAGACAGACAGACAGAGACAGATGACACTTTCGTTTAAGTGTCAAGGAGTTGGCTGGCGAAATTAATTAAATGAAATTAGTTAATTTTATTGAATGGTGATTAATTTAATTAAATCATGATAATAAGTATTTTATTAAAAATAAATTCATTTTGGGTGTCCAAGTATTTTTTGAGAATCGTGTATAAAATAAACACCAGTGATCCGATCAGAACTTGTTGACCTATAAATCTGTTCCCCAAAAAATAAACATCCGCACACGTGCAAGACCTGTCAAAAAGAGTCATCGGATTTCAAAGCATAAACAAAAAAATGTATTTTTAAGATGACAGACAAATTAGGTTGGCGTCACCAAGTTTGGCACAAGGCCTTGAATCACTAAATCATTGGTCAACCAACCGCTGGACTGCTCCTTGTAGCCCCTCCCGATGACTGTGGCTGACTGGCCGATTGTCTAAACCAATTAGAGGCAAACCGGGGGGATTCTTACGATGATAGCCATTGGTCGGCAGTCCCCATTGGCTGACCAATCAGAAACTGATTATTCAGGATTCGGGCCCATAAATAGAGGACACCCAAAACGAAAAATCGAGTTGGTTAAAGAACCAAATCCGTTGCCATTGCATTCGACACTTTGACACTGCCTAATTACAGTTAAAACTCTGCAAGTCAACTACTTTCACCCACAGTTCGCGGTGTTTGATGGAAAATTATTTAAACAACTGTGTAAATAAACGTTTGTTACTGTTTATAACAGACGCTTTTTTTCGTCATTTTTCTAAATTTGCTTGGCAACTTTTCTTCTCTCCAACACGAATTCCATCTTTCATCGACTGGATCACATCCATCTTCTCTTTCCTCGGATCTGAAAGCAATGTGGGCGTGGAATGAAACAGAGAAAGACCAGTCGACACATGTGCGTCTAACTAGGTGTCGTGAAGCTATAGTACCACAGAGAGAGGGGGGAGGGTTCCCGAAATCCAGATCATCATAGCAGCAGAGTTCCAATTCAAAAATAGAAATGTATCAAGAGAAATCGTCCGCTGACTCTGATTCCTTGGAGGACACTCAAACGGTAAAGCCGTTTAGAGTGAGCGGGGGATAGAAAGCAGAAATAGTCTGTTGGTTTCAGGACGAGACGTTGTAAAGACAGCGGTTGAACACCAGACATGACAATAAGAAGACAGCTGAAAATTACGGCTTCCATTTCGGGATGAGCTCTATAAGTTTTTTTTTTACATCCACCGTAAAGCTGTGAAGATGGAAACAGTAAGGATGCACGTGCTAGAGCTACAACAGAAAATGAGAAATATAATATCAAGTTATGTGTAAGGTCTGTCTGTCTGTCTGTCTGTCTATCTTCTAACGACACTTTATTTATCTCTGTCTAGCTAAAGTGGTCAATTTTTAACACTGTTTCTCTCTTCCCGAAAACTACTAAAAGGTGTATTAACGAATACACTTTGGTATTAACTAACCAAGACGGTTGTGCGTTTGTCAGTTCTTCATCGTTTCATTAAGGTGCAGGTTACACCAGGGGTCTGAATAATACTTAAGGTGTAGTGCTACACTCATATACTCGTTAGAACAGTGGTGGTACAAATGTCTTTATTATGCCGTAGCACTACAAGTGTCTGCAAGGAACCTGGTGGTACAAACGTCTATGAGGTTTAGCAAAAGTGCAAATATCAATTTGAGAACTTAAGCGTTATAAAATTCTATTTGTGCCGTGTATTGTTACAGATAGCAGTACATGGAACCAATTAGTTTTATTGATTTATGCAAAACAAAATAGTTAGAAATAAAACTGTTTGACCATTTAACTGTATGTATCTACAAAATATTTTTACAAGTCATATACTTAATAGATACTTAAAAGCAAGATATGGCATTAAATTATAAACAATGGTTGATATACCATAAAACTAAACTCAACCAAACTAAATTTATGTTCTTTTCCCCTAAACAAAAATCCCTCTGTGTTTGGGGACATTCTAAGACAATAGGAAAATGAGATTGTACAAATGAAAGACTTTCACAACTTTTTACATTTGCAGTAACAATGTATTCGTCGATGTGTGGTTGCCAACGAAAATATTCTTAAGAAGTTAAATCTGAGATTTAATAAGATAACAATAAAAAGAATACACAATGAATATCTTTACTTAGTAAACTGGACATGCATCATTTTCTATTTCAAAATAATATCACTTCTTTTTATATATCATCACTTATTCTAATATAGTATCTGGAAAAAGATACTTTTGAAAAAAATCAACTCTTATATGCTTGTAAAATATATCTAACCCAACTATATCATTTTCGCTGATTCAAATGATTCGATTTTAACTGCATGTTTACCTGTCTGTTTTTCTTCTTATTACTTAAATGTTGTGATTGACATATTTTTTATGCTTATATTTACATTTTGTGTAGTTTTTTTTTAATGTTGTTTGCTCACGGCTGTATTTAATGAGGGTTCCTATTAAATACAAATCATTTATAGATAAATTTATTTGCCACATAGATCGGACCCAACCATTTACTACCACTCCGAGGAATAGTAATGAATATTTATTCTACATTCTGAAGATCTCTACGACTGGAGTCTTGGCGAAAGATGCAGAGGATACAGTGATCATACTATTCACCTGTCTACAGGGCAGAAATACAAGTAGAATAATAGATTATCTCAGATTTTTTTTTAAAAAGTCATTGAGGGTCATTTGAACTACGTTGTTCGGGATTAAACATAATGTGTCATATTTTATTTGGATTGGATTAAATGACGAAATTAATAATTCTTGCTCTCAGTTGATCGGATGCTTCATATAGCTTATTACTTCAAAGGGGTTCCGCTTGCAATAATTCTTCTCCAAGAGTTTTCTAAGGGTAATTAGTTTTATTTGAATTTACCCTTTTTTTTATATAGAGCCAGTTGTGCTAAGGTCAGGTGTTAACAAGTACCGATTCCTGAACTGAATTACTATCGAACATCAAAAATAGATTAAATTTTAGAAAAGAAAATACATCACAAAAACCTTTTAATTTTCTATATTTAGATGTAGAAAGGGATTCATTTGCTTCCTCAAATAAAATATCGGGAATAAAATGCATTCCCTCCAAATCGGATTTTGAGGTTTTTTCACAAAGACTTCTTGTCACCGTAAACCTTTAGGCGAGATGAATCTCTGCTGTTGGTTACGCATGAATATATAGTGACTTAATTTTTAATTTCATTCCTAAAAATATATTTTCTGCATTCATAGACGATATTATATATTCCCTATTTCACAAATAAATTAAAAAATAAAGAAATGAACAATTGATAAATAAGTGAAATAAAGGAATTTATTTCAATAAGAAGAGAGTGTTGGATTCAGATTTCCCAACACCAGTAAAATCCCGTTCTGTTTTACTACGTAGACAAGAACCTTATCTTCTTATACCGAAAGGAATTTACTAAGATTGATATCTCAAATATCTCGAGGAATCTATTTCCATTACCCACCTGTTTAAGTTAGATATGATCAGTAATTACAATTCTATTGATTTCTGTCAAGCCTACATTGGAAATGTCAGCAAAAAAAGGTTAGATCGAAACCAAATCAGACTGTAAAATAAAAAAAGAAGGGCTTAAGTAAATATAAAATAAACGTATAACGAATAAGCATACGAAGCAACATTCATAATTTAGGTTAAATATTCCTGATGGTTTCATATGAACAGACCTCTCTTCTTTCCAAATTAAAGCATAAACGAAACCCGTTAAAATTTTCTCGCTTCGTCGGTGGAGATTACAAAAAGTAAGCTTCCAAGGAAAAAAATATGACCATCTATAGGTCAAATAAATCTAAGAAATTATGTGTATTTGATAGGGATATTTAATGTGATACTACTGTCAATTATTTTTTATATTTTTATTGTTACTTGAAGCTATAATTGTTTACTAAATATTATAATTAGTTACTTGAAACAATATAATTGTGTGCAAACAAATAACCGCTATTAAATGGAAATAATTATTTTAAGTCATTTAATTGTTAGTGTTAGATAGGAACACGTGAAACCATGCAACTGTTTGTTAATTTTTAGAATTAGATTAAAGCCCTTGAATCAATACAACTATACGCATGTTATATGTCTTAAATATGAATACTTGGTATCATGATAAAGCCTTGTAAGAAACGCTAATATGACAAAATAAAATCGTAAACATGAACTTAAAATGAACCCAATTTCCTTACCAGAAGTCATGAAGTGGGCGTAGACATGTTTACATGCAGTTAAAAAGCAATCCATCAAAATATAAATCTATTTGCAGATATATGCAATTTCATTTTGACTCTGAATAAATCTCATTAAAAAAATGTCATTGTACTCCAATTGTATCTTTATTATTTCTGTTTTTTTCAGAGACAGAACATATCTTATTGTCATATTTATTTTTTTGTTGATTTTAGAATAAGGCAAAAATTTAGTCCTTAAAGTAAACTGAGCATTTTTCTCGTAAAACTACAATAAGTCATATCTATAAATTTCCTTATACAAATATACAACATGCAAAGTATGGCGGCAATAAGGTTCTGCATAATCACTGCATTTGTCTTCTTTTAGAGCAAATCATTACCCGATCATTAAGGTATTAATGGCCTGAATATTTACTAGGGTGTCAGAAAGCGCTCGCAACCCAACTATCACAGGTAAACTGGGTGCTTGTCTGTATGACTGACATTGAAGAATCAATCGCTTTAACAGTTGGTAGGAGAACCCGCCACACACTGTGGTTGAAGATTAATTTTAAAAAATGACTTAGCTACTGGCAGAGCAACAAATATTACTAAAATTTCAGAGCTAGCAAAATCGATCTCTTCATTGGGGGTCGGGTACTACGATTTGTCAAACGAAGAATCATTCCTTTCTGAATTTGTACTAGTTAGCATCTCTTCATCCCATTTTTGGCTCGGCCAACATTCTTTGAGAAACCTTGAAGCCACAAGAGAAAAGTATTTTTATCTCTTAAAATATTCGAACTATTGATCTCATCGTCATTGTTATTCTCACAACCTTTCGACTGCAATTTTCTTCAGCTTTCTTTAGGTGTTTCGTGACATACTTGGGAGCCTACACAGAACCTCGAACTGAACCCTCTATCTAATCCACGGTGTAAATTGTTTAAAGTCTGTTAACCATGACCGGGTAGAAGTATTAAGCTATGGTTAGTATTCCTCGTTATTCTGACTGGTAGTAAGGATTGAACCAGCAATACAGGGCACGTAGCGCAGTGGATAAGGTGGTTGGTTGAAAAGTGCTTCAGGGTGAAATGATATGGAGTTTGCAGATTATATTCATGCAATAATTACATTTGTATAATTATTTTTTTTATGAATTTCATGATTAACTATTCTTAAATTTGCTGACATTTTAATTTAAATAAATCCCATATAAATATGGTTTGTTTTAATATCTGTTGCTCTTGTTTAACTTTGGCATATAAGCCGACTAAATCACAAAATAACACTAGGTTCTACTGAAAATGCTCCATCCACACATTTTTGTATGCATCAAGAATAATTAGGATTAGATCGTCGTGTCGATATATGCATCATTTAGTACTATCACACATCTTAAATAGACATCCATTTTACCAGGATGACATATAAGGAAGCAAAACAATATTCACAAATCTCACCAACGAAAATTTGTGTGGAATGTTCATGTAATTGCTTTGTAGTTCTGGGAGGATGTTTTTCGTTCAACAGATATTTTTTTCTTTCTCCTATCTGTCTACTGAGCCATTTCAAAACTCAGAGGATTAATGGCGTGTAATCTAGACTCCTACAATTTCTTTTCTACGTGGAAACTGCGAAATGACCAGATATCCTCAGGTGTTAAGACATCAGAATCCGATGAACCTTGTTAATTTACAACTCTCAGCTTTAATGAGGGAATTCCTGAGAAACTTGTTGTGGAATCTGCTATTGCATCGGAAACTGAAATGCTTACTGGATTATCTGTCACAAGAGAATGAAGATAGTCTATATCAGTTATGATAATCCTGTCAAGAGGATAAAGGCTAGTTATACTAAAGCTCGATTAGATGTTCATAGAAATCAGGGCTCGAGTAAAATCTTTAACTACGAACTAAGAATGTCAAATATTGTCATAGTTTTTCCTTGTTTTCAACTATCCAAGCGATGGAAACAGAATAACAATAACTCTTGAAGGTACCAATTACAACCCTACAAATACAGAGGAAGCAATAACCGCATACAAAATTATTTGGCGGTGGGGGTAGTCAATGATTTCTATACGAATGTGACTTCCGTAATTGTTAAAAATCAAGAGCACATATTTCTCAGGGGTTAAATTTACATGTGCCATATTGTTTCAAAGAATCTGAAAATATGTTGCTGTCATCCATCCTGAGAGATTTGCTCTACTAATCTAAACTTTTAGGGCATCAATCAGGGGATTTGGTGTAAACGTGCAAATAGTAATTTTAACTTAAATATTATGAGATAGATTAGTTGAAACATTCCAACTTATCCCCTTGAAAAGTTCCAATTAACCCCGGCCCATGATATCATCAACAGAGTTAATTTGCGTACAATTAATACGAAAAATATAATTTAGCTCTCCATTTCAATTAATTTTGATAAACCAATCAACACATGAAATTGAAGATTTCTGGCTACTTTATTCACCGAGAAAAAATAATTTTCAATAAAGAGTAAATTTTTATCAAGATATAAAAATCCACTTGCCTTTCTCTGTGAACTATGAAATTCTACACTGACTTTATATTAATATATTTGAAAGGTTATCACAATATTAAAAATCGTTTGGTGGGTGTCCTCGTGGTGTAAAGGGTATATCGCTGGTCTGCGGAATGGTAGAAAGGGAATTCGAACACCAGTTAGGCTATTACCCACGGAGGTTAATATACCATTAAACAAAGAAACAAAAACAAACAACACTCATAGTTATTAAGATCCTCTCAGCTCTTCCATCCTCGCTAAAATTCCAATCTATTTGTATATAAAATGAAGTGGTACTTACCGTATAGTTTCAGTAAGCTATAACTCACCATCCCTCTGTATTGGTCATAGCTCTGGAAAATTTCTCGAGATGAAATCTGGTATCTACACAAAGCTGATAAAAGTCTTTTTTTCCTGGTCTGTCAACACTGGTGTGTATATGTGTAGTAGTCCACATGGGCTCGTCCCTACTACTCCAGCATATTTTCTTCGTTTTTTTTTCTGAATCGTTTACGGATATAATATTGATTCTCACTTTACTTTTTTTCGTTCAATATCTTAGAAATGTACCAGGTGATCTTCCATGCGCCAGAAAACCTAGTTATTTATAGTACTCATGATATTTAGTATTGTAGAGCAGAAATAATGAATATCAAAAATAAATTAAACAAAAAAAAAAAAAAAAAAAAAAAAAAAATGCCAGATGAGCGAGTTATGGCGTTGTGATAAAATCAGTGGCCAGCAATTACCAAAACCAAGAACTTGTCCACCAAGATTAGTTCTGAATATATATCATTACGAAAATTAAACATTATTTTTTTCTTTCCTTTTTTAAAATTTTCCGCTATACTTTGCAGTGCTGATGTAATTGTTATAGTATATATATTATATAATTGTTTAGCTTACATTACCATTGCTCATGATATGTTACTGCAATATTCATCTTAAAAAAGAAATAATAAATACAAACTAAATCACTTTTTCGATAAACTTCAGTTTCCCGTTGTCCTCTCAAAGACATATGAACAAATAAAGTTTTGAGTAACTTTTTTTTGTGCTAGCTTGAAATTATATTGTCGTTCCTGTGAAAATGCAAGATAATTAATCGTAAATACCCCTAAATATTTAGTCACAAAAAGTAACACACATATTGCTGATTTCAGGATGAATACGAAAGGCAGTTTTCTAATATATAACATTAAAAAATCGTTTCGTTTGATAATTAAATGAAACGTACGATTAACTTAATTCCACCATTATATTTGCTACATAATCATATAACTTTTACTTGCTACAAGATTATAGAATATATTGTATCGTATTGTTTGAAAACAGTGGTAGGTTTTAATAGTAAGTATGGTTTATAATCTGATATTATCTTGTAAATAAAATAAAAGAAACATAACAGAAAAAAAACACATATTTATCAATAAATACAGTTCAGTGTATTTTTTTTTTATTTTGGATCTATTTTTCGGAAGAATTTTATCATTCCCTCCAATCTTTCAATCAAAACATTTATTTTTGTTCTTGCTAAGTTTTGTTTAAATGTCTGTAAATATTTCCTTTTAACTGAAGCCAAATACCAGTGTTTTGTATTTGCTTTAAGATGTAAATGACAAGTTGATTTTATATCTTCTACTTAACGGTGAAGGATTCCATGATTTCATCTCTTTTTTATCAGGAAAATATGCAATTAATTCAAATAATACAATCATTTCTTTTTATATAATCATTATTTCATGAACAGTTTTGTTATTCCTCTGATGTTTATGTCATTGCAACGTATTAATTTTGATCAAACGTATCCGTGTAAGTTTATAAATAGGTATAATTAAATGTTTAAATGATGTCTTATCTTCAGGATTCAAAATATTTATTGGCAGCGAGAACTATCTCACACCTTTGGGAGTTCAGGTTCCATACACGAGTTAGTATTCGTATTAGAACTATGAGGGTTAGTCTCTTAATGCAGATTATGATTATGCCAATATGTCAAAAAATGCAAAAATGTTATACATCAAGAGACGCCCGTGGTGGAATGGATATTGTGCTAGGAAATGAACACAGCATAGATCTTGGGTGAATCTGTTTGCATTTTACACAGCGCTAATATCCTAAGGAAAAGTATGAATCTTGCTCTTCTTCTTCGAAGTATGAGTAAAATAGTAGGGCAGACCAATGCAAACAAATCTCATACAAGTAGGAATGAGAAACTGATTTGCCATCATACCCCATTTATGTTCTTTGTATCCATGGAAATATCCAGACATGATAAGTCCTGACATTCCTCCTATAGTGTTGATAATCTTACGCTGATTAGAAGTGAAGCATGTGTGTAAATATTACAGGGCATTATCTATCTATCTATCAATCTATCTATTACAAAAGCAGTAAAATGAAAATAGGGTAAGCTAAAATGCATTGCTCTCGTCATAAGTACTTAAACAAAGCGTTATTTATTCCAAATGTAATGTAACGAAAATGGATGAAATTTTATAGTAATCAACCAACCAAATTTTGCTTTTAATCATCATGTGGCTCTGTTTACAGAATCTCTGGTATATTTATTCAATAACGTGATGTTATAAGACAAAGGTTTTCTTTTTCCTTACTTTCTAGAATTATTTTACTGAGTCGATAAAGGATAAATTCAAGACAAATGCATTGCAGTTTGAAAAAATCTAATTAGTTAATGTACTACCCTATGCTTAAAATTCATCATGGCTAATTCAGTTTTATAGACTAATGAAATAATGAATCTGTATTTGCATGCATATTAATGAACAAAATTCTGGATGAATTATACTCGTGAATATTTGAACAGTAAACTCTATTTTAAATATTTTCATGACATAGAATTTGGATCCTCAGTCACACTGCTATTGATGTTTGAACAGTTACTACGCACATTAAAAAGGTGAAACCTGTTTACTTGGGATTTTTGTTTTGAAATATTTCTTTCAATAAATTGTTTATACTTCTAAGAAGTTAATAATTGGAATATTTTGACGATAAGTTAAATAATTATATAGTTCTAATTATGATTCTACTTTTAGGGAGCATTTTTATTCATCTATTTGTTAATTTTGATTTGATTTTTTAACCTTATGTTTATAACAATTCAATGTAAATGCATTTATTTATTTCCTTTCTTTATGAATCGGGGTTCGTTGAGTATTGTTCGCTTCATGCTTTTTTTTCATATTACTATATGTTGAATTGATATAATTAACTATTCTTTAAAGAATTCTGGTACACGTTACTGCAATTACGAAGTCACTCATCTAGCAATCGATTAGTAGATGAACTTCGTGACTGTAGTGGGTGGGCTGAGCCATTGTTAAAAAGAGTTATGTAAGATATGTCTTACAAGTCGAAATCTACATCTACAATAACCAGCATTTATACATTACTCGACACCTCAATGCATGAACCATATCTCTTAAGGAAGATCTAAGTAAATTCTTTACTTTTCTTCCACTTGTTGTCTTCTATTTTTTCAAGGCAAGCAATTGATCATCCTGATACAAACAAATAAGTAAGTAAAAGTAAAGTTGGCGACCATAGTCGAGGGTAACCCGAAGGCTCCCTTTTCGATAGCTACTACACCAAGGTGTAGGGGAGGGCGCTACTCCTTCCCTGGATTGCTCTACTTTACCCTTCTTCCATAATAAGAATCCCCCATAGTTTCGTGTATTTTACCATAAACACAGCATTCCATAATGTATTATTGACTCTGTTCTGGTATAAAATTATGCAATCAGGATTTTTAGGATGTTTTCTTATTTAGATTAGAGTATCGTTTAGCTGGATCGGTATTTCTGTTCAAGACGTTTTCCGAGACGTGTAGGACCCTCTTGGGTTTAAATTGATCAAAAAGTTATATTTTTCTTTGGTGCTTGTAGGCAATTTGATGACTGTTGTAATATTTTTCACTCGGTTCATCCTTAGTTTCCTTGCAAAGATAATTACATTTTTTACTAAATAATATTACAAACTCTATGTATTCAATTTTTATAGCCTTGGGTTTACTGAATCTAAAACTCCTCTTTAGAGATTTTAAGAATAACATAGACTTCTCTTTGTTCTTCACTTTCTTGATTGAAGTATCATTTTTATATTCGCTACGATGTTGTTGGCTTGAAAATGCACTTGATCTTATAAACACTCAAATACTTTTTGGAAAGGTATGAATCCCTCCCGCGATGGGCTAATACACTGGGAAAGTTTTTGCTCTTTAGCCTTGTTATATTAATAGTTGTAGACGGAAAACTCTTAATTCCAGTCTGTTAATCTCCGCTTAAAATGTGGACTTGTGTCGAATCCAGCTCGTTTTGATGCGATAAGATATACATACATTGTAATTTATTGATTATGCTGAGTGGATATTTGGAACGTTACGTAGCATTTCATCAATCACTTACGTTAACAAATAAATTGATTTAAACAAATAGTATCAACGAAAATCACTTCCTTTTTTGACTTCAAAATAATTTTATAGATTCGTAAACTAAAATATAAACTTGAAAGTAATCACCTAAATATCTTTTAAAATAATTTCATCGAAAATATGTAGCATTTTTTTAAATTGTGGAACTATTACGTAAAGTTTATTGCTATTAACCACTACCCACTTTGTTATTAAACTATGTTTTTCCTTTGCATTATTATCGTTTAGAATCAATTGTATTACACCATGATTAAGAACATTCACAGATGTTTATTCGGACAGCTTTTATAAGGAGAACCAAAACCACAAAGAATGTATTACATGTATGCTAAAAAGCAACAAAAATAACTAATGGTGTGTTGAAAACTAGCTTATCATATCTTTTCTGGGAGCAGTGGAACTGGTCCATTACTAATTGTTCTCGGCTGTTTAGAGCATATACATTTCCAAGTTATACAGAGACGTTTACACGAACCGTTAATGTCATAGCAATTTTCAGCACACTGCTGCGAACTACCGATACTTACGTACTAGTATATGAAATGTTCTTGGTCCTGGTATACAGCATGGTAATAATTCTAATTGTTAATAGCAATTAAAGATTAATACGTTTTCATTAAAAATTCATTAGATATTATATCTTCTTAAATAACATGCTTATCAATTAAGATTTGACTCTATGCATGTTGTACAGTTCAGGTCGTAAATATTTTAAATTAGTCACATAATTTCTCGAGTTTTTATTTTGTTAAAATATGTTATTGATGTTAATTCTTGAAACAAATATTTATATAAGAAGATTCACCATGTTCGTATAACTCAGAAATTTTGGCTAAGTTTAATTCTCTGCGTTCCCAATAAATGTCTATTATACACATTACTGTGATCGACCAATATATATATACATATATATATATATATATATATATATATATATATATATATATATATATATATATATATATATATATATATTCTTATAGGTCAACAGAGAGAATAAAAATATTTTGAAATAGGTAGGTCCACGAAGAGATTTGTATTTTTCTAATTTATTTATTTTGCTCTTACATACGTGTATGTTTTCAGCTCGTTGCTTTCATCAAAGAACATATATGGCACAAGGCCTTGTTAATGACACTCGAACTCACTTGTGTTAGTACTTTCAATGATTTTCAGTTTCTTATGGGTTTATATATACAGGCGTTTCTTTCTTTTTCTTAGAGTGTTTTTACATTAGTCTGCTTTATCCCTCTTTGATATTGTTATGTTAAGTCGTTGTGTCTGTTTATGTGTGCGTTGGAATGTTTTTCGATTTCCCAGATAGTTATTCTTCCTCAGTCTGTGTGTGCGTATGTGTTTTGGGCATTTTTTATGTGTATGTGTGGTTGTGATTACATTGCAATTGGAGTTTCAAGGAATTTAATTTTCTGTTTTCTTCTATTTTGATATTACTCATGTGCAGTGATGCTCTTGTATTAAGGGCCTGAGTTGAACCTATGTATATTTTTTTGCAATCGCTATATTCAATTGTGTAGACTACGTTTTTTGACTTGCAGCTTAAGTTTTTTATTATTTTGAATTTGGTTTCCAGGTTTTTTAAGGTATACTATTTACATTCTATGATTATATCACCTATTTTGCATCGTTTAATATTGCATTTGGTAACTCCTTGTGTTGTGTATTCTCCGGATATAGAAGAGTTGAGTATTCTTTTCAGATTTGGCGGTTATTTCTGGCTTTTCATGATTTTTTTTTTATTTTGTGACTTGAATTTCTTTGATTTTGTCCTTGTTTTTATGTTCTTCAAAATTTTTCATTATTTCAGTGAATATTTCTGGATTAGTTTAGTTGTAGGTTGTGACGTATGCAAGAGGTTTCTTGTTGTTATGTTTTTTCGGGTTTCTTTATGGAAATTTTTCCGCTAATTTCAACCCTTTATTTATTAGTTCTGTGGGGTCACACTATCTCACATGCACACAAAATAAAATCCCCAAGATACTCACTCACACTCACACAGTGGAAAATAACTATCTGGGGAATCCAAAACCATTCCAACAGACGCATAAACACTCGAAACAACAAAAACATATCAATATCAAAGATGGGTAAAGTGTACATAGGTAAACACATTCTTATAAAAAGAGAGGTTCCCCTCTATATAAACCCATATCCAACAGAAAACCTTTCAATCTGCAAACACGAGTGAGTTCAAGTGTGATTGAGTAACCCATTAACGATCATTGTGCCATATATGTTCTCTGACGAAAGCAACGAGCTGGAAACATTCACGTATGTAAGAACCAAAAAAATAAAATAAAAAATACAAATCTCTTCGTGGACCTACCTTTATATATATATATATATATATATATATATATATATATATATATATATATATATATATATTCACACCACAACAACAACACTAAAGGAGGTATCATCATGGGTTTTTATCTCCGAGCGCAGCGAATTTGTTCCTCGAAATATTTAAATGATGACTTCAACCATATAGAAAACTCCTTCCTTAGCCTTCTATACCCCAAACCTTTTATACACTTTGCTAAATCGAATGACCTCAAAATCCACGATAAGAATCAACCTCAAACTAATGCCAACTCACAGTCCCTAGTTCCCCATATAGTTTCATAACTTTGCCAAACTATTCTTCTTCCGATAGCATAATAAACAACTTAGATAAACTCAATATTAAAACAACCTCTTTACCCTCTAAAACGATCCGCGATTTAATACACTCTAGCCTTAAATGCAACATATTTTCAGACCCTGGTGTTTTTTGTAAGAATTGAAAGAACACAAAGGAGATATTAGAATTGGTAACTTAAACAACGCACTATTTTTACACATTTCTCGATCTAATCATAACTTGTATTTCACTTCTGCAAAGATACTTATTTACATTTCTAATAATAGTCTAAGAGGAATTTTCGGGGCCGTTGCTATTTCACTCTGTAATTCCGTAAATACTCGTCAGAGCTTTCATAATATTTCTCCTTACATGAGCAAATCCATTTTAAATAGCCACAATATATTCCACTTTTAGTTAATATATTCCCAATACATGATAATTTTACACTTTCTTTATTTCTTTTAGTATTTCTTTTCTTTACTTCCTCCTTTTAATTCGAAACCTTTCTCGATAAACAAACGGAACATACAATATTTCTGTACAATATTTCTGATAAGTCAAATGACGTAATTTAAAAAAAAAACAACAAACAAACGCTGATTCACAAACTGCCAACTTTTTCTTGTTATACAAATTTTCCCTAGGTTTTTGTATTTTGTACTTTTAAACATCAATCGTTTATTTAACATCACTAATATCATCCCTGACAGACATGATGGTTCATTAGAACAGAAACGCTATAGTGTCGACTTTACTTCTCTATAAATCTCTCCTACTCAGATAACTTTGTTATCAAATTTTCTCTATCTATCTATCTATCTATCTATCTATCTATGTGTGGGTGTGCGTGAACCATATACATTGAAGTATAGATTAATAAACATATATCTATCTATCAGATGAATATTCAATACATTCTCTTGAAACATTCTTTCCTCTGAAAAAGAAAAAAATATATAGATAAATGTGGTGATGCAGTAATCTCAAAATCTAAATTGCTTCATAATATACAGCAACATTTCAAGTAGATTTAAGAGTCGAAATGTACATAAAAAGGACATTGAGTAGACTTAATAGCATTCATAAAATTGTTGTTGTTTTCTTTTTTTTGTTTTTTTTATTCCAGTGGGGCCTGGCTGACGTTTTGCTCTTCAGCAGTTTATCTCTTCATTTTTCTAAATCCCATCGAGAAATGATAATGATTAATGCATTGCATCAGGAAACATTTATATATATATATATACAGATGAAACATATAAATGGAACATGATAAAGGAATTCACAAAGTATTGTTAAATATGTCTAATTCTGAAAACTATTTTTCTTGTCTCGGTGGAAAAATTCCCGTAAGTCTAAATTAATCTGTATATCTGATTTCCGTTACTATCTCTTAGTAATCTGGCAAGCTATACGTTTGTTTATGTGCAATTAAATGTTTAGATTGGTGGTTGAGATACTTTTATGTTAGCCTCTGGGATTTACGATTTCCGAGATTTTTAATACTATTCGTTTGTAAATGGTCGTAGGTACATTATACTTCGAATTACAGAAATTGAATCCATATGCTTATAAAATATGCAGTTATTATTGAGAATAAATTTCTAAATGAAAGCATAAATCTTGGCGATGAGTGAAAATATTTTTTTTAAAATCCTTTTAAAATGAATGTAATCATTCTAGCTAGGCAGTATTTTTTTTTTATTATTCCAATAACTCTCCATTTAAAGCAAGAAAGAGAAAACATCGGAAATTTTTGACAATAGTTTTTGTCTTACGGTCTGAGACCGAATCCACTGATTAAAAATCGACGTGTAAGGGTGTTGTCTCGAGTTAAGGAAATGATACACAGTGAAATAAAGTGAATTGTTTATTAACTGAAGTGGTACATTCCGACTAGTATTATAAGTCTCGCGCTGTTGGTGTTACATCGGAAGTTGGTCTTACTACTGACCGTCGTCCTTTAGAGCTCTCTGTCTTTCTGCTTCTGCGATACCGGAAATCACGTGGTACGTGCCACAATACAACAAACGATTTCCTAAATAAGGAGCTGTTTCACTTTTTTGTCTTATCATCAGTGTTATATATAAATCTCTGTCTGTATTTCTCTGACTGTGTGTCACATCCCCCCTCTCTCATTCTCTCTCTCTTTCTGGATATATATATAGAGGTGTGTGTACGTGCGTGTGCCTGTGTGTGTGTGTGTGTGTGTGTGTGTGTGCGCCTGCAAAGAGGCCACTTGTAAATAAGACATGGACCGATATTGAGGCCATGTTTCCGATTTAAAAATTTACATAATACTTAATGATAAACACATGACCAAATAAAATTAATCTCAGTTTTTAACTCATAATTATTTCACTTGAACAAGTCATTTGATTGAATAGGAATTATATTATTCCTTTTTTCCGGTTTTGTTTGGTTTCTTTGTTTAATGGTTTATCAACCTGTGTCGGTTATTTAATGCCAAAGCCATTCTCCTAGAAGAATAGTAGTGGTACTATTCAACACATAGCTAGGAGGATTAGTAGGCTCAGACCTTTTGCAAGGGCATTTGCCAGACAGTGAACGTAATAGCGTACGAACTCTCTTATTACGATTACGCAGTCCATCGTTTTAAACATTACACCCCTTTTTTTCGTGTATTCTACGGTATTCTATTAATAATGGTCTTTTACTTTGTACCATTGATTTTATATTACGTGATGTAATGACATCCCTCTCTTTCGTCACTTTGGATAGTTGATTAATAATATATTTGCGGAGATATATTTGACAAGTAACACGTCAAAGGTCGTAACTCTATAGCAAAGCCTGAGGAGAGAAAACTCGAATGGTAGCTTAGATTGATTTAAGATTCTCGTGGAATCTGTGTGACACAAATACTGAACTGATGATTATGTACTTTCGAAGGATAAATACAAAGAGTTGGACTAAAATTAAAAGCTCACTAGCTTTTATGATAGGGCAATGGCTTATTCAAGAAACAGTGTTTTATTTCTTACAGCATATCCACACCACATCTTTGTTTTTGGACGAGGAAGAGAAAGAATGAAGGATGTTACTAATAAAACTTGAGTAGTTTTGTAAATAACGTATGTGGTTTCTTTCTATAAGTAGGGCTAAGTGACAACCTTCTGATTAAATAGAAAATTATGTGTATGTACGCAAGCGCGAGATTCTGTGTAGGGGGGGCGCATGTACATATGTGAATACATGTGTATGTTTTTACATTAGTCTTTCAAAGTTTTTTTTGAAGGTGGGGAGGTTTTCTGAGTATAAAAATGTAAACAGATTCATCACCACTGTCTAAATAGAATTTTAAATCTCTTAAAATATATTTTTGAGCAATAAACTTTAAAAAACATAATGATAGAAATCTGCCTAAGAATTTGTTTTTCTTTTCTATTTTTTTCTTTTCTTTTATTTGAAGATTCTGATTATAATAGAAACTAATTTATCTGGGGGAATACATCTTCGTTTATTCAAGGCAAAAGAGGGCAATATTCTAAATAAAGCAAAACAACAATATTCATACATTGCTGTCAGATCGCTATGTGGTATTTAATATGGTAATTATCGATGTGAGGTGTTATCTTGAAGAGCTTGGCCCCAGGGGCATTCCCCAGACAGTGCATACCCCTCATCGTAAAGGGTAAAGATCAGGTTTAAAGGCTAATGCCTGAATCGCCTCCCAACTGGGGGTATGCCGATTAAGACTAATCAATTTTTAGCAGTGCTCTTGTCTGCACATTTCTGTGCAAAAGTGCATCTGTCTATAAATTTAACCTAATGCCATATACTGCCCGTGACTGATGGGTTAGGCAAATACTGAGATAGGAAGGTTTTTATATTATTGTATGAACTCGTTCTTCTCAATCAGAATGTGTTTTCCGTCGTATCGAACGCAGATCTTAGACGTTTAAGTAATATACTTGGCAATTGAGATAAATCAATCATTTACAGTACAGTGAAAATTCATTCGGCTCTTTAGAACAATCGAGAATTTATAATAATTGTCAGCATTTAAGTGGGTGATTTGCATTATGCACTAAAAGTCAGAAATGTTCATTAATTATTAAAAAAAATTACTTCCAGAGAACCACTATGCGATCGAGGAAAAACTGAAGCGATACCGTCATTCATAATAATTTACGCGAATAAAGAATCTTACATCATACCGTATTTGCTAAACTTAAAATATGGTTCATCGTTTCACTTTTAGAGTGAGCACTTATTGACTGCAAGATTAACTTGATGAAAATAAATGGAAGATTATCCAAAAATATATAAACATAGCCCAAAAAGACGACGAGAGTACCTATCTAGTATTGTACTTAATCCGCTTAATATTCTTTACCGGAGTCGCTAGTTGATTAAAAACCCAAGATGGTGAAACCTTAGTTTAGTTCAGTTTGGAGCAAGACGATATTTATTTGATATTGTGAAGGTCGAAATCCATGCAGAATAAGGGTTTGTGAAACTATATTGCTAATAAGAACTCAATAGTAAAACATCGGAACAGCAATTTCATTTCAATCAATATTAATTTCTCAGTTGAGGTCAATGATACTAATAAAGTTGTTTATTAGAAATCCTTCCATTCTTCTTGGCTATTTCAACTTTCTTTGATAAACGATGGATGAATTTCCAGCGGTTAGATTGTTGAATAAATGATAAAAGCGAAATGATCTGCCGTCGGGAAGAGGACAATTACACAGACAAATGCCATATGTTAATTGAAGTGGAAATATAATAGTTAATTCTTATTAAAATGAAAACTTTCTATCACTGTGATAGTTCTGACTAAATTCCAAATAGTAAATTCGAAATGAGCATTCGGTGGCTGATACATACATTTGACATTCTATAAATACAAAAATTCCAAGAGTTTGAAGAAACGTGGTTAAGAATGTCAATGCCAGTATTTTGTTGCTTAAAGTTTGAGAAATATATGTAGTCGATTCTCCACTCACCAAGATTAATATTAGTAATTGTATATATGTAATATATGAACACTGAATAAACAGAAATAATGCCAATTGCGCTCATTTACGTATTCAGCAATATTTAATATGTGCATAATGGATATACAAGTAAAGAATACACAAACACATCTCAAACAGTAATATGTACGTGCTTTTTCTATCCAAAAAAGGAATACAAAAACGGAAGAGAGTTTTCTTAATCATGTAAGTAAAATGATCATAAGCAAATACTCTTCAATAGAAGAACAAGGTAGGGAAAAACACCCTTAGTCTTGAAAAAACAGGTGCAAAAGTCAGAGCGAATATTTTACTATGACTGTCATGTGACAGATTATTAAGTTCTAAACGGAGATGCCACTTCTCCTTGGGTGACTTGTAGGTATTTTCTCTATATACCTGCGTGAAAATATATTATAGGTAGGATTTTCATGTTTCTAAGAAACAATCGAAAAACATCATTCAATAAAACATTATCCAAAAATATTAAGTAAAGACGCTTAATCATGGAATATAAATTTATGTATATAGCCTAAATCAATAGATTCAATACTTTGTAAACTAATACATTTTGCAAGATGCCATTCGATTTAAGCAATACATGATTTTAGATTAAACGAACTAAGAAACTATGCATTGCAATCCCAGAAAAGAAAACATTTCAGTTTAATCCCAATAGATTTTTTCACATATATTACCAATCATAAATAGGTACACTCTTAACAGGAGAATAAAGTCTACGTGGAGTGGTTGCCGTAGTGCAACATTTAGTAAAAGAGTTCGAGTGCGATTAAGACGCTGATGCATTCTTTCGGATTCAAATGTTTGGAAAAAGTATAAACACTATTATTTATCCAACTATAAGTTAAATAATACAACTGATGTTCTTCAAGGATGGTTTTTGCCGTAAATAAACCATGAACATTGATATGACATGAAACAAACCTACTCAATATTATATATTCTTCATAAAGATTTTTTTGTAAAAACAACAACTGAGCCCTTTATTATTTTATGCATATATATATATATAAATGTGTGTGTGTGTGTGTGTGTGTGTGTGTGTGTGTGTGTGTGTGTGTGTGTGTATAAAATGTTTGATTATATAATAAAGACACATTTTGTCTATATAATTCTATTAAGATCCTTTTAAGCTTTTAATAACATTAGAAAATAAGGTAATGGCAAATTGGATAAAACAGAGATACCGATGATATTAAACGAACTTAAAACGGAACACTATCAATGGGAATAGAATATTATCAAGAAGAAGAGAATATTTTTAAAAAGAGGACAAAACGCATATCAAATATTGTTATGAAAATCTTAAAATCTTGAAAAAAATCTTTAGACATGCAAACAACTCCTTATGTTCGTCTATGAAAGTTCGGACTGCATTTTGTAAATTCATCTACTAATTCCAACCTGAAAATAAGAAATTTATCTGGAAACTTGATAGGATCATAAAATTATATAGACAAAAATGTGTCTTTATTGTTTATTAAACATGCTTAAAAGCAAGATTGCTGCCCAACTGCACACACACACACACACACACGCACACACACACACACACACACACACATATTTATATATATATATATATATATATATATATATATATGTATATATACAAAGGATTTACTCATCTTTCCATTGCTACATATCGACATTTTGATTGCCTTGTCTTGTGTAACGATTAGAAAGCTATATTAGTAAAGCAAGGTTTGTGAATTTGAGTCTCTCCTGGCACGCTTTATATCTGACATCATGTCACAACAATGCAAACCAAAGTAAATGACTATATATCAACATTTTTGGTTACAGTTTTTGAATGTCATAGAGTTTGTTAATAAGTAATAACTAATAGTATTCGTTTTGGATACTGTAAGAGAAATAATGAAGCACTGGTGTCTTCAGTTAAGAAGAAAATCAACTTATAAAGGTTTGTGTGAATGGGAAATATTGTGACTTAATGAAACTGGCTCATAATACCGATCTTCTTGATATTATAGACAATTCGTTGAAAAAATAGTTGAGCAAAGGGAGTTTCTGTGTCACCTATCTTCAAACTGATGAAGATTACTTGCCTTAGTCGAACAATAGTTTTTTTTTTAAATTATGAAAATTTATCGCTGCCTGTGAAGTGATATGAGAAAACACATAGTTATTTCAGACTGAGGGCAGAACTTACACCTCTTTTCTCACTCCGGTACAATGCTTAATTGATCTAACTTGAGAATTTCCAAGCATATGAAATCGAGTCAAGATAATTATTATATTAGAATACGAAAGAAAGCTAACATAGATTTTAAAGACATATTGTATGTATACAGAAAGGTTTTCTTAAATCGATATTTGTATATTGGAAAGACTGGATTTGATAAGAAACCACGGAGCCTCGGTAACTGGTGTGTAACTTACATTTTCAGATTTTAGTTTAACTACATTCCAACAGAATGCTGAATAATTTTACGTCTTTCATGTTTGAGTGCAAATGAGAAATGGTTTGCAAAGTTTGCTTTGAATAATAGCATATCAACCATCGTTGGTTATTTAATACTATCACCATCCTTTAAGACGGAAAGTAATCAAAATATTTTACACACACACACACACACACACACACACACACACACACACACACACACACACACACACATATATATATATATATGCATATACATACATATATATATATATATATATATATATTGTGATTAGCGTATTCATACTAAATACAAAAGTATTGTTTGCAATGCATTAGTGAAGATAAGGTGATGATTACTGGAAACAAATTTTCTTTTATGTATTGAATGTATCCAATATGTAATCTTCACTAAGTCAGACTCTGAATCCAAAAATATTTGTTGTTAAACTTCTACATGGTCTAAAGGACACAAATATTGTTAATCTTCACTACAATAATAAAATTAATGGAATATACAAAATGTTTATATTAATTAGAATATATAAAAAGTATATGAATTATTGATTTTAACAGCATATCATCCCGTCTGGGATTATTTTATGCTAAGCGATTTGATAATTGCATACATTTGGGGGTAATTTCTAAGCTTTTTGCAAAAGTTATGTAAAATCAAATGCCTTTATAAGATAATATAATTTCAAATATATCTTTTTGACCGATGTTTGGGACCCTAACATTCACTACAACTACGTATAATAGTAGACATGAAGAGTTCCTCCAAACTCTTCGAGAATAGAGTCTATCCACCAGATGTGTTTTAGTGCCGTAAACATGACACCATTTTCTTGGTAGGGTCTTCCACTTCTGAATGGGCTACATTCAGCGTATTCTTAGCTATGCTGAGGAAGAGATATACAATTTATAGATTGAATTTAATGAAATAAGATTATCCTTCGTTTATTTCTATTATAGCTTTCAACATTGTACATATTCCGAATAAATTTGCAAAGAAAAATTAATTGGATTTTTTTATAAAACATGATATCTTCCAATGTCATTTTCAGCGACAGAACAAGGAGCCACAAGTAGCAAAATTATTGTTTGCTAGACTTTCCAGAAAGCATATAAAATTTTTTACCCTTTTTAACTAAATCCCAGTTCGGAATGTAATACATTCGGTGCTTCACATCACCCGTGAATCCGGTGACCGGCTGTTTAAGCGCCAACAAAGCATCAATTACGGGAACTATTTAGGTGGGTGCTAAAAATATCTCACGCCTGATTTGTGAATATTTAAAAAAAAAAGGCTAGTCTATTAGATACTGACAGAACAACAAGTAACAAACAAATTTTGAGGCTAATGAAAATGCATTGAGTTGTCTTGGATTTTTCAATCGGGTTTTTCTTTCACCAATTAGAGATTATTTCTTCACGTTTTATGGGTTTTTTTCTAATTTATTAAAAAAAAGTTGTAAAATGATTAATAAGGTAAGTAGTATGTTTTCTGTGATTAGGAGTCTGACAATTTTCATTTTTTTTTGTATGAACTAGTTGTCCTCTCTTCATCTCTTCTTTGTTTCCGCCATCTCCACAGGATTCACTGTTGTCTTTTTTCGATAAAAGTCACCAAAGCATCAACAGGTGATAAGTGCGTCCTGCTATTAAATTTATCTGATTGATGAGAATTTTGCTTTGGTTTGGTTTGGTTTGGTGTATCAGCTACTGGTGCCTATGTAATACTAAATTCATTTTTTAAATATATTATACATATGATTTATATTTTGCAGATATTTACAGTTAAATGATCAACCAGTTTTATTTTTAACAATTCAATTTAGCATGAGTCAACAGATTTAAATGGGTCCAAGTGCTGCTGTCTATCACAAACAATTCAATTAAAGACTGGTAATTTTCATAAACAGTTACATGAACAAACAGTTCTATTTCAAACACTACAATTTAGCATAAATCGTTTTTTGCTCTCAGTTTAAATTTCTAACAGTTCTATTTGACCTATTGATAGGACCCTATCAAGTGCTAACATCGGAGTAAGAGTGGACCTGGGAACGATAACAATTAAGAAGTACTCGTATTCCCCAAAGCTCCAACATTACTGGAGCCTCGCTATCAGACTACTTAACGTTATATCCAGGACACTCATTAGGTGAGAATCGTACTCCTCTGTAGAGGTACAGTCGGCATATTCTGCAGTCATAACCGATTGGGCTTTCAGGAGAAGTGGATCCATGTCTTTAACAAATCTATGGTAACAAAGTGAACTCTACGTCTTACCCAAAGGCTGATTTCATTTAATGGATTAAGTTTTACGTGCCAGTTCGACCTACACTACTCTGAACATTGCAACTTTTACACTCATATGTTTGATATTTTCTAACGATATTTAAGAAGAGCATTAAAAAACACTGTCTATCATCATGTGTGTCATTAGATGATAATATCAGCCCGCTGCTAATGGAATGCACAAATTTGCATTGAAAAGTTGCACTGATTTTGCAACTTTAGATGAAAGTGTGACTGTAAAACATTCTTGTTAGTCTTCGTGATGTAGTGATGAAGCAACATCTTACCAAGCGAATTTGAACTTCTGTTATTCTATTACCTCGATGTTTGAAAAGACAATAACCCGAGTTATTCTTCTACAGGGAATGATGTGTCATATAATAACGCACGAAGGTTAATTTGCCATTAAAACAAAGTAAACATAACGGAAAAGGATTCCATAAAAATAGACTTCTATAAAGATTTAAAATATTTATAATAATACTTTGACAAACGCTTTAATTTTGATAGCAATTTACGAATCAATTTACCGCACTTAAATGACGCGAGCAAATAACAAATATTAGAGAAATGATATAAACAAAAAACAACCTCTGAAAATGCACGGCAATCTGAACTTATCCTTCCAAAAATATAAATAACAGTGTGGCCAGAGGGAATAAAATAATCTACTGATGGTCTGCAAGATATACTTTATTTTAATGTTTTCTAAATATTTCAAGAGATAAGGCTTATAACTAAAAATAGTGCAAAGTATTTACCAACATGAATACTGATCGAGAAATATGATTGTTCCTCATAGAATGACCAGAGCGAATAACTCAGAATCAAATTATTACAAAAATTAAAACTCGTTACATTAGACTGCAAAATATACTTCTACTAACGTTGTAGTACTTGATATTCTTGAACTTGGGTTTGTGTCGTACAAATCTTAAGTTATAGCAAAGCGAATTCTTGTGTCTGAGAACATTTAATTAGAAAAGCATTACAAATCATTTCACAGTTGCATTTGCTCTTTACCCTCAACGTGCAAATTAAAAGACACGTACTTATTTCAAATTCACTAGCGATTTGATTACGCTAGCGTCTAAGAATATTTAGCACATAGCAAATGCGAGACAGTGTAACATATTTCAAATCGTCTTTGCAATTTAAAAAAAAAATCAATCCAACAAACTTTATTGAGAATATATTTAATACTTTAAATGTTTCATGGTTACATAGAATAAGCTATCATTTGGCATCGTAACTCTGTAAAGGAGAGCTAAGTTGAAGTTGTCGTGGGGGTTCGAATATGTAAAATAATCTAGCAACCGGAAAAGATACGATTTGACGAAGTTCAAATTTTATCAAGTAAGCTAATTACAATAAGATGTACTTTTCTAGTGTTCGGCGCAAAAATAACAATTAAATAAAGTTGCTTAAGTGATTATACTAAATATATTACCTAATTTGTTGCAACAACTGGCCAGGCGTACTGCCTATGCAGGTGATAGTGGAAATTTGCTCTCCTGAGAAACACAATAATGAAACAAAATTTCTCGATACCCCTTTTATTTGTTGTGGTGGATATGAGAAAGAGAACATGAAATAGGAACTTTTATAGAATTTACATTTTAAAAAGAGTTGGTTCACACTAAATAAAAAAAGGCCCAGAGATCTACACCGTACATTGTATGGGTTATTGATCTTCACGTTTTTCCAAGGTTTCAGTCATTGGCCTAAGTGAATAAAATACAGAAAGTCCTATATTTGATATGACTTATATTTTACCTCATCCTCTAGACGATCACCGTAATCAATATAGCAGGCGTCGATGACAATGTCACATTATTCTAAAATTATATTTATCTGAATTCCTTTGATGCTCTCAGTGATATTCATATGTTAGAGAATCATGTCGTTCGATTAATCAGATATTGTCAGTATTTACCACGGGGCAGGATGGGACACAAGGTCAACTTTTAAGCGGAGTTTGACAGGTTTAAATTAAGAGTTTTTCTTCTTCTAGACGAGTCGCTTAACAAAGGTTAAACAAACTAGTATGCCGAGCAATTTAGTCATAGCTGAAGGGAGAATAATTAGATTAAAATTGCCCTTAAGTGTTTAGTGCTATATGAAATGCGATCTACCTCATCCAGGATTTGAAATTCTGCCGCCGTATTCATTTTTTCCGAAGATAACCATTACACCACGGGCACCTCTATAATCAGTTATTGTATGAAAAAAAGGGCCTTGAGATGAGGCTTCTGTCTTAAATTAGTATGGATTTTCAACAGGTTATTTTTTAAATTTTGACATAATATTATAATCCAAAGACTAATTTTTTTCAAAAACCAATAATCCGTAATTATTTGTAGGATTGACATAATATAACATTATTTTGACTATTTGAATGTGTATTATATAATTTATGCTTAATGAATAAAAACTGAACAGATTATCTTTCTGAAAACTATTTTTGTTTAATTTCATTTTATGGTTTTTCTTTGAGATTAATCTAAAATGTTTTATTTTGATTGATACCGGAGTTTCGTTGTTTTTTAATATCAAAATTGCACATTACGACTGCTTTTATATATTTCCTAAGATATGGTGCAAGATACGGGCAAGATATCGCACAAGGTTAGGTTTTATTGGATTTTATCAGAAGTCAAGCAGCTTTCCTTCTTCTAGACTGGTTAATTATCCAAATTAAAAGAATCCAGTCTCCTCTACTATTGCACCATACGTGGAGGGAATACAGATGGTTTCATACCTTTTCTAAGAGTAAAAAAAAGGTGAAACACAAGCAGTCTTCAGTAAGAAATGAATTCGGATCACCGATTCCATTTTCTGTTATGATAAGCCCACCTCATCAAAGAATTGTTTGTACTTGATATTCATTAAAATGTATATAAATTATTGATCTGTACAAAGTGCATTGATTTAGTGTTGGATACATTGCCAGTATCCACTGAAATTTACTAAACCATATTGAGGGATTCATAGAATATATCGCATGGATTATATAAAATAAACCACAAATGATATTTACAATTTATTTCTTAGTACAATAAATACTATACACACAGAGGTCCATAAACTCACTTACATTGCAGCTATAACAACTCTAGAATTAATTCATAGTACTAGCATCAAGTTAATTTGATATTGATATTTTTTTTTATTTAAACAAACCAGGTTTAATAAAATCTGTTCCACAAATATAGATTATTGATATTCATGTCTTTCACCAGTAGGATGGCCTCATATATCTTTAAATGTACCAATACCAGTAAATCAGATGGTCGGCTATTTAACTGACAATAATGTTTCAATCACAGGTTATCTTGTTGTACATGAAAGAAACGGTCACACACGTGATTTAGGAACATTTTAATGATCCAGTTGGTAAGAAGTTCATTGTCAAGCTGTATATAATAACTTAAATTTCGGGGCCAGTGAATCCTCAATCTCCCATTAGTGGATGATCTACGATTTACCAAAGTGTAGATTTTTCTTTTATCGACAGGAGAATACCACCTCATGTGTGCCTGTTTTTGAGATCGGTCCAGAGGGTGGTTGCCACAACGATAATAATGAGGACACCAGAGCACAAGCGGCTTCGTCCATGATTGAAGGCGGCCCAGAACATCCATTTTCTACCAAGATACTCGTACGGTATGTACATTTCAAAGTATGCATGGTACCACATATCTTTACCGTAAATATACAGATTGTTTTCTACTGGATTAGCCTGCTGAAGATAAATTTCTTTAGATGTCATCAATTAAAGTATTTATTACAATGGGCATATGAACATGTTTTATTCACTGCAAGACTAATTACTTTGTTAATGGATAATCTGTTTCCGAATTATGATATTAGAAATTGACAGTTCAGTTATATGGAAAACATTCAATGTGGTCATACTAAATATCTCTGAATGCATTTTCTTTTACTTAAGATTTGCTTAACTGTGGCACAATGGGGGATGTATTGGGCACCTAATGGGACTCAGTGTACGAGCAATGATTTTCTAGTATACCATGATAACCAGAACATTACTCAGGGCGGACACTTTCACTATATATATATATATATATATATATATATATATCGTGTAACGAAGTGCTCAGCAGGTAAGACTAGAAACCCCGGAACACACACATACATACACATACATATATATGTTTGTGTGGGTGTGTAGGTGTGTGTATAAATACTTTTGTTAGCCTAACGAAATAATTTAAAATGAATAATCTTCAACCGATGTAATATTTGGTTTCGGTGTTTTATTCATATATCTACATTTAATTTTTTTAAGCATGCCAATCCTCGTCATATAGCCACTCTCTTTATATTATCGCAATATTAAATTACCAGAAAAACGTAAACAATATGTAAAAATACCTTTATGAATGCATCTAAAATCAAAATCTTAATCCCTTTTATGCATTCATGGAGCTATTTTTTACATGGAGTTTTCTATATTCTTGTAATTTAATATTACTTTTATGTAAGGGCATTCTATTTTTCAGTGTTTGTGTACAGACAATAGATATTTCACTACAGCTTGTATATTTAATTATGCAAACTATTTAGTTTGAACAGCAATTAGATTTCTATTTATTTTGAATGTTATTTTGGTCTTTTTAAATGTTTTTGCTTTTTCGTCTGTGGTTATATTACATACTCCAAATATATATATTTTAAAAATTTTTGTTTTTGTATGTATGACTGCCTTCTGCGTTTTCCTAATTTAGATGAGTTTAGTGTGTGTTTAATGTTTTTTGTTGTTTTGGTAGTCATTTGCTTTTAATGATTTTTGTTGTTTCTAAAGAGTGTTTAATTCTGTCATTGTTTTTAAATTGATCGAGATTCTTTGATATTTCTGTGAGTAGCTTGGGTTGTTTTTGTTGCAATTGTAGACATATGCTAAAGGTTGTTCATAGTTCTGTTTTTCGAAGACTGTAGTTCTTTGAATGGAATCTTTTCTGCAATTTTGGATCCCTTATTTTTATGAGATATCTTCTCTAGGGGACGGTTACGCGTAATTCTTTTACTGGGCTTGTTTGAGGTCTTTTTTAGTGACCATGGAGAAAATCGTACGTGCTAGGGTAAAACAGAATATTTTTTGCTTTTGGGATAATGACTTTTAAAGTGGTGTTATTGTTGGGAGTATGCAGGCACGCGTGATACTTTGTCTATTTCGATTTTTAATGAGAATATCTGAAATAGTTATCATTAAAATTGTGTTCTATGTTCTCTTTTATTTTTGGGTAAAGGTTTTTGAATAATTTATATAAATCGTTAACTGGATATTTCCGAAATATGAAATAGTCACCTATGTATATTTTCTATGATCTAAGCAATTCTCTTTTTATATTATGGCTGAATTATTTCCCTATGGTTTTCATATTCGCTTGCAAATGTAAGCGTGGCTCAGTTAATACCATTTTAGATCCCATATCTGTTCTTATGTTTTGAATGTATATTTTGTTGTCAAATTTGAAGGGGATATGACTACAATTAGTTCTATGCAATCAGTAGAATTTTTTAACTATTGTGTTTAATGTTTCTGAATGATTTCCAAAAAAAAAATGAGATGGCCTGCTTTCCGAATTCGTATATTACTAGATAGTTTTGTGACATCAAATGTTACTCTGAGTGTATTGGGCTCAGTTTTATTTTGGTGTGGAGCATAAAAAGGTAAATCACTAATATTGCTTTTTATCTTATATAGGAATGTTTGTTGTCAAATATATTTGAGTTCGCTGGGTTTCTTAATAGGACATGACTGCCCGGCTACTATGGGTCTAAATCTCTGTTCTCAGGGGTTTGGAATTTCTATGTATTCAGATTTTGTTGTTGTTTTTTTACAGCTATCTTAATTTCTTGGAACTAGTGAGCTTTTGATAATTCCGTAAAAATTGAATTTTTTTAATTAAATATTTCAAGACACTTTTTAAATTTTATTTTATGTCTCATTGTGTATTGTATAGAATTAAGTAATTTTTGATATGATATTATTGTATATGCTGGTTTTAATTTCTTCACAGTTGGTTTCATCCCTTTGTATTCCTTGATTTTTTGTTTTGTAATATGTTTTATTTCAAATGATACGGAGCTTAACTTGTCTGCTTATTTAATAATTATGTCATAGTTTCGTAAATATATTCTCAAGGATTATCTTGGTTTGGGTGAGAGGGTGTTAATTCTACCTGTTAATGTTCCAGAACTTTTCGAAGAATATGTTAAATTCAGTTATTACATTTTCCGGTAAGGATATGGGTATATTTTTACTTGGGAGTCGTCATTATTTTCTCTGAAAATGAATTTTCTAAAATTGTTAATTTTCTTTCAAATTATGTATATGTATGTGTATACCTGCATATGTATGTTTGTGTGTGTATGTGTTAACATTGTACTTCTCGTGTAACGGAATAGCAAGATAGAGTAAAAAATCGTAACAAGTAAATTTGAGACCTACAGTGCGTCCTTTATATCAAGCCTAATATGAGAACTATATATATATATATATATATATATATATATATATAGAGAGAGAGAGAGAGAGATAGAGAGTGAAACTGGGAGAGAGAGAGGGAGGGAGAGAGAAGGAGTGTGAGAGATATTCTGATAAATCAATATTTCAAACAAACACATTTCTTAACCCAGGAAATTCGTTCTTTGGTAGATTAAAGAAACGTTGATAGAAAACTAAGAGTCCCAACCTGTTGATTTAAACATATAAAGCAAGCTATGATTTTTCTTTGCCTCTACGTAATATGCAGTGTTCGTTGATATTCTTTGACGGTAAGCCTAACGTCTCTAGCACATTCTTCGAGATTATGTTCGATCTTTGAGTTTGGTTCTTTTCTATGCGACTGCTACTACTTGATTTTATTCATAACGTATCTAGGAACTGTGGTGCCAAGAACGTTGCTGTCATGTAAAAACATCGTTATGATATTTTTATATTTATATTATACCTCCCATTGGCGTAGAGGAGATAGTGCTCGCTTATGATCCGGGAGAGCGAGGTACAATCCCACGTCGAGTCGTAATAATTACTTAAAAATAGTACTTGATGCCTACATACTTAACATTTAGTATTATAAGGTAAGGATCAAAGGTAAGTGAAGCAATCCAAAGAAAGGCACCCTCCTCTAAGCCTTGTTCTAATAGCTATTGAAAAGGGAGCCTTTGGGTCATTTTCTTATCCATACCTAATATTACTTTCCTAATGTAAACACATCTAATTTAATCTCAGCTTGTAAATGAAGGTGGGTATTAACGTATTTTATCGTCTTACTTGAAGAACTGATAGGTTTTTATGGCATGCCAAACTGTCATGGGATCACTTATGCCTTGATATTATGGAATCGGATTTATTGTTGGATCATATTTACATTTTTTGTATATCGTTTTTAAAAATACTTTTTGGGCAGGCTCTTGTATTGAATACGTATACATTTAAACACATCTAATTAACTGGTACAAACCCTCCGAATCTGGCGTTAAATATGACACTAATAAATGATTGTAAGGCTTCAGTAATGTTGAAGCTTTGGGGAATCCAGAGTAGCCCTTCATTGCCATCGTTCCCAGGTCCACTCTGAACCGAGATGGTTGCACCTCATAGGGTTATATCTCTGCTAAACTTATGCTAAAATGAATGTTGAAATAGAATTGATTTTAAATTTAACTGTGTGTATGCAAAAACTAAACTGAATTGTATGAAATAGAACTGCTTGATCAATTAATTGTGTGTAAACCAATGACTGATGTTTAATTGAATTGTTGGGGATACATAACAATACTTGCAGCCATTAAGCTTTGTTGACATGCTAAACTGAATTTTTAGCAATAGAACTGTCCTGTGGCCTAAGTGAATTGTTTAAAATAGAAGTGTTTTACATTTAACTGTGTGTCAACAAAAAAATGAATTCAAACCAATGAATAATTATGTTTGAACAAGAACCTGTACTTATGCTGTACTTGATTATTTGACATAAAGCGAAACCATTCTTTTTTAAAAATGTAATTAGCAATTTCTTTTTTAGAAATCATATAGCCACTATAAGTACAAAAATAATTTGGCATTAAATGCCCTATACTTATTGATATGCCATAAAACTAAACCAAACCAAATCGTATATATTTAATACATTTGTATAAAAATGATTTGATATAAAATGATTTACAATGGTTGATATGCCATAAAACCAAACAAATCAAACCATATATAATTAATATATATGTATAAAAACGATTTGATATAAAATGACCTACATATATGACGTATATTACAGATATGTATAAAAAGCATTTGGCATTAAATGATCTATAATTGTTGACACACCAAAAAAAACAAAAAAAACAAAACCAAATCATATATATTTAAGATATGTAATAGAAGGATTTGGCATTATATGACCTATAATGATTGATAAGCAATAAAACGAAATAAAACCAAATCAAATGTATTGAAGATATATTAAAAGAATGTTGAGGGAGCAGTATTGAACAAGTCCAGGCGACAACACCCCACGAGACACCCACTATACGGACACTTGCCCCCCATCTCGAAAACTATACAAGTTAGACGAACCAGACACGCGGGACACTGCTGGAGAAGCAAGGACGAGCTCATAAGCGATGTACTCCTGTGGACCCCCGCATATGGAGGTGCAAAAGCAGGACGACTAGCACGAACTTACATACAGCAACTATGTGAGGACTCAGGATGTAACCCTGAAGACCTTCCGGAGGCGATGAATGATAGGGAGAAGTGGCGAGAGAGGTTCAGGGATATCCGTGCTAGTGGCACGACATGATGATGATGATGATGATGATGATGATGATGATGATGATGATATTAAAATAATTTGGCATTAAATGATGTATAATGGCTGATATACCATTAAAGCAAACCAAATCTTCCGAGTAAGAATAATCATGTGAAAAATGGAAATGAAGAGCTTGAAAAAATGAAAACACATCCTTAGCTCTTTTCAGTAACATACCCGGGACAACTTCTATTTTGGGGGTCTTACCTTTTTTTTTTGTAGGAGAAGCAGCCAGTTTATTCGGTCTTGCTGACAGAAAAAAGTTTTATCCGCGTTCAACAAAACTGGTTGATGAATGTATAACATAATATCGTAATATTAGAAAACCATTTATTGTCTTTGTATAAGTAGATAATCGTCAATAACTTTTCACTTTAATATTTGGACAGATCTTGACAACCTTCCAGATTGCTTAACCACGATGATATATATCAATTTTAAGATTTCTCTCATAATTCCTTAAGGTATATGATAATAACTAAGACTTAATTGAAATACTTGAATCGGAAAAACTGACGCCAAAATACGGATGTGTCCAAAGCTGCTCACTTCTGATTCTGATAAAATCTCTACCTCGAATAGAAAGCACTTCTAGTGACATGAAGTGTTGAGTAGCATTACTATAATAATCTAAACTTAAAGTAATCACCAACGGCTCTGACTCTTACGAAACTGTCATGCAGCTTCTCGTTACCAACTTATTACTATTCATAAGACGGTATATTTCCTCAGATAATGTTGTTAATGTGTTTGTGATTAAGCAGGCTTTCCCGGCGGCTGTGTCACACGTTCACAAGAGATAAGAAGCAAGGCGCTGCATATACAACAATTTGTGAGGCTTATTATTCAGATCGGGCATTTTGGTTTTTGTTCGGCAGTGATTTGCACTCTTTACGTATTTATTCTACAAAATTTGCTTGATGCAGACAATTTAACGGAGTATAATTTTTCACGTCTTTATCTTTGGTTTTCATTTACCTTGGAAGCAGCTTACGGCTTGAGTCTCAGGTGAAAACTCGTAAACTTATCAGAAACCGTTTACAAACAAAATCATTTTAAACGGTAACATAATACTGGCATAGTGTAGATATATGGTGGCACTTATGTTCGCAAGATACCACGCGAAAATGTACTCATACACTTAGGCACGTATAGGATGAAGACTTGCCGTATGTACGCGCTCGCACATGCACACACACACACACACACATATATATATATAAAGGGAACGTATGAGAATAAAGATAGGATGTAAAAACGTTTGTAAATGAATAAAGCTGAACATCAGTAATTAATGAGTCACCACTCACAACCAGTAAACCTAGTATCTGGTTGTATGAGAGACAACGTGGCGTACACCAGAAGAGATCTTACGGTAGGTAGTAATAAAAAGTTGTGCAAGAGTTGTGGATTTTGAAAAGTCTCTTAGTGTGCAAAGCAACTTATGTTTTGAAACTAACGAAGCCGCCTCCACTGAATGGGGTTGGTCAACGAATTATAAAACTATATGAACTTTCCTTAATCGACAAGGAAATTACCTTTTTGGTATCTCTCTTTTCGAAGCAGGTCTAAATGAGGTTGTAACAGGAACAGTAAGGTGAGTGTTATTTTTCTATGACTACGTGTCTGACAAATTCCTTTCTCTGATGTTATCTCGTTTTTGCCACAGTCTATCTTCAGCAACGCCGAACAGGATGAACATCTAAATATAATAAAAACACATTTCTGTTTATAATCCTCTCATTACTAAAGTTTCATGCATCGTCTTGGATACAATTATCAGAAGAAAGATTAATCTGATTATATACTTGACAATGTATGAGTGGCAGCTAATACGAATACATGGTTAGTTGGTAGATATTGATACTTAGATGATTGCTTTTTGCTTGATACAGTATAAATTGGAATGCGGAAATCGTCTTTAAATGTCCGATTATGAAAAAGAAGTTCACAGACAGCAAATTTTTGCACGGATCGCCTGATTTCCGTAAGGCAGCGATCCTAGACTTGGTGGTGAAAGCAGTGATATATACGTGTACCTCTGAATGTAGAGACCCTGAACTACTTGTATACATACCGACGCAGTAATAAACGACGAGTGAAGACTTCTTAAACAAAATATACCTCTCGCTTTATTTGTAACGTTTGAAAAGGGTTATTCAATGTTTTACTGCGAGAGGGAGTTGGAGACCTAACAGAAACTGCAATATTTTGACCCCCACTCTTATGGCCGTCAGCGTTGTGTCTTTCTTGTTCTCCTGATGCTCAACCGGAGGCCCAGAGGCCCACTCTGCTGGGTGATTGATTTCTTTACTACATCTTATCAGCATCTTCTCTGGACCCCAATTCAATCGGGGGCCCCGGGCCGCTTCGGCCTGGTGTGCCTTTCCTTACCACATCTCGTCTATAACTCCGTCCGATCTCTAACTGCAACTGCCTGACTTCTGTCTTGACTGAGTTATATAATAGTTCAACGTCCACTTAATCACCTACTCGATCTTTGAAATCGCATGTTTGATCGTCATCAAGCGGAAAAAGCTGTCATGAAGTTCACAGGTCACTCTCTTCTGGTGCATCAGTCAATGAGTGTACCATGGGAATTTTTTTTCCTCGTCCCATTTCGTCAGCCACTTTCCGCCCACGCAATTTCCTCTCAAAACTGCCATTAGAATGTGTCACGTCCTTCCGGTGCATCACCTTGGAATGGCATTTTTGGCTTGGTCGAAGGCCAAAATACAACACTACACCGAATGAACAGCGAAATGGTCGAGCTGTGGATTGTCTGGAGTTTGTCTCTCTGAGTCCAAACGGTGAAATCTTATTCGTTTAGAGTTAATTTCTTTGAGTTGTTTGAATCATCCAAGATTCATCAATCATAAGTAGGTTCCCTATGAAAGAACCGACTAAGATCGACCCAGTCCGAGAAATTGAACTGGTCACTTCCGATTTGCCAGTAGCTCCTATCGGAACTCATGAAAGTTTTTTGTAACTTGACTGTTATAAAAGCCTAAGATATTTTAATTTTCCAATATATGTCTTCATCTAACTCCTCTGCACGAGTAGGAGGCGACACAATGACAGTCTTAAAAGGAACTTAACAGTTTTGAATTGAATGCTTTCTTTCTTCTAAATCGATTGTCGTCGGAAAGTTAACAGAACTAGTCTTCACTACTATTTACCCATATGTGGACAAAGAATATTTGGATTAATACCTTTCCTAAAAGTATTAGCACTATGAGCACAGCAAAACTGTGGTTTCGAGGATTTGAACTCGGTTCGTCGTGTCCATTTTAACGACCGTAACAAATACACAAGAGCCAGGTATATATATATATATACCAATTTACTTCTCTGTAAAACTGCTCTGACCATAGCGGAGAAGATAAAAGATTGATTCATGTCTTTCTCAAAGATATCAACGCAAAACAAAAAAATGAACATCCTCATTCAGAATTTAAAATTATTTTACCAATTCCATTTTCTTCACTGTAACTATGTAAGATTATACTGAAAGTATATCTGAATGAAAAATAATAAGATTTTGTCTCTGCTGTATTTAGTAAAGATTCAAAACAACGACTGAGCAACACTTTCGAAATATTAAACTAACTTGATGTTTCAATAAATTTCAGTTGTTATTGCATTTCTTCGCGTTTATATCCTCAGATAATCACATGACTTCCGTGCCAATCAGTACAATCAAAGGATTTTAGCGTTGATCGTTTCATCAAAAGATAACCTCTTTTAGCTAATCATTAAGGCCAATGATCACCCAGGAACGTCTTTATCTAATTTTCACAGCACACATAATAAATATTTCCTTTTCGCTTCATCCCAAGGACAATCAATAATATTCTTTTCAAAATTGATTGATTCTGAACGAATAAATTTTGAACGAACTCTAACAGGCAAGGTGAAATTTTATTTATAGTTTTTCCATTAAAAAATTACAGTTTCCAACACCTGATGTACCTCAGTTATTTAAGAGATGTCTAGCTTATATGTAAAAGATTTTGTTTATTTCTTCTAGTTGTTTCGCTGAAACAATACATTTTACTATTAAAAAAAAAAAAATTCAAAAATTAGCAGCAAAAAATTGTACCAAAGTTTCCATTTAAAAAAATTGTTGTTTTTTTCCTATATTAGTCAACTGAGTTAAAAGTTTTGGAATATTTCGACAGGTGCTATTTTGAGGTATATCTAATAAAGAAAGCAGTTAAAGCCACAGAAACTCTCAAATCTTATTAATTGCTTGATTCAGTGTTTCAGTTCAAACCAGCATATAAACGTGCGACGCAGTCTTATTCCGACTATTGTGATGTTCGAACTGGATTATTATGTCCTGATAATATTTGTTGTAAGAAAGGAGAAGGAAAAGTTGATCACAGCAGAGTTATCAGTTGGTGAAATTCCTTTAGCTTGGTTTACAAGAAACTTGACTATCAGAGAAAATCAACTTGGCCTAATGGCGTTGATTCCGAGGCCTTGCGTCAAACTTCGACCGAGTGGTATTCAGAGAGTATTAGATGAGCCTGGTATCACATTATACAGTGTTGTCCGTCACCTTGGAGCTATCGGCAAAAGCAGCCAATGTTGACAAATGATGAATCATATTAGCAACATTTTGGAAAACATTGATTCATAAGGTTATTAAACTAAAGCCTGACTTCACATTTCTTACATTAAGTATTTCAGATGCTTTCTTGTCAGAGTAAAGAAATCTGTTGAATATAAGTCGTTTTCTATAGATACGTTATACATCATTAGAATATATATATATATATATATATATATATATATAAGAGGATCATTAAATAAGTTTCCAGACATTTTTTCGTATGGGCACTTTTATTGAAAGTACACACATGAAACTCTAGTCCCCTTCGAAGTAATCTCCTTCGGCTGCAATGCACTTGTTGTACCGTTCCAACAAATTCTGGAAGGCCCCGTGGAAGTCCTACTGTCTGAGCGTGTCAATGACATTCGTCACAGCCTCTTTCATCTCCTCAATTGTTTCATAACGACAATCACTGAGCTTAGGGAATGATCAAAAGTCACAGGGAGCAAGATCTGGACTATATGAATGGCGAGGAACTGTCTTGATGCCCATCTTGGTTAAATAGTCTGTGACAAGGATGGAGATGTAGACAGCTGCATTGTCCTGGTGGAAATGCCACTGACCCGATTGCTGGCCTCTTCTGACGGAATCTCTTCCTGAACTCCCATAAAACATAGTATGCCTTGTTGACTGTCTGTTCAGTAGGAACCCAGTGCATGTAGATAATGCCAGTGCTGTCAAAAAAAGTGGTCATCAAAAGTATGTTTGTGGATTTGCACTGTCTGGTCTTCTTGGGTGTGGAAGAGCCAGCATGCTTCAACTCGGAACTCTGTCTCTTGTTCTCTGGGTCATAGCAGTAGATCCAACTTTCATTGCATGGCATTTTTCCAAGTTTAAAACATAGTTTTATTGCATATCCTTCTTCTAAAGTCCAGATTGCATTTTTAAAATTCACCAGCTGTGACAATCAGGCTATAGTAGGGTGTATTCCAATTGTAGCTGGAGCAGTTCATTTGAACTTGAAATCATAAAAAAATGGTCAGTAATCTCATAAGATGTATAGCAATATTTTCAAAATTTTTAAGAGACTACGACAATTTTAAATACCTGTACAAAAAAGTGTGCAAACTTACTGAATGCATCACGTATATATATATATATATATATATATATATATATATATATATATATATATATATACCATAGTCTATCTGTATATACTCGTTTAACTGGCGACGATGAACCTACCAGATTCAATGGGGTCGCAAGATAACAAACAAAATATTTTCAAAGGAAAGAGAAATATAAAATATGATGAGTAAGAATATAATTTATTATATATGGATAGCGTGACAGATATTTCCATTCTCAGATAAGATCAACAAATTACTGGAATAAAACGGAAGTATGTAATGTCCGATAACCAGCCAATACGTGAAACGAAGAGGATGTTCCTACTTCTGCTAGGAACTTGAAAAGACAATATAAGGTCTGTAATTTTGGAAAGAAAGTAGAGAGCCGTTAGTCGCTCAACAAAGTTGAGAGGTCTCCTGGTCTCTCAAGCGAAGAGAGATCTGCTGGTCACTTAAACAGACCTGTCAACTCCCCATGTGTGTTCTCCAGCCGTTGCACTACTTCACAATAAGAGTACCCGTGACAGAAGAAAGATATGTGCAAACTCTCTTTGGTTGTATTACTACAACACAAAATCGTCACCGTCGAAGAATAAAAATATAAATTCTATTTTTATATATCTACACGTCGATCGTTGTTTGGCCATGATATGGCAAAAATTCGAACCGGCGTATAATGATGCATACAAGCACGAATTCAGCAGATAATATATATATATATATATATATATATATATATATATATATATATATATATATATATATATATATATATAGATCAAACTGCAGTTGTTCAGTTGCATTCACTTTCAATTAGTTCTTTTGCTAAATGTATGAATCACTTAATGCACAAGCAGAAGATATACTTTGAGGTCTAACGTTCTTCAGCGAGGTTCCCTTTGGCATTAAATAACCCACGAAGCATGATATGCCATAAAACAAGGAATATATATATATATATGTGTGTGTATATACATGAGTATATGTATGGGTGAATTGATATATATATATATGTGTGTGTGTGTGTGTGTGTGTATATAATATGTATATCACATTATTTACATAAACTACAGAAATGTGGGGGGGATTTAGCGTACACAACGAAGTACCTTTTCATGATTGTTGAGAAATACCCATATATGACCGTGCTTCCACCAAAATATATGCATTCGTCCATTTTAATTAACAAATCGATAACTTATCTATATGCTTTAATGTGTTAATGAAGAAACTGTTGATCATATTTACCAACCCCTCCACTCGGGCAGGATATGACACAAGGTCATTTTTAAGCGAAGTTTAACAGGTTTGAATTCAGAGTTTTCCTTCTCCTAGACTAGTTGCCTAACCAAGGCTGAAGAACCTAGTCTGTCCTACTATTTACTCATAGCTGGAGAGAGAATAATTGGATTCATACCTTTCCCAAGGGCATTAGTGCTATGTGAAATGCAATCAGTCTCGTCCAGGATTTGAACTGGTGTCGTCGTGTCCATTTCCTACGACGATAACGATTACACCACGGGCACCTCCTAAACAAACTTGATAAGTGAACATTTCTATTAGTTTTGGCTCGCTCACAAGATTTTACACGTTGAAGGATCGATCTAAATTGCAATGGTTTGTGCAAGAATCTAAGAGTACAAAAATAATAGCGTATTCTACTTTACAAAGTTAATAAATATATGTATTTCTTTAATTAAAAAAATATTATACCACTCTTCGTGGATCGTTTAATTCCCCAGCCATTCTAGTAGAACAACTGTAATTGTAAAATTCAACTAATCACTGAGTGATAAGCAGGCTCATACCTTTCCAAAGAGTATCAGTCCAAATGCTTACTACGATATCTCCTTCCAGCACAATAGCCACAAAAACATTAAGAGACTCCCCCACGCTTTATTTGATCGTATATAAATGTGTCATATATTTTCTTTCATAAGTACTTAAATGGAAAGGACATACTTTTGAATATCTTGGTTTTTGAATATTGTCATATATGAGAGTTCAAAGCTTTATATTTCAGTCAAACATTGTATTTATACATGAACTACTTCAAACATCAATGGGTTAGATTATATAGTGTGGAATTAGCGGGTTATATTCAATGGATACATAATGCACTTAATTCATATTAAACGCAAAATTAGTCTTCAGAAAATCAACCCTCATCTTTTAAAGTTATGATTATTCATTAACTCATTTTGATTTAAATTCAGTTACTTGAAGCATCACATCTTTTCTAGCTCTTTATAAAGCCCACAGTTCTTATGTAATATATAAAAAAGGCGTGATGTGAAATCTTACACACCAGTGAAATTGATATCTTCCAAGTAAATATCAATAACTCAATTTAGAGAAGCAAATAATATACTTTGCAATAGTACATTCTTGTTTTCTAATTTGAAAATTCATCTAAAAAATAATATTCAAGGAAATGTGGAATATTTAAAGTAATGAAAAGATATTTTTTACATATACTTGGACCAATGAAAAATTTGTTGGAATTAATGTGTAGCATAAAAAATAGAAAATATAAGAAATATGAATTAACTCTTCTTTTATTGTTCCTGTCAATTTGGAAATTGCTATTTCCGTATTGATACATTTTGAACACATTTATATATATATATATATATATATATATATATGTGTGTGTGTGTGTGTGTGTGCGTGTGTGTGTGTGTGTGTGTGTGTTTGTGTGTTTGTGGACAGAGAGAGAGAGAGACAGATAGAGATAGAGAAAGGGAGAGTGAGTGTGTGTGTTTATGTTTCTGTGAGTGTATTGTGTGTGTGTGTGTGAGAAAGAGAGAGAGAGAGACAGACAGACAGACAGAGACAGAAACAGTGAGAGAGAGAGAGAGAGAGAGAGAGACCAAGGCAGCGAGAGGGTGTGTTTGTCTTTTTATGAGTGCATCATGCTTATGCGTGTGTGAGAGTGTGTTTGAGAGAGAGAGAGAGACCAATTCAGGGAGAGTACATGTTTCTATTTTATGAGTGTATGGTGTGTTTGTGTGTGTGTGTGTGTGTGTGTGTGAGAGAGAGAGAGAGAGAGAGAGAGGCCAAAGCAGCAAGTTGTGTGTTTGTGTTTTTATGAGTGTATGGTGTGTGTGTGTGTGTGTGTGTGTGAGTTTTAGGAAGGAGATATAGAGAGAGAATCTTTCCTACACCACGGGATTATCTCCAGGCATACCGGTCCGCAGCCCAGATATGTGAGCCCCGGTGATGAGCATAAGGTTGTCGCTTTGGTCTAACATGAATTTCCCCTCGTTCCAAAACCACCCATAGGATTATAAAGCAAATCAAAAAAGAAAACAACTAATCTATAGGATGGAGATGAATATTCTCCATGAAGACTCATAGTAAAGCTTTCTATAATCCATTTATCTCTCGGCCACAATGCCGATTCCGCGTATATCGACCAGGGCAATCAACTTCGGGCCATAGAATGTCAGGAATGCTTGGAATGCCAACAGCTAACACCGCAAGATAAGCACTAACCAGAAAGGCCCGAAGTAAAAGAAAACGAAGACAACTGAGATGTACCCGGTGCTAGGAATTTGAAGCTGTACATTTAAAAAATTGAGCTACTCCTGCAGCTAGAAAGTGAGAAAAACCCAAGAGAGGAATACAGGAACATCGGGAGAACATTCGTCGTCAGTATATGCTTCAGGCATGGTTAAAAGCCCAGAAAAATATTTTCCTTCGAATATTTATAACTGAACATTGTAAACTTATTAAAGATTACATTGCACTTCCAATGTTTACTGTGTGGTATCAAAATCTAATGCTGTAGCCTCGTTGAATATAGGCACAAGCTAAATTCCATTGTTGACTACTCCAGTAGTTCCCAATTAATGATAGCTCTGTTGGCGAAGTCCACGGTAAAAGGATGTCCCGGATATCACAGGAAGTGTATTTAGAAGTAAGACTCCAGGGAAATGTTAAATAACCCTTCATTGTCATTCACTCAAACCCGGAGTGGAATTGACTGTTATGGTACAATCTATGGGTGAAATAGATCTGTTTTCAAATGATTGCGATAGAAATACTTGATATTATAGAACCATGTGTAAACAATTTAGTAAACTATACAAAAACGTGAATAAGAACGTGCAATATATGTGATTCTATTACTTCGAGGTATAAAATGACACTAGACGGTTTGAAATATTAATAAAATATATCAATGAATTAAACTGCTGACTATCTACCCATTGATTTTACCACTTTTTTTTTCAAATAAACTTCAATACTTTATTTTCTGTTGTAGTCTTTGTCATTTTTTGCTTAGATATGGCACATAGATCTCTGTTAGCATGCAGTACCTTCTATTGTTTAAGTGATCATTGATCTATGTCTTCAGCAAGCTGCAGAATTTCGTTGATCAAGCGAGCTCAATGGTTATTGTTCAATTATAAAATATTATTTTTAAAGACTATTTTACCTTTCATTCTTGGATATTATCATAACACAATATTCACATTTCTATCTGATCTTCTGCAGTACAATACTAATATGATTAGATAGTAATAAATATTACCCTCAGTATATATATTATATGTTAGCATCATAAAGATAAATGCTATTTTCACTAATTTATGTAAAATTAACACAGCTTAATCATTCACAATATCAAAATCCGATATAAACATTCGGAATACATCTTCCTTTTTTATTACAAATAGCCGTATAACTGCTTCTTGCAACAATTTTTATAAATTGCCAAGTTGTAATGTACCCACGTAATTTAAGTGTCCCGAATGTCAGGACGGTGTCCAGGAGGCACAGTGGCAAACCTATTCCAATTTAACTTCGTATTGAACAAGTTTAATATCAAATTGCGCTATTAAGTTCATTTTCGGATTGATACTTTGAGGGAAGGTATCAACTGCCCTTATCACTTCCAGTTATGTGTTTAATATAATCACTATTGTTTTTCTACAAGGAAGGATTGTCCTTATATAACCTGATATGCCATTAAAGAAAGAAACCAATTCAAACCCAAGCAATAGTCAATTTTCGAGCCTATCAAAAACATATATTTGGAAATCTGATTTCCATGATTGATAGTAACTGATCCATCAAAAGACAAGGTCAGTATAATAACCTGAACCATATTTATATTTGAAGTTTGATAGCGTAAAGGACTAGATTACAGCTGCAAAGGAAATGAGTTCGAATTCCGGTTGCTCTGTTACCTTCACTTTCGCTCTAATAATTTGGAGAAAAGTATGAAACCCGTTCACCTCCCACTCCAATTATACGTTCTTCTACAAGGATCCTTTTTGCATTACATAACCTACGAAGGTTGACATGGCATTAATCAAAGGAACTAAACCTAATTTATAATTAAATTAGAGAAAATTATAGATGCACTTGAATTTGATTAAAATATCAGAAATACATGTAATAGACAGGGTCTTTCAAAATATAGCCATTGCTAATTATCAGTGATGAAACAATTAAAATCCTAATTAGGAAAACGTAGACAGAGTCAACAAAGCTTGGTGATAGTCATACTAAGCACTCTTTATTTATAACGATATTAGTTTTAGAAAAAGAAATACACACTAGAGATCTGTCTAATTTGGGCAAAAATAAAGATGAAAAAATTATACGCAACACTAATCAAAAGTTAAGTTAATTTTTAAAATATAAAGAAAAACTTGAATGTGCATAAATTCACGAAATATCTTGGTGTGATATCAGAAATATTCGATGAGACAAGAATAAATTAGAATATTGCCAAAATTTGCAAGAATGTATTTACTACTTAAGTGAAAAATGTATAGTATACGTATTAAAGTTAATAGGGTGTGTGTATGGTTTGGTTAGGTTTTATGGCATATCAGCCATTTTAGTTTATTTAATCCCAAATTATTTCATACATATTTATTAAATACATGATTTCTAAACACATTTTGGAGATAATTTTAAACATACTTATCCCATTTTTAACACAATCAAATGGTTTCACTTATTTTTATCCAATACGAATAATTATATTTGCTATTAATCATTTATTTGCACACAGCTGAATGTTTTCAAGTATTGTCATACATATGTAACAATTGAATTAAACATAAGTCATTTAGTTAAACACAGTTAAATGATCAAACAGTTTTCTTTCAAACAATTCAGTTAGCATTTGTCAACAAAGTCAAATGGTTACATATATTGCCATGCGATGTATACTTCACATAAACCCAACCAAGAACATAATCAAAGACAACGAACGAAACGAAACACACTTCTTGATAAAAAATCTCTCTCTCTTTCTTATTTTATTCTCGAAAGGGTCACACATTTCGTTGTAAGTTTGAGAGATAAATGGACAGACATATACTCAGAGAGGGGGTTTCTTCTAGCCCCATATCTTCTTCCTGGAGCCGGGGGGTTCCAAAGCTTGCACCCCCTTGCAAGCCATATCGTCAAAGACGCCATTAATGCCTCTGATCGACTACGTATCCCTGGCTCGACCCTCGATTCTGACTGGACTGACTGTGTAAATCTGACCGCGTGGTTTTCATATCACGTGGTCTCCTTTCGGTTACACACCTGCTTGACTTGCCTACCCCGACGCATTGCAATCCCCTGTTTACTAATCACAACGTGACAGCTTGTTAAAGCACTCGAGGTCACCAAGAACGAACCCATAATCCATGTCAACAGTCATTATATAACACATGTATCACTACCTATTCAATTAAACATCAGTCAATTTTTTTTACACACAGTTAGAATATCAAACAGATCTGTTTCAAGCAGTTCAATTTAGCATAAGTTATTTGTTTGCTCTAAGTTTAAATGTCAAAGGACATGGTTTAAATTTCTAAAAATTCTATTTGACCCATAGATAGACCCTATCAGCATTACAGGAGACTTACCATCAAATGTTTTAATGACATAATTAGGACACTCGTTAGGGCAGTCTTACTCTTCGGCAGACATGTAATCGGTGTATTCTGCTGCCATGTTGCCTGTGTCTTAAAGTTAGAAATTATATTCGGCAAGAAAAGTAAATATTCACCACAATAAATGAACTCCCACAAAATATATGATAGCTACACTCTAGAAGTTTTATAGTTGCACAGTTAATATAGCAATGAGACCGCATAAACAGATTAGCAAAAATAATCGGCACTAAAAAAGAACTATTAATACAAAACTAAGTACGAGAACCATTTACATGGAGACTGCCTATAACCGACCATAATTAACTACATCAAAATCTGAAAAAAAAAGTACCCGAAAAACATAATCAGAGTGACAGAAAAACAATGAAAATAAAGGAGCTATTATTTGGGGAAAAGAAAACAATTTTAGTTAATATGTTCAAAAGTAAGTATTTTTAATGCACGAACATGAGCTGAAAGGTTAAATAGTTCAAAAGTTTATATGATAACGTCATATCTGCAGTAGATGAATTTTGACAAATTGAATAGACTTACGGGAGAACCATTTGAATACCTGCATGGATCGCAATGGGGGCTAAACCTCATGTGATCCCATTCTATGAGAGTATCTTGCTTAGCATATGAACTTTTCTGGATGCTATTGAATGTAAGGGAGAATTACCACATAAAAAATAAAACCACATAGAATGAGAAATTCGCACCAACCTTGAACAACAATAAGAAACTGAGGTGTCCTTTGCTTGGAGTAACCGTGTCTATCATTTCATACTGATAACAATAAAAGCTTTTAATTCTTGACAGGAAGAAAACTTTTTGAGGTAATTTTGCATCTCGGTTTGTTATTAGAAAAGAACCTGGGGCAAAGACTCTCACTAATGTACCGCTTAGTAAGTATTTGAGTGTACTATATAATACTGACATGAAAAAACCCAACGTAATTCAGGAATTACTACATTCCGAGAAGCATCGCTTTGTTTTTTTTTTCTTTTATGTTTTAATTAATTCATTTTTTTAGAAGTTGACATTCGTCAATCAGAAGAGATGGGGATGAAGATATTTAGGTCATATAAAACCAAAGTACAATATTTGGCTAAACATCAAAATGTTATTCATGAAGGAAAATTAGCACGGCTCACAAGCAAGTAAATATATCCTTATGTTTGAGAAGAGTGATAGACTTGTCTATCGTTAAGAAGAATTTGCCAACATAAAAGGAATTATGGACAGTTGCGAATACCGCCAAATTCTTAAGGAGAATTACTGGAATTCAGCCAAGAAACTCCGCTTGAAGGCCAATTTTATCTACCAACTGAACAATGACACAAATCATACAGCCAAATCTATACTCAAGAACTGTTCAGATTAAAGAAAATCAGTCTCCAGAACCAGTGAAGAGAAAGAACATTGTAGATAATGCTCATACCGACGGTGCATCGTTGATCATTTCAAATTTGTCGGAATCAGAAAGGGTTTGAAAGAAAGAATGAAAAATATACCTTCTATTCGATATGAACCATACCAATCTTCCCTACTTTGGAAGTGACTTGTGACAAACGTTGAGGCTCACTCAAGTTTAAATACAGATATTCAAAATTGAAATATGAGAAAAATACACAGTATGAGGGATGGTTTAAAGAAAACAAAATGTCTGACTCTAGTCATTTACTTGATATTTTATCTGTGTCACCATGTGTCGCGTAACCGACATTTTCTACCGCAAAATTTTACGCATTTGATGGAGTCCCCGCAGCGTAGTAGCTAACGTACAGGACTGTGACGTATGAAGTGAGCTCGAAATTCAGTCGTGGTATTACGTTTATTTTATATGAATTCCGATCCGAAAAGTATTAACCCACATTTCACTTCAGTTACGGGTAAAATACTACAACTAATGTTCTCCAACGAGGATCTGGGTATTTAATAACCTAGGAAAGTTGATATGCCATTAAACAAAAAAAAAATGAAATGACACAAATACATAATTCAACAGCTTCAGCAAAATGGTAATCATTTATGAGATGAGATAAATTAGTAATCTGCACTTGATCTGTATATATATATATATATATATATATATATATATATATATATATATATATTGTTATTATATTTATTGTCGTTGGTAATGAGTACAATGACTCAAGTTCAAATTGTCGACGTGACTGCGACTCCATAACACTAATTCACTTTGAGAAAATATGAATGAGCTCTCCCCAGCCACCTCTGACAGCTTGCCTCTTTAACACTGGTATGGAAACCGGCCTAGCAGAAAAAAAAAAAGTCTGACGTCAAACAAGTTACATTTCGATTCAAATTGACCAACTGTCTCATCCTTCTTCCGCACAGGGTTAGGATATATATATATATATATATATATATATACTGGTCCCATGACAAGTGATTTTTAGAACATAGAGTAATTTTTTTTATAATCTGGGAAGTGTTTAAATTGTACCAGATTGATACACATACACACACACACACACACACACACACACACACACACACACATATATATATATATATAATTTTGGGTTACCTCCCAAAAATTCTGTGTTGACAGTACTTGGAAAAAATAAAATTTGTTTGCATTGTTATAAAGCAATGCCTAAATATTTCAAGGTAAGTAAATGTCTATAGTTAGGCCTGTGTAGATCTGTACATATCACATTCTCTACAAGCATTTGTATACAACTAACTGTTCAGAATAACAAGGATTTAAATCCTGATTTTAATCCAATCGCACTGGTGCAATGCATTCCTACAAACCTCATTTCCCACCATTTAACTTGCACTATCCTAAGCTTAGTTTTCCGAAATCTCGTAGCAGATCAATGCTAAGCTAATCTCGTTAAACTGTTATTGTTGTTCCCATGATAAAAACCAGACACTTCTCGCAGAGAATTAGTGTAAGAATGAGTTCGATCTCTCCAAGTATCCTGCAATTATGGAGTTGTGCCAACTAAAGCAAATGGTTTAAACTATTCTTGGAAATTATCACTATAGGAGGGAGTTATATACAGAAGTTACGATACTATCCCAAAAATAATAAAGATTTTTTTAACAGCATCACTACAGCAGTGTCTTCGATCCTCTCTGTGTACATTACATTTATGGCGTGCTTTCAGATAAACATAAGTATGAAGACAGTCTAAGAAACCATTACTCTATGATTTGCTTTTAATATCCCTACTTGACTTATATTTAGCAAGAGGGATAAATGAAGAGTGTTATACATTTATCTAGGATATTGAGAGCGAATTTAATAATTACTTTGTATTATACGTTTATGGAATTGTGAATAATAACTCCAAATAAGCCAAATAGTTGTAACTGTCCTTACTACTGCAGTGAGGTTGATCTTTTCCTGACATATTACACATCTAGATTTTTACTAGTCTTGGAGTTCATTAATAATTATGATCCATTCTTTATACATTTATGGAATAACTTTATTTAGGCCAGCAAGTGCCAACTATCCTTACCATAGCAGTAAGGTCGACCTTTTCTTGACAGCCTACACATATGGAGTTCTGCAAGTCTTGGAGCTCATTAATGGTCATGATCCTTCTTTTCTACAATATATTTATGGAATAATGTTGGGTACACCAACTAATGTTAACTATAATATAGTAGTGAGGTCAATCATTTCTTGATATATTAAACACATCGTGTGGTGCTGAATTGCTTAAACATTTATTTTGAGCAATCAGTACTAGTGTCGTGAATTTATATTTTCTTAGATCTTTTAACATAATCCCTGGCGGCTGCTAGCAGTTGGAGAAGCACAAAAGCACTAATCGTCTCAAGTGTTTGGTCCATTGTTGCTTTATTCCCTCCGTTGATTTCTGAGGTCATGGAATATGGCTGGAATGGATAACGAGCCCAACGTATATATTTTCTTAGTTCATGTAGCACAAGAACCTTCCTGTATCTCTAAAATGTTTGCTTGCTTTCTGTATCTAGGAACGCTTGTATCCTCCCACATCAACCACTGAAAGATGGTCAATCGAAAAACTCAATGTCTTTTATTTCAAGGGCTGTACTATACGGCTACCCTCAGCCCTTCTTAGATAGCCGATTGAGTCTGGCGACCTCGGTAAATCCTTGTTACTTGTTTTCAGTACGAGATGCAAGATCAACCATATTGCACCTCGCCTACTGGACGATACGCTGAACTTAGTCAACACCTCGGTTGGCTTTTTTTGATAACTTATCTAATACCAGTCAGGTATGATTCACGTACAATTTTGCACTTTCTATAATTGTGGCTTTACGCTGTATAAACATCATTAATCAATCTTGCCGATGAGAAAATTAGAATAGCATTTGATTTTATCCTTCATGTATAAATTTTTGGTTTTCTGAAAAATGATAGCAGGCAATCAAGACGAAGACGAGGCCGTTTGCATTTCACATCACGCTAATACCTTGGGAAATGCAGAGATGTATGGGTTATATTTCCAGCTATGCGTAAATAGTAAGAAAATTGGGTTCATTAGTCTTGCTTCGGCAACCAGTTGAGGAGAAGGAAAACTCTGAAATCAATCCAGCTGTACGCCATCTAAAGTTTGAAGTTATGACACATCCTAATCACATCAGGAATTTGGTAAATACCTACGACAGTGCATCGTAAAAGATATAGGCTTAGGAACTGTATCAATTGAATGGATTGTCGCATAGTAAAAACGGCTTTTCATGAGAGAAAACTTTGTTTCAACAACTTTTTAGCACTTAACTTCTGAATAATGTTTAACAGCATTGATTCACTCACTTAAAGTTGCTTTGAGATTTACCCTCATTGGGGGGTTCGATGTCTGATATTTATACACTGAACAAAGGTTTGTTAATATCAGTATACTTCAACAAGTTTGGTTTGGTTTCGTTTGGTTTGGTTTCTTTTTTTAATTGCATAATAACGTTTGTGGTTTATTTATTGCCTAACCATCGTTATTGAAGAAAAATAGAGGAACTATTCAACAACTAATTCATGGTGATAATTGGATTAATAACTCTCTTATGTATATTAGCCCAAAAGTAAAATCAACCCTTAAACTGTTTGATAAAAATACAAATTATTTTTATCAATTAACTTTCTAAATATCTTGGAATTATTCCAGCTACCGTCGTTGTATATTCTTTTCAATATTCTAAAATCGGGATTTGCTTATATATTTCACACAAGATTTGAATATATTTGGACGATATACAAAGCTATAAATTAATCAGACATTGGACTGTTTTTATAATATTTTCCTTTATGTGTGTACATTTGTGCATTTGCAAGTGTGTGCCTACATGTAGTGGCGTGTTTCATGTCTGCAATTTTACCTCTTAATACATTTGTTTGTTTATTTATGTTAAATGTGTATTTACACTCTACTGAATTTATCAACCAGCTATAAAATGTCGGCCATCGACCAAGATTTTTAATCTTTCCCTCAGTCTGAAGCACTGAAGCCTTCAGTAAATATAAACAATTGGACATTGTGCAAATATTTCAATACATTCTCACTGCTGAAAAAGTTGCAGGCGCCAGAAGTATCAGATTGATTCCTCTGGATGATGTTCTTTAACAATCTACTCTCAAATTTCGCCACTTCAGCATTTTTTAATGTTAAAAGCCTTCCTAATGTTACCCAAATATTTAGTTATTTATTTAATGTAAGAATACAGTATTCAGAGACAAAGATATTTTATGAGCTTCATATACAGGCAATCTAATAATTGTCATTATTTGAATTTGAGAATTGTTCTGAACGTCGACACTAATTTGTATATGACGTTATTTGTTCTCGGCTCGTGATAAGTTTATTGGCTGAGCAGTACGCATGAAGTTTTATAAAAATACAGACACTTTTATAACATGGCAAATTCAATGAACTAATGAGTCACTCAACTCAAATGGATATCACACACACACACACACATATATATAGTAATTTACAAAGCTCTTTGCTTCGATGTGGCACAAGGTCGAATGAATGGGGTTCCCAATGAGACTCGAACTCACTCGTGTAGGTTTGCTAGTCTAGTAATTTACTAAGCTTTTTGCTTAGATGTGGCACAAGGCCATATGAATTGGGCACCCAATGAGACACGAACTC
>OY757904.1:49611805-49736805 GCA_963585895.1 Sepioteuthis lessoniana
TACTGGACGATCAATGAAGGCTACTAGCGGTTTACTTAGTTTTTCCTTCATTTTTAAATATCAACCTGGGTTGCACAGATGTGTAAATATGTAAGTTTGTAATTTTGCCAACAATTGTATGCATGTGTACTGAAATATTCAATGAATATTAGACAATTTGTAAAGAAGGCATCATCCAAAATGCTGACATTATATTTTTTTTCATATCCTGGATACCTTTTCTTAAAAATGATTATGATAAATGGCTAATAGCTGGTCCAGGGCAAGTTATACTGGCATATTCTTTTAAAGTTTATGATTGAAATGTGTTCTATATGATTGGCTCACACTGTTATACGTATAAAACACTCAAAGACGCAAGCACATACACCATTATATATATATACGATCGCTGTTCAAACGGTTTTTGGCTTCACATACAAAAAAGCGCCTTAGCTGAACAGTTTTTATCTGAGATCATGGATATAAGCAAATTCTCGGCTCGAGAAAATTGGTTTGATTTGGTTTGGTTGTAGTGCATATCATCCATTGTAGGTTATTTTATGTCAAGTCATCTTTATATCTACATAATAAATATACATGATTTATAAACATTCTGTAGATATCAATTTTAACTCATTTAGAGCTCATGTTATGCACAAATTTAAATGGTTTCAGGCATTCCTATCTAATACGAATAATTCTATTTATTATTGATAAATTGTTTCCTCACAGTTAAATGGCTCCAAGCTGCAGTCGGTGTATCCTCAATCCACTGGCCTAGGCAAAAGAAAAGTCGTAAGAATGCTGATGGCAGAGTAAAGTTGATATAGGTTAACATTTCTTGGACAGGTCTTATCTCTCTCACTCTCTGTCTCTCTGTCTTTCTTTCTATAGCTCAATCGGCTAAGGCTGTAGAATACTCTGACAGCTTTTCTGCAGAGGGGTTAAACCCCATCAATGAGTGTCCTGTATATGTCAATAAACATTCTGATGGTAAGTTTCCCTTAAAGCTTGAGCTTTGGATAATGCGAGTACCCTTTTATTGCGATCGCTCCCAGATCCACTCTGATCCGGTCTAGTAGCACCTGATAGGGCCATATCTGGGAATTAAATAGAACTAAATTGTGTACTAATGCAAAACTAAATCTTTTGAAATAGAACTGCTTGTATGTATAAAAATGGATTTTGCATTAATAATCTACAAAGGTTGATGTGCTAAAAAACCGACCAAGCCAAACCTCTCTCCATATTTATATATATAAATACACACACACACAAAGAGACAGAGATTGAGAGAGAGAGAGAGAGAGAGAGAGAGAGAGAGAGAGAGAGAGAGAGAGAGAGAGAATTCTTTACGCATATATAACAGAAAAAATATTTCTCATTTAAATGCCGCAGACTATTTTCGGAAGAACAAAAAGGTGCCCTTGGTAGGACAAGAGGAACAAATAACTTTCAATATACAGAACTGAACATCCTTAAAGATGCCAAAACAAGGCGGTAAAATTTAGCTAATGCAGGTATTGACTGCAAGAAGGCCTATGGTATGGTCACGCAAATGTTGATAATAGAGTATTTAAAATGTACACAATATTCAACAAAATTATAAAGAATACTTCATAAAGAATACCATGCTTAGCAAAGAGTTATACAAAATGGCATCTTCCAGGCAGACTTGCTCTCGCCACGACTCTTTGTTAAACCAATGATGCTACTGAACCACAGGTTTGAAAATGAACAGGGGGGACAAACTTTTAAAATCACTCGAAAATAATAATCAATATATATATATATGTGGACAACATAAATGTATTTGAAAGAAATGGAAAGGAACTGAAAACCCTGATACAATATATATATATATATATTTAAACACAGAGGAATAGAATTTTCCGTACAAAATGTAGCATTTTTATTACAAATTTAGGCAAAAGAGATTCAGCCAACGAACAAATCTACTAAATCAAGAATGCATTAGGATTCTCGGGGCTAAGGAAAATGACAAGTACTTAGGAATATTGAAAGCCGACAAACAGCTAAGATGAAGGAAAAAAATAAGGAAAGTGTACCTTAGAAAATCAAGAAAACCTCTCCAAACCATTATCTGCAGCAAAAATCTCATCAAAGGGATAAGCACCTGGATAGTACCCCTTGGACTCGGGAACAATTTTAGTATGGACCATGGAGGAACTCAATCAAATTAAGCTAAGAAAAAGAAAAATCCTAATTAAGCAAACATCGTTACATCCGGTAGATTATATAGACAGACTGTATGCGTCAGGAAAAGAAGGTGGAAGAGGAATTGCTATCATTAAGGATTGTGTCGATGGATCAATACAAGGAATCACTGACTATATTCATCATCATCATCATGTCGTGCCGCTAGCACGGATATCCCTGACCCTCTCTCGCCACTTCTCGCTATCATTCATCGCCTCTTGCAGGTCTTCAGGGCTACATCCCGTATCCGCACATAGCTGCAGTAAGTATGTTTGAGCTGGTCGTCCTGCTTTCGCTTGGCCATATGCGGGGGTCCATAGGAGTACATCCCTTATGAGCTCGTACTTGCTTCTCCAGCAGTGTCCTGCATGTCTGGTTCGTCTAGCTTGGATAGTTTTCGTGATGGGAGTCAGGTGGCTGTATAGTTTGTGCCTCGTGGGGACTGACTATATTAAAAAGAGCAAATATACGTTAATTATGAAAGATAATAGCAGGAGTGGAAGCATAAGTACGTTTACAAAAACAACAAAACTAGGAATCAAAATGAGAAGAAAGACAGTATTAGGGATATTTCAAGTGACAAACTGCAAAGGTTGTTATTTAGAAGATCGGAATAAAACTATGAAAAGAAAATCTCAAGAGAAACTTAATTTCTTCTAATAGTAGCACAGATTGTTTCCATAAGAACTAATCATATTAAAGCGAAAATCGATGATAGCCATCATTATTGAAGGTGTGGGTTATGCAAAGAAAGATACAAAACTTATAATTATATTGTAAGCGAATGCAGCAAGCTAGCTTAAAAGGAGTAAAAGACTAAACACCACAATTTGGAAAAATATGATCTACTGGGAATTGTGAAAAAAGCGTAAATGTTGAGCATAGTACCAAATGCTATATGACAAAACCATAAAAGGTCCCAAAAAAAGAAAAGCATGAAATTCACTAGGATTGTGTGATACAAACGATTCACATAATCCCGGCCAGAAAATCACAAGTCCTGATTATCAAATAAAGATACCGTGTCGTCTCTTAAATTTTGCCACTCCAGCGGACCACAGAGTAAAAATAACACGAAACAAAAATATAGGCAAATACTTGGACCTTAGGAGATAACTGAAAATAATTGTTGAATATGCTGGCTACGGTGAATCTATATGTAACTGGTGCACTTGAAACTGTTCCCAAAGGAGGGGCAAGATTTTTGGAAGAACTCGAAATTGAAAGAAATATTGAGACTGGCTAGAATACAGAGAAGAAACTTGGAGACCTTAAGAGGATTCTTTTGTCATGAAGATTCAAGCGAAAACCTACCTGCTTACATTGCTCTGAAAACCTCATTAGAAGTAAAATAATAATGCTCAAATCATTGGAAAAACTGATACCATATCTATAGTAACTGATCAGGTTTATTTCCATTTCTATACATGATTGTTTGGTCGGTTGTGTTTACGACATATCAACCCCTGTAGGTTATTTAATGTCTTTCATAAACGCTACATATATATTAAGAACTTACGATTTTTGCGGATAACAATTTTTAAACGGATCAGAGGTGATTTATTTGAACACCGTTTATTGCTTCACAGTTCTCATCATACAACGTGTGCAAGCACGTGCGATACCCAGCTCTCATCAGCCGTCAACCAGGAGTGATAACACAGTTTTGGTATCTCAAGTCGGTGCTGCTACTCCTGGCGCTACCAACCAGCTTTTACCACCGGACAGGATATATAAAAGAATCTTATAATTATATATATATATATATATATATATACGCCAGATCAACTAAAAGCAGAGAATACATTGTACGTTAATCTTCATTTTTACTGCAGTTTGTGATTTTTTAAAAACGCATTTACTTTCAGCCGTTGATATCTTTAAGCACTTACTGTAAATGTTTCTAAATGCTACATAATCACACGGGAGTGGAGGTTCTGCATGCATTTCATTCGTGCTAACAATTTTTGCTTTCGACCAAATCAAATTTGATACATATTGCGCCGTGATCTGAAGACGATTTGAGGCGACATTCAAACTGCGCCCAGTGATTTCTATTTTTGACAATGTCCTAAAAAACCACCACAGCCAAGCTTAATAGGAGTCACATAGCATATCCAGTCCTTTTCCAAGCATTCTCGTATCGGTTTTTCTTTCACTCGTGTTTTTTCTTTCACTCCTGGTTTTCTTCCCATGGGGACAATAATTTTATGAGGACACTCTTCTTTGAATCGGAGCACACTACAATAATACTAATATATCAATTTAACGTTCATTTGTTTGTAAATACTAAATTGGTTTCAAGTAAAGAGAAGGATAAAATAGTTCTATTTAACTAATAGATTGAACCGTAACAGGTTCTATAACTTTGTGTCAAAGTGGACGCAGGTGTAATAACAATGAAAATGTACTCCATTTTTCTCAAATCTCGATGCAAAATCATCTGATGGATTACGGTCGTATCTAGGATTCTCGTTGGTGGTGTTTTACCTCTTTACACAAAAATAGTCGGCGTATTTTAAAGCTGCAGCCAACTGGGCTCTCATTTTACCTGGGAAATCTTTAAAATGAAAGAAGCATCAGTTCGAGCTACTATTGATTGAAATCAAGAACAAACATTTTGAGTAAACAGTATGTAACAGGCTGTAAATTTTGTTTAAATGAGATCAGTATAAATATTAACTTGATTTCGAGGGCCGTTTCCAAATGCATCCCAAAAAGAATATGCGATATTCGATGAAATGCAACAAAAATGCTGAAGGTACTTGATTCACATCTGTAGAACCATAAGTTTCTTTTACCGATGAAAGAAGAAATACATAATCTTTTATATGCTTCTTCCCCATTTAATACGATAGTTAATTCATTACCGTCCACTCACACTCGTAGGGAGTATGCTGCGCCAACATTTCGCTATTCAAATTATAATAATTTGTTTAGATTTCTGTTGATGCCAACTTCAAAATTGAGCATGAAAGCTAAACCTTTGCTTATTCAAAGAATACGCATGCATCATAATTAAGCATATTTTTTCATCATACGGAAATATATATATATATATATATATATATATATATATATATATATATATATATATATATATATATATGATACTTATCTATTAAGTCCGCTGAATATGACACGAATGTATATCTGATGATGAGTTACTTCTTTTCATATTTACTTTTTTGGGGGATCATACGGAAATATATATATATATATATATATATATATATATATATATATATATATATTACTGGTGCTTATCTATTTAGTACACTGAGTATGACACGAATGTATATCTGATGCTGAGGTACTTCTTCTGGAACTCTGAAGAGGGTACAGATATCGCTTCGCAAAACAGCTCCATGGTACTCTCTGTATTGGGCGGTTTCACTTTGGCTCAGATATGATTGTTTCTGATAATGATTAAAATCTTTTAAAAATAGATTTGCTATTAGAAAAATGTTGCAACTGAGTATGAATTTTTTAGTGGATCAAAATTATTGTGACCATACATTTCTGTACCATATAGCACTTGATACAATAATGATTAAACTGACATCGATATTTCAATGACTCAGCAAATGGGTTTATGCTGTAAAAGAAACCAGATAACCAATAAACCAACCAACCAACCAACCAATGTATTGATTTCTCACATATGAACAACACTTTTACACTCCGGCTCCTTTCTTTCATCCCCATAAAATAGTTCTGACATCTAACGGTATAAAGTAAATAAAGGTTAATGAATTAGTTCGAAAATCGTAAAAATCATAAGATATATATTCAATTCATCTTACATATGTGATCACTTGTGATCTTTTTAATATCTATCTTCTATGGCAGTGTCCTGGCTTAAATTCAATTTTATTACACAAGTTCAATTTTATCACCGCTAGTCTGTCTGATAAATTTATATATCTTTGTTCGGTTTGCCTAAAGAGTCCACGTGACTTTTTTGTGAATTCAATAAGCTATGACTTACAGGGAAATCTCTTTTATACTGTTTCGAATATATACATTATTTCGACTGAATCAAATTTACTGAGTTGTGTTTTTGTGTTAGCGTACATAAAAGGGAAGATTCCACATTACTGACATCCAATTATTTACATGAAAATTTAAACAAAAACGGAACAAAATAATGCCGTAAGATTGAACATGTTTTCAGCCAGAAAACACGATTTCCGATACAGACAACATCACTGGCCATGTATTGGGTAGCAATAAAACAGAGGTTTATGTCTGTACTTCACAAATCTGCATAAACGAAGATGACACACTTTTCTCCACCATCCACAACATATCGTTTTCATGAATATATCGTTCGTGTAGCCCTTCTTTACTGGCCCAGTAAAAGTCCTCATCTTTTAAGAGGTTTAGTTTTATTTAATTAAAGGTATATGTTTGATTATAATCATCATTTTTTAAAATATTTCCAACGTGTAATTTTTTTTAATTGACTTTTTTCTTTAATAATTATCTGTTTACACACAGTTTTGTGGACTCGATTATCCCTATCTAACGTAGATTGTTTACAAACAATATGGGTGAATCACCGTGGTATAGTGGCTAACGGATTTCATAGTGCCATTGTAGTAAGCGCAATATTATTCACTTTAGTCACACTATTATATTCACTATCGGGATAATACTCAGAGGGAAAGTAATGAACCCCAACATATCCCTCTAGCTAATATTAATCTACAAAAATCGCCTTGGCATGGAATAATCACGATGGGTGTTATTCTGGTATTTAAAAACATCCAAATAAAAAATTATATGGTTTAAAGTACCATTATAAATTTTATAATTTTAAATATGTCTATTTGAACCACTGATGGATAGAAAACAGTTCCAAATATTTCTGTCAGAATGGATCAAAGAGTACTGGCAATAAAGGTATATTACACATTTCTCAGAACTTCAGAACAGCAGCCACAGTAAACACTCTTCATTTTAAACATTAGCAGTTGTATTGAAATGTATTTTTAATCACTAAAAAGTTGCAACTGTATAAACAAATTACAAACCACCTTACTGGGATCACAATAACTATTACGTACAAACAGTAAAAATGCGCAAATGAATAGTAATGATGTTGTTTTTAGAAATTTTTATAACTCCCCTTTCATTTCACCCACTATTTTGCCTCTCTGTCATTCAGCTGCTACCTGTAAAAAGCAACAGCCAATATTGCATATTCGTAAGAAGATACAACTGCCGTTTACATAACATAAACTGCATCTATGACCAAGTTGAATAAATGAGAAAATTAAAACATTCGTGTAGTTATGTATGCGCATGTGTATGTCTATGTATGTGTGTGTGAGTGTGTGGTAGGGTATGTGTGTGCGTGCGTGAGTGTGTTTCAGTGTGTGTATCTGTCAATCCAGGTGAATGATTGTATTTGTGTGATTCAAGACGGGTTATACTTAAATGTTCATCGTTTAACGATATTCAAATTTTTCTGAAGGACTCGTTCTCCTGCCAACATCAGCTTTTTCATTCGCACACATAAACACACACGTGTATATATATATATATATATATATATATATATATATATATATATATATATATATATATATATATATATATTAATCAATACTAGAACTTTATCAACGGAAATATATTATCAAAAGAAAATATTCAACAAAAAGGGCTGAAATCATCTCAAAATATTTTCACTGTTTTAAATTTCATTGTATTAATTCAAGGTTTTAACATTTTTATATATAGGGCTTCAGGGGTTTAAATTGTAATTTTGTTCGATGTCATCAGCATCTCAGTTTAATACTACAATAGGTTTTAATAATTTTTGCGATGTTTTAAAAAACTTAAGACTTGAAAAAACAATCTTTACACTTGCAAACAACCTATGTTGATAGCCTATAAAAGGCCCGAAAGCGCTCGGGACAATTTTGGTAAATTCATCAACAAACTCTAACCTAAAACCAAAACACTTGTCAGAAAACTTGAAAGGATATTAATAAAATTATATTGACAAAATGAATCTTTATCATTTTATCTAGCAGGCTTAAATGAAGGATTGTCTCCTTAATACACATACACACACACACACACACACACACACACACACACACACACACACACACACACACACATATATATATATATATATAGGAGGTATCATACAATAACTGATATTTGTACAACAGCATTGCTTCTTACAAAGCCTTCAGTAGATGATGACTGTAGGTTCGGCATGGTTTCGGGGCCGAACTTCATTACCACTACCCCACAGCGCCCCAGCAGTATCTCACGACACCAAAAGACTTTGTCAGATTGTTGTCACTCTGTGGGATATCCACGCTGATGCCGTTAGAGCCTTACCTTGGATCTTTTCCATGTATTTCCTCTTGTCTGATGAAGGAAGTTTAAAGTTAGTCCAGAAAACGGAGGTTATGTTAGCAATAAAACCTCTGCATCCGTCTTCGATAGGAAATACATTTGTTATCCAATAATTTCTGACACATTGTTCTCGCAGATCCTCATATTTTTCCAACTCACGCTGAAGTGCACAGTCGAAATTTTCTTCATAAAGAACCGTTAACTCAATAACGAAAACTTTTTTTTTGCTTTAACGGACTTAATGACAATATCTGTACGCTTTGTCATTAACGCTAGTTCGGTTGGAAATTTGAAGTTATGTTTTAAATAGGTTGCGACGTGCCAGTCCGTGCAGCCCTCAAGTAATGATGGTTTACGCATATTTTTACGTGCAAGTTTCAAAATATTTCCTTCTTTAACGAACTAAGTTGCTCTGTTGTTGATAATATTTAGAGTTTTATTGGCAGTCTCTCAACATAATTTTGAAATCTCAGCAAAAATCTTCAGGGGTTCTTTATGTCTCCAAGTAGAGCTTCTTATAGCGTACTCACATCCAGTGAGAATATATTTGATGCTCGCAGTTTTTCCACCTGCCCTGCATCGGTCGGATGTAGTTAAGTTCCAAGCATGAATGTTGAGTGGTGTTGGTAAGACGTCGTAGACTGCTTTTATGAGGAAACTTAATTTCTTTGGTTCCATGTGCTTGAGGTCGTTCCATGTGACAGCTCTGTCTTCTGCACTCCTCCACTTGATCCATGCGCCCTGTTTTCTCTGTCCTTCAGCTGTAGTAAAACACCCTTAAAATGATGAATTTCTTCCCACACAATTTTTCTTCTATTTAACGTGGATTCTTTGGACCACCAACGCTGTGGATGTAGGGCTAGAGCTGCTTTTCCATTTGCTACAGTGCCAAATATTTCTTTCATCCTGAGGGCCGATTCTGCATTCTCAACAGCTATTTTTACCTTCTATTTCCGACCGGTTATCATAGAAGGCTGGGCGTTCTTCCCCAGTGGGTTGCGAGAGTCACACAGCATTTGGATTAGTCGCTCTTTTCCTAATTTATATTCCTCAACAAGTGACAGCGTTGGAAGTTTTAGTTTTGTTGATGAACTATATAGTACCACGTTTGTTAAGGAGTTAGGTACTCCCGACCAATTTTTCCTTAATTTTACTGATTAATTGCTCCATTGTTTCAACTTTTTAAAGTGATACCTCATATATTTGCCATGGCCATGCTAATTTAGGAATTAATCCAAAATAAATGTGCCATATTTTATCTTGTGGTGTTATTTATCAATGGAGCGTAATTCATTTTGTAGCTGTTTTCTTAGGTCCTGCCAATAATATCGATCAGTAAGAGGTTGCGAGGAGTAGTGACCGAGACTCTGAATGCTTTTTTTGCGGATCGTGGGGATTTCTTTTCCATTGACAGAAAACTTTATTTTTTTTGCAGTTTCCTTTCAGCAATGATAAACTTCGGCACTTTGAAGGTTTTATTTTCATAGCAGCCCATTTGAAGAGCTCTTGGAGGCGGATCACCAGTTGTTCTGTAAGTGATCTGGATTCTGCAATTAGAGTTACATCATCCATAAAAACCTTCATACATGGACTGGTTATTTGATTGGTGCTGACGTCGGCACTACGTTATATAATCTCCATTACCGATACGAAATGTAGTGAAGAGATAACACAACACATCATGATGCCAATATTCAACTTTTGCCAGTTAGTTGAATATGTATTATTAGAAAACCTCACATCAGTACGTTTAAAATAGGTTGATAGAGGTTTTTAATGTCCTCTGGAATCCAAAAGAACTCCATTGCTTTGTCAAGTAGTTGGTGTCTTACTGGGTCATATGCATTTTCTAGATCTAACTAAATGACGTGGAGTTCAGTTTTAGTATTTTCGCCTTTTTTTATTCGGACACACAACATAGTGGTATATTCAATACAACCTGGAAAGCCAGACACTCCAGCTTTTTGGATTGATATATTGACATACACATTGTTTATCACTAATCTCGTCATCCTCTTAGCAATGACACCTAAAACGATCTTCCCTTGTACGTTGGGTAATGAAATGGGTCGAAAGTGGTCTATTATTCTGGTGTCTTTTTTCTTTTGGTATGTGGATCCCATCTGCTAATCCCCAATTCTTCGCAATAGATTTCTTTGTATAAGCTTCACGTAAAAGCTTCCAAAACATTTGGTTTATTCAGTTATACTTACCTAGTCTTCTTTGCGCCAGTTGGTGATTTAAAGTCACTCACCTGATCCCAGGGGACTTTCCCCCAAAGCAGCACTTGACGCTTAGTCTAAAAGGAGCATTGCTGAGTTTATTGTTCGCCACTTGAGGGCCATTGAAGAGAACTGCAGAAAGGAATAAATGTCCCTTTGTAAATTTCCAAACACGACTTTTAATACTTGCGTTTGGTTTGGTTTGGTTTCTTTGTTTAATGGCGTATCAACTCTTTTTAGGTTATTCAATGCCAAAGCCATTCTCCTAGAAGAACAGTAGTGGTACTATTTAACCCATAGCTGGGAGGATAAGGGGGTTCATACCTTTGCCCGAAAGTGAACGTAATAGCGCGACTGGAGTACGAACTCGCGTACTACGGTTCCGCAGTCCATCGCTTTAACCATTACACCACGAGGACACCCCCTAATCCGTGCATGTCCCCACCCACTATCAAAAGACTTCATATGAAATCTGACATAGTCGAACTCGGATAAATCCATACGACATTCAGTTAATCTAGCCTGAATAACTTTATTTCCTAACATTCATATGATCAAATCATATGAAAATACAATGATTACATATCTATTACAACATGTAAAATAAATATATCTTAGTAGATTCTATTGTTTATATTCTCTTTTTTTATTTGTCTGATGATTGTCATTTATAATACGTTATGAAACCTGAGGTCGCAAACAAGCTTCCAAGCTATATATATATATATATATATATATGGGTGGGCGCGTGTGCTTTTGCATTTATCTGCACTCTGTGTTCGTGTGAGTTTGAGATTGTGGTACAAGCAGAAAAAGAGACAGGGAGACAGAGAGACAATGAGAAAGAGCCTGCAGAAAAAGACGGAGAAATAGTATGAATAAATCCCTGTAAAAGGAAAGAACGATCGAACTTTGATTGACATAAGAAAAGGATGCAAAGATAAAGCGTTATATGTACATATCAATTAAATTAACAAAAATATCATAAAACATTTAAAAATCGCTATTCTTAGTAAATCAGACAGAAAATTAGAAAAAAAAACAAAAAACAAAAACAAAGCATAAATGTAAAAACATTTTATATACTTATAGACAGTCTGACATATGCATACACACACACACACACACACACACAAACATACACACACGTATGTATATATATATATATAACATCATAGTTTTTTATAAACTGATTTCCGCAATCTAATGTTCACTTGACATATCTCACCCAACTAGTTCTCCATACTCGTCTATAATGATATGGACTTTTTGTCGTCAGGAGCCCTCCTCTCGTGTCCATCTTTTTATGGGGTCAATCTAGATCAATAGCTCTGTGTCTTAAACGTTTATATTTCACGCCTGATCGTCTCGTCCAGTTTCCTTATTTAGACATTTTGCCATGAGGTTGGCTAAAAGGTTATCTGAATTCATATAATCGGATGTATGAGAAACACAATGTGTGCGTATATTTTTTTTTCTTTTGCTTTGTTTCAGGCATATTTTTTAATGTCTCCGTTTTATGAATATTTCAGTTGTAATTAAAAAAAAATACTGTTTTTGTACTTTTAATCCTAAATAATGTAACTTATTTTGTGCATAGACAGAGGAGGAGGAAATTTTATTCATATCAGTTCAAAAGAATTGCATCAAAGCAAAAGAGGAAAAAATATATACTATTCTCTAGCATCTCAAACTTCTACTTTCCAAGAAATACTAAATCATTACGCCGTCTTATGTTAGGAAGAAGGCACTTGTTGTGGATCCACCCGGCAAATACCAGAGTTAATTCATTGTCAAATGTTTCGCGATGTACGTTCATCTTCGGTAATGTTTTCTCAGTTTATGATAATTATCATTTAAAGTACTATCTCGTATAAACTCCATCGTATTTAGTTAAAAATGAAACTTTGTTCAACTCCAAGCCTGATATATAGAATTTCAAGTCAGAATCGAACTCACGAAAAATAACTTGACAAGGAGCCGACATATTTTTGGATAATTTTCAATTACAAAACACAGCTGAGTATATCTTTGGGGAAACTTAACTTCTCCTAATGCAGATCATTACAAAGTAAATGAATTGGATTATTTTCTCTCTAAAATAATGTATTAACCGGAAACACTTTAATCGGTAAATTTATGTTCATTGAGAAACCAAAAAAAAAAAAAAATTAACATTATGAATTCGCTGGCATTTTGGAATAAGAAACGAACATGATTTTTGTTTTTTTTTAAATATACGGAATTTTTTTTCCAAGTTACAGATAGTTTTGGTGATCTCATGAGATTATACAGTCTAAAATAATCTTATTTCTGAATTGTATTAACTCTTCTATATTCTAACAAAAGTGTTCTGGCACATTTATAAATAGAGTTACCTAAAATTATCCGCTCACACACACACACAGAGACACACACACACGCGCGCACACGCATATATATATATATATATATATATATATATATATATATCATCATCATGTCGTGCTGGTAGCACGGATATCCCTGACCCTCTCTCGCCATTCCTCCCTATCGTTCATCGCCCCAGGCAGGTCTTCAAGACAACATCCCGTATCCTCACAGAGCTGCTGAATGTAAGTTCGTGCTGGTCGTCCTGCTTTTGCACGACCATATGTGGGGGTCCATAAGAGTACATCTATCATGAATTGTCCCTCCTTCTCCAGCAGTGTCCTGCATATCTGGTTCGTCAAACTTGAATAGTTTTCGTGATAGGAGGCAGGTGGCCGTACAGTTGGTGTCTTGAGGGGTGTTGCCGCTAGGACCTGTTCAAGATTGCTCGCAGCATTCTTGTGTAATTGCCGTCTAGCTTCTCCAGCCGTTTTGTTAGAGTCCATGTAGTGCAGCCATATGGCAGTATCGATGTGACCGCTGCCTGGAAGAAACTGCTTTTCATTTTATCGGTTAGGTCTGATTTCCATATAGTCGATAGCCTATTGATAGCTGTCTGTGCTTTCGTTAACCTCGTGCCGATGTCATTTTCGGTAGATGCGACGCTGCTTCCTAGGTAAGTGAATTTGTCTACTAGTTTAAGAGGGGTTCCGTCTAAAGTGGAGATGTCCCCCGTTTGATTATAGCACATATATTACGTTTTGTGTGCATTAACATAGAGTCCTATGCCTGCGGCTGCTCGTTCCAAACTATGCAGTAGTGTTTCGGCTTGGTCGGGTGTATTGGCCAGTATCGCTATGTCATCGGCGTTTTCGGCGTCGGTAATTGATTTTTGCCGGGTACCTTCTGCGTCTTTTCTTCGTCAGCTCGAAGCCATTCTCTCTGATTTTGTCAATCGATGTTTTAAGTACGTAGTCTAGATAAATGATAAAGAGGTACGGAGCCAGCCTGTCCCCTTGTAGTACACCTGCTACTATGTTGAAGTATTCTGTGTCTCCATCCGGTGAACGTACTTTCACTTTGGTGTTCCTATAGAGAATCATTATTGCCGCTACGGTTTCTTTAGGTATGCCGTACGCTAGCAGGATTTGTTCCATCTTTCCTCTGTGAATGGTAAAGTCGATAAATATTAATGTCGCTTATTGGTTTTTTGCCCGTACACCTTCAAGGATTCTACGGATGGTTAATATTTGTGAGGTCGTGGATCTATTTCTTCGTAAGCCATTTTGGTTTTTCCTAAGTATGTTGTCGATTTTGGGTTCTATTCGGTTTCGTAGTAGGGCATTGTAGATTTTGGTAGCTATGAATGTAAGTGTTATGCCTCGGTAGTTTTTGGCTAATCCGAGGTCCCCCTTTTTAGGGAAGGGGAGCATGCATCCCTTCATCCATCTATCTATCGGATTTTGATTGTATACTGCGTTGCAGTGTCGGAGCAGTATGTAGTCGAATTGTCTGGTCTTCCATACTTCTGGGGAAATCTCGTCCAGCCCTGCAGCTTTCCTATTTTTAATTTTTCTGAGAACCGAGTCGAGTTCTTATTGTGTGCACGGTCCCAGTTTAATGTCTAATTGTTTACTAATTATTATGGTGATTGGTTCATGTGTTATTTTCGGTGGGTTTCCTAATAGGTTTTCGAAGAGCTGTTTCGACAGTTTTATTCTTTCTAGTTGGTTTGCAGCTTTCAATTTTGCTTTGGCTGTGTTCTTTCTTCTACTCACTTCGTTTATTGTTTGCCAGGCTATCCTAGATTGTCTATCTTCCCCCGAGTCTTTAATTTTATCTCTCTGATTTTGAATGTATTCTGCCTGGTCCTTTTTATATATGCCTGCTAATTGATATTGTGCCGTTTTTAGTTTTAAGGAATTTGTGTTTGTTGGTTTTTTTCGATAGTTTTTGGAGGCTGTTTTCACTAGTGCACGTTTTTCTCTCACCGCTAAAGTTTTCCATGGGACTCTATATTTAGTTTTTAGTTTTGTTGGAATTCATTTCACTGCTGCCTCGAGGTGCGCATTGACGAAATTTTCATATTCGTCGTTTGGTGTACTTTTTTCCGTCTTCTCTTGTAGTGTTTCGAATCTGTTTCTTAATTCTAATACGTATTTATCTCTTATATCTCTGTTGTTCAAAAGGGCCCAGTCATAGTGTTTGGTGGTCGCTGTTCGTTTGGCGTTTTTTCGTAGGCTTAACCGTATTTTCGCTGTAACTATTCGTTGATCGGAGGACACACCCTCGAATTCGGCATTAAGTAACCAATAAGGGTTGCCATGCCAAAAAGCAACCAAACCAAACCAAGTCAAACCAAACATGTAACTCAACTTTATTTACGAACAAAAAATAAAAACTGACTTTGAAACAATACGATTTTGTGTAATTCCTTTTTATAATCCTTTTTTTAACAATACGATTCGGGCTAATAAATTTTTCGCTAAACTGAAACGACTTTTATAATTTTGAATAATTATAATTGCGTCTTTAAAATTACATGTTTATATTCTAAACAAGTTTTTGCTTGTCATCCAACGATTTACTATGGAATTTCGTTGCAACTTCGTCTTGAATATCTATATATAACGTTAATGAATAATGTTAAATCTAATCTAAATATTATTTTATTATTTGTCAATTTTTATGGCTAAAAATATCATGAATTTCGTCTAATCTGATTTCCAATTATCCGACCAACATGCAATTTGGATCATCCTAAGTAAATATTAATTAAACAGAAATAATGAATGATTTATTTATACTGTGGAAATTAAATGGTGTTTGTTTATGTCTCTGGTTAGATCAATAAAGTACGTAACAGATAGAAAGAATATGTTTCATTACTCAGAAGCAATATGGCTTATTCACTGAGAAAAATTCATAATTAGTTATATGAATATTTTTCCGAATCTAATACTTCCAAAATCCATGCTGTGTACGGAATTTTCCTTCTATTAATATCTATGCAATGAAGTAAAATACGACTGGACTGACAATTATTGACTTAAATTAGAATTTAAATGAATGTCAATAATTTGGTTTTGGCAGCAGAAAAATAAACAAACAAATTATGATAATTTTATATTTTATTTTAGTTTAGTTTGCGTTTCTTCTGTTGAGAAATATTATCCCTAGATGTTCTCATTTGCAACATCTTAAATTAGTCTTTCTGGGGTTATGAATAGATATCTTTTAAAAAAATCTCGAAGATCTATTGACAAAGTTTAACCTCTCTTCCCGAAGGCGAGGTGTTAAAATTCTCGATCTTACGCTTAAATTTGAAAACAATAGTTTACCAGAACTTGCCAAAGTCATAGGACTAAATCGGCCGGCTTAGTGGTGGCTGGAGATAGCCGGTTAATGCCACTCACGCGAGACAGAAGTGGGATTTGTGTGTTCGTTAACTCATAAAAAAGACGTGCTTCTTGATTTGCACCTGCTTCACTTGATACTTGTCAGGACCATTTGACATTGAGCAGGGTTGGTAACTGTAATTTTACCATCTGGTGTCAGGGGACCTTCCCCCTACTATACTTGCTTAGCAGGGTTGTGTTTATTGCTCGGTCCCTGAATCACGCCAAAATGAGAATGACGAGAGGACTAAACATTCTTTTGGGATTAGCCATACATGACTTAATTTGTATACGGCTAACTACTTGAGAATACCCTTGAGTCAATACTAACTTGATGGGAAGACGTTAAATCCTTGTCTTTTTTTTTTTTTTTTTTTTCGTGGCCGGTGTACGGCTGCTAGCTTTTAAAATAGCTTATTTATGTACACTTTACAATGTTTCACAATTAGTGGAATATATAATTTTAAGAATTACACACATGATTTTACTATTGCTAACATCCGTTGCCTGATATTAAACAATTCATTGTGTACTTGATATCATTACCTATAACCCGCTAATCAGTTTCTGTGGATGGGTTAAATTCTTGTGATAAGATGACAAAAACCTTCTAGTAAAATCACTTTTTACAACAAATTTTACTTGGTGATTTAGAGTGGTTAGGTTAATAGATATCAAACGATGGATTCATTATTATTTGAACTGTTATCTTTTGAGATACAAATTTCAATAAAAATTCAGCCTCTCAGAAATAAGCATTCAATCAAACAGCGGAATACTACTGAAAAACGATGATCGACTCACAGATCATTCGCTTGAACAGTTAGTCGCCTTCTTATTGCAGGCACAGCGTTGACGCTACATGCAAGAATAACCTATATTTAGTTAATAACTTCATTCAAAAATCCCGATGCACACAGCAGAAGACAATTATAGAGCGCATTTACCTACACGCTTCAGGAAAGGATGGCAATTTTACATTTGCTTTCAAAAAGATGAAAGAAAATCACACAAAATGAAAGCGGTTCCGCAAGTCTTAAAATCAATTACTTTCTTTTTTTTTTAACGCTAATATCAATACATATATGCGTTGATATTACGTAGCACCAAAAGTGAAATGTTCAATAGATTTCTACGAACTTTTTGCGCGTTTCATATTTTTCTTTATTCTTGGAATTTTTACATTATTTGGCAAATATGAAATGGCGCTGGTACATGCATTGTGCATAAATTGTGAAGCCGATGCAATAAAAAAGTAAACATTTCTTCAGTTGGAATTTTCACGAATAGTTACTTAAAATAGAAAGCAGTTTATGTTATCATTTATAAGTATATGACTTCAATAAAGATATTAATTAAACTTGTATTTCAAACAAAAATTACAACTGAGTCTATTCAATTTCTTTTTTTGAAAGCTACGGCCAGTGGCATTTTTTTGGTAAAATGAGTATAGAGACATGGCTACTTATGATGTGAACATATCTAAGCAAGTAAAGCAAAGGAAAATTAATAATTATTGAGACTACCAAATACATAAAAATGGGAAAATGAATAAATAAGTTATATAAAACAGTTAAAGTAAGAAAAAAAAATTGCAAAAATTTCGAGAAAGAGGATAAGGGATAGGTTTAGAATTTTGATTTAGTCCGTCGTAGCAGTTATAACTCGTCTTCTCCACGGCAAAAAAAAAAACAAAAAACGTGCAATCTTTTTTTTTATTCTTATTTAAACTTACGGAGTTTCTCGTTGTTGTAGAATAAATACACCGCACAAAACTACTATTAATAATATAAATGATAATTTTCCTATTGCAATCGGGAAATGTTCCCATATATGGTTTGGTAACTTGGAAGTTTTTGTTTAGTTCTTACTTATATTTTGAACCACCACTTTTACAGAATAAAAACCATAACATGTTAACTTCAAAATACCATAAATTAGCAAACAGTTAAATAGCACCATGCATATTTATTGACATGTTCTGCTTTTCTTAATAACATAGGCACCGCCTTCGCCTTTAAGGGAATCTCTAGTTCCTCGGAAAGTCCTATTATTTTTCAATTTTCTCCTATTTAAGCTATTCACTAATTTGCTTATACTGATCGTAATAATCAGAATTAGTAAAGTAATTCACAACGATCTTTTGAAGCGATTCAGTTTGAAGTAATTTTATTCTATCATAATTTCGATAACCTAATAATTGGATAATCTATAATCTAAACGGGAATAAGAATTGGAATGACAATAATGTCGATAGCAGCAGATAGACGAAATCATAGACAGCATTGCAGGTAAATGAAAGAAGGCATATAAAAACTAGGGAATAGATACCATAGACATTTTGGATAGGTACAAAAAATATGTTTAAAAAATTAAACAAGATACCATTTAATCAATAAAATTTATTATATACGATTTTGAAATACAGACAAAACAAGAAAAACTAATCTAGTCTTTTTACCAAATAAAAAAAGCTGTCAAGCATCGTACTCGGGGATTCGAATATATTGCAGTAGAATATACAGGGGTAAAGAAAAAAAATTCTAGAAGTAAAGGACATCACTGGGGAGTTGAAGATAAGGACTAAGGGAATTTGAGACCTGAAACAAAAATCCAGAAGGTTGATTGCAGAAATTGCACATTTACTGAAGAATAGAAAAATTCAAAAGCTTGATATCGTTGGAAGGCTCAGTGGTTTGATGAATGTGCAGATATATAAAGACTTTTCTTTGTGAGTTGATATTTGATTTTGAAACTGTAATACAAAGAATCAAGCAAATGATAGAATGACAGAAAAAGGAAATAAAAAAATGAATAAATTATTGGACCTTGCCAGAGAGCTTAAAATATCATGGAATACGAAGTTGGCAGATACGAGAAATAACTTGAGCCCTCAAAATAATTATGAAAAGTTTTCGATTTATATTGAGTATATTGGAGATAAGAAAAAGAATTGATAGTGACCTCATTGCAGCAGTTTTCAGATCTGTCTCTCTTTCTGAATAGCACAGAAGAAATTTTTACTCGGTGTTCAGTGAAAGATTTGTGACGAAATGATGATGTCTATGATAATTAGATGGTGAAGACGGTAGTGTTGATAATAATAATAATAATAATAATAATAATAATAATAATAATAATAATAATTGTTATTATCATCATTATTATTATTATGATAATTATTATATTATTATTATTATTATTATTATTTGAAGAAGAAGAAGAAGAAGAAGATGAATGGGGGCGACAAATTTTCTATTCCTTCAGCCAGGATTGTTGATCGAACACGAGTGCCTTTCCTTTTTCTTTGTTTTCATTTTCATTTTTGTATTTTACGTGGACGGGTTGAATTCGGTGCAAATGCGACGATCACAGAAAGCGGGTGGGTGTTAAACACTTATATAACCCGGTGCCACAGAGAATTCGAGTTAGTTGGAGTCAGTTTGTTGAAGTTTGAGTTGCAGTTCGAGGCAGTGAGAACCAGATCCCAGCAAAGCACTTGGGCCCTCAGCACCCCCGGTTGAACAGCCCAGCAGAATGAGAAAGAAGTGCTGCTAAAGACAAAGGAACTTGGGGTCAATATGTTGCAGTCTGTTCAGTCTTCAACTCACTTCTTACACACAACCCTTTCACAACCCTTTCGCAATCCTTTCGAATAAAGTGTGAGAGGAATATTTTTCTAAAGAAGTGCGTTCGTTCTTCATTATTGTTGATTTTTTTCCGCATGTATATGTATACGTATAGTTCTATCACGACGATACGACAATCTCTTAAACCCAGTTTTGGTAGCAGAACTCAACAAATCAGCTGATTTACGAAAACTTATATCTCATCTTGAAAACCTTTCAATAAGACTACGAAGATCGGCCAGGGACTTCTGGAAAAGAAAGAATCAACTCATACATGACGTTATGTTATCAAATTTTATACATTATCACTCAAGTGGTGGCCGACCAGTATAACCTTACATATATAAGCTCTGAGTGGATACTGGATGCTTCTAAAAGATCTAACTATAGCGATGAGTGATAGGGTGTATAGCGGTAGACAAAGAGAGACAGACAGACAGTGAATCAAGGTTATTAGCACACCTTGATAAGCAGTAGTAATGTAAAATTCATTCAATTAATAACTGCCATCGATTTTGTAAAAATCTCTTTCAGATTGGGAAAAATATGCTAAAGCTTTTTCCGATGATTGCTAAGTTTTGTCAGTGAAGCGTAATATAAGAAGGCATAATAGCTCAAGAGGTAGACTTTAACTTCGGGTTCGAGCTCCAGTTGCGTTACTACGCTCACTTCCGGACTAATATTCTTGAGAAAGGTATTGCACCCGCACTTATTTCCCACCAGTAAATAGTGTTATTGCTGTTTTTGTCCAAGGGTTGTTTTGACATTAAATGGCCTATGAAGATTGATGGTCCATTAAATAAAGAAATTAACTAACAATTTTATATTAGAAACCATTCCTTAAACAACATTATGTAAAACTTTGCCGATAGAAAACACTATAAATTATGGTTGACTTTTCTTTTCTTTTTCTTCTTTCCTTTCTTTTGTCTCTAATGTTTTTTTCTTTAATTTCAGTATCATTTTATAATAAATAAAATGAAAAGATTTTTAAAGAAGATGACATTCGTAAATCCCACCATACACACACACACACACACACACACACATATATATATATATATATATATATATATATATATATATATATATATACATACTCCCCTACCCCTATAGGGTTGAGTTCTCTAGCGAAGAAGTAATCGTGTTGCCATTAGTGCCTTTGCAAGTCTCTTCGTATTTGAATTGAGATCTCGGCGGCCGTTGAACGGATGTATGTAAACAATAGTAGTTGTGATTTGTAACCGTTTAAAATGTACTTCGTAGTTAATATCTCCTCGTAGCTAAATGGTTAGAAGCTTTGGCTTGGCGTTTATTCAACCGGGTTTCGATCCCAGCTACAGGAAGATACTGTCTAGCCACACTGATGAGTTCTGATAGAACGAAACAGATCTGTCTGTGGATGACTATATATATATATATATATGAAATCTATAAATAGGTATAGACATGCTTAACAGGCACTTGCAGTGGATTTTAATCGTGCTACAAAAACGCGTGTGGCTAAAACTGCTTCAGTTGGTCCTGGAGCTATTAGAAATAATGCAAATACTCTCAGGAGCGTAATGAATACTTTAAATGCGTGATAAAAATCAGATAAAATCCATGACACAGAAATCGTTAACTGTGAACAGATACTGTTCATTAAAAGTATTGTACTTGTTTTCAACAACAATATTCCATTCAAATATATTGCTTTAGACTTATTTAATAGTGTTATATAATGGTTTTCCCAGATGTGATCATTGAGATGCTAACCAATAAAAAAAAAGTAAGATACCGAGTAATAGTTCTCTTTATACTGCAAATTATTATCCAAATTATCTAGCAATTATTTTTTATTTTAAAACTTCTATTTTTATTTTAATCACTGCTCCCTTCGAATATTTTTTCTAAGTCTGATTGTACATCATCCGATCCAGTTCTATTTGTCAATTAAAACAGCTATCATATTTGTGAATTGATTTGGAATTTAATGATCCGAAACCTTCTATATTTGATTAAAAGTATATGTCTTCAAGATAATTAGCCAATATTAATGTGAATATTATATTTATCCTTTGTATCTATCAAGTTAAGTTTTTACTCACACAGCTTTTGGTTACTTAGTTATAAATTATATCTATCTCAGTATAATAGACAATTTTGTTAATTAATGTTATTTTTGTTTAATCATATATATCTATATTCATTATATATATATATATCTATTTATTCATTATTGAATATTCAATAGTCGATATTTCTTCACACACACACACACATACACTCGAATGTGTGTGTGTGTGTGTGTGTGTGTGTGTGTAAATAAATATCTACTATTGAATATATATATATATATATATATATATATATATATATATATATATATATATATATATATATATATAATATCTTTATGAGACAGAAACGATATTTTGTTAATTTGGATAAAAGGTTGGTTTTATTAGTGTAACTTCAGCCGTAGTTTGGCGTGAATTATATATCTTTTATGAAAAATGCTATCACTGATGCCCAATAGATAATGATATAAGGGCGTTGATATATCAAATCCTAATACCATACGAAGTTTTACGTTTGTGAAACGTCTCGAAGAAGAACATCCAAACTTAGTCAGAGAATTATCTTTCGGTCATATTTTGAACAGTAGCAGACATTTTGAAATTAGCGTGATCCGAAGATATTGAGTGGATGCTTCAAGCAGAAAAAAGTAGACTAAAAACTAAAAATATGATAACAACTGTCCTGCTTTTTTGATTACGAATGGAATCCTTTTGTTGCAAAAAGGTAACATTATCTATCCTGGAGCAATTTTAACAGTCATTTTCCACACAGAAATAGAAAATTCGTAAAAACTTAAGCTCACTTCCATTACGATACGTTACCCTGCGGCTGTTGTGAACAAACCTTTCTTATCTAATAAGCCATTTGACGGAGAGTATTTTTTAAACTTTCATTCGCGAAATCATATGTTTAATTCTGGTGATCTCCCTTCAGGGGTATATACTTCATGAACGCAAGGATTTCGATGATGTAACCTTAAAAAAATGATGGCCATGAAAAATGGTAAATATTCGTCTTACTAATGATAAAAGAAACCTAGAACGAAATGTTGGCACTTTTATTCATATTCCTAAGGAGATAGGCCATTCTGCGAGGCCTTATATATATATATATATATATGTGTGTGTGTGTGTGTGTGTGTGTGTGTGTGTGAAATCAGTGCTAAGATTGACCCGAAACGGCAAAACCGTTACAGAACCCAAAACATAAAAATGGAGCTCAATATCGTGATCTATTAATAATCATAAAAGGAAAGTTAAGCTGGCGTAACTGCTAACGATTCCGAGTTTCTCGTGAAAAGTGGAATCGAGAGTTGTTACTTTGCCATATATATATATATATATATATATATATATATATATATATATATATGTATATAAGAATAGGTCCACAAATGCTTGCAAATTTGATTTTTTTTTCTATTCTTCCATGAATATGGTCCCTAAACGTATTTCGAACATTTCAGTCCTATTCAAGCATTTGATGGTATTACTTTGATAAATAACTTTTATAGTAAAATTTATGTCGATAGTTTGTTTTCGAATTTTATGTAATTCCAAGATTTGTGTCTGTTAATATCACAGCTGAGTTCTGTCAAAATTTTTTGTTGTTTTTTTTATATTAACAATTTTGTTATTTCTCCTCTATCTATTTCTTGTCTACTTAAATCTTTGCGTGTGCCAATATATATATATATATATATATATATGTATAGTGTGTGTGTGTGTGTGTGTGTGTGTGTGTGTGTGTGTGTGTGTGTGTGTGTGTGTGTGTGTGTGTGCACATATGTTTATATGATTGCACCTCATACATCATTTCGTACACTCATATATTATCAGGTCTGATGGATTTTATGAGTCAGAATGATTTCGCCCCCATATACAGATGTCTTTTTAGCTAGTTGCTCTGTGTGTATTCTTGTATGGAACATGCGTGTGTATATATGTGACTCTGTGTGTGTTTGTGTATGTGCGTGAGCGCGTGCACGTGTGTGTGTGTGTGTGTGTGTGTGTGCGCGCGTGTGCTCTGTGTGTGTATGTGTGTGGGTGTGAGTCCACGCTTGTTTGGGAACTTGTCGTTAGGGTTTGTTTAACTTTGGTTTTCATGTATCTCTGAATTTAAGAAAATATTTGGTGTAGTGAGTTGTCATTAGTCTGAGGGATTTGAATTATCCTAAAGTTTCCCTTGTATTTACAAAGCTATTTTGACGAATAAAACTTTCTATTTTATGGTAATCTTATATTGCTTTTATGTTAAGAAACACTGTTGTTCGTTGTCTGGTTACATCCAATGTATATGTCTTTTTGTTTTGTACATTTGATCATGTAAGTAACATTATTCTAAATTGTAGCTTAGATTTTTATTCATTATGAATGTTTTGGTGGGGGGTTGAAGGTGTAGGATTTTCCGTCTACAATTACATAACAAAGTCCACATATTTGAATTTTTCATTTTGACACTCAAGAAGTTTTGTGTTCACCAAATTTAGATGCATTTAAAAATTTTCTATTGTCAATTTTTTTTAATGATTTGGTATGTCTAGTATGTTTTTAAAATTATCATTGCTTTTAAGTTGATCTAGGTTTTATGATATTTCTGTGAGTAGCTCTGGGTTTCTTTTGAACAGAGATATACGCTAAGCGTTTTTCGTTGCTATGTTTTTGCAGGTCCATAGTTCTAATATTGTTTTTCTGCTATTCGGAATGCTTTCTTAAATAGTGTCGCTGGATGTCAGCCTTAGTGGAAGGTTACGAGTATTCCTTCAAGGTGGACTTGTCAAACGTTCTTGTTAGTTTCTCTGGGGAAATTTCTTACAATACGGATATAGGTGGATTTTATGACACTATTGGGATAATAAGTCAAGAAATGGAGGTATTTTGGGGTGTATGTGGGTTATTGTTAGTAGTTCTGATTATTTGACCATTTGATCTTTTATGGTAGATATTTAAAATGCTCTTCTATGGATAATTATATTTTACTTTGTAGTTTTGGGTGTAAGTTCAGTAAATCGTTATTTTGACACCATGAGCATTTTCAAAATAAGAAACAATTATCTAGGTATATTTTCCACGATGTAATCAATTTTATCTTTTATATTGTTGCAATTATTTTCTCCCTATGATTTCATACATATTCCCCTCTAAGTATACTATGGTTAGTGAAGCTGTAGTGGGTGCATGTAGCGAGTGAGAATGAGTTCTTTTCCGTATTTTACTGGTATTACATCACGATTAGTTCGACCACAAATACAACACAAATTTTTACAATTACATAAAACAAATGGAATATGCCAACAACGAACATTAAGAAACAAACAATTTAATATTCATAAAAAAACAGGAATGAAAATAAATGAGAAACATAATTTGCGAGTGGCCTTTGTAAAAAAAAAAAAGTCATGGTCAGTTACATGAAAATAAGATTGTTCACACGTGTGTGTGTCATTAAATGTTAATAAAGTCTATTAAAAAAATGGTTCCATTGTTGGTCGAAGTTATTTGGATAAAAATAATCGTCTTTAATTATATATGTGTGTATGTGTGTGTGCATATGAATGATGGACCATGAGTGTGGGTCTTTGTTTTCATTAAGTCTGCACTGTTTTTCCTGACATTTTGGCGACGGCGTGTCGCATTGATGAAAGAAAGTTCGCAAGTCTTCGCCTTTGAATCTTAATTGCGGCTCTGCAGCCGGTTTCATGACCTCTAGTGAAAAGCCTTTTCGGGTAGTTGATGGAATGACGTTTTGGCCGTGGAAGAAATGAATTGAATGACTGACAACTGACTTGGTTTATTTAATTCTTCGTTATTTATATTTTAGTTGTGGATCAAAAAATAGTTTTATTGCAGTCCTAAAATTTTAGCGTGTCGACATTTCTTGACCAATCAGATTCGTATTTTTACTTATTTGTTTTAGAACCTAAATATTTTCTGTTAATTAGTTTCTGATTCTATTTTTGTAGAATGTTCTTATTCTCTGTTTTTAGCTGATTGGTTGAAAAATATAAAAATGTAACTTCAATGCTAATGCGGTTTTGGTCAGAAATGTCTAGAATGTTCTTATTCTATGTTTTTGTTGATTATTTTAGGGCTTAAAAATGTACATTCTATAAAGCCTACTCGAGCACCACTTTAGTTCTCATAGCTGTTCCTTGGATTTGACTCTAATTTTTCTTGTCGATTTCGAACAATCTTCACAAAAAGACAAGGGAAAGCAGAGTGTCTTTTGGTTTATTACTGTACAGTTCCCCACATAGAGTCCTGTATAAAACCTATTCTCTTGACAAGGCACAAAGTTATTTTCCCCGTGGCTACTGCAGTATAGATGTAGAACGGATTATCCGTCATATGCATTCATTTGTAAACACATAACACAAAGAACGTTACAACGTTCAATATAATACAGTATATGTTACAAGTGGTAATACTTGAAAACATAATACCAGAAAGAGTGCGAGATTCTTGCACTGACGTGAAACGTTTTCCTGTTCGAAGAAAATATTTCCCTGTATAATCAAAATATACAACTATTTCCTTATCCCTCTTTTATTTCTGTGTCAAATATTTCTTTAAGTTCGTTTAATTTCATGACATATCATGTTTTTCCTTTTTTATTTTAGTTGAAAAATATTTATATCCGGTCTTTTATACTGAAAATATTTTCCTGGGTCCAATCGACATCAAAGTTTCTGTTTAGACATAAGATAATAACAAATCCGATCAGCATAAAAAAAAAGTATACCCCAAAGAGGAACAAAGATATGCTAGCTTTTTCAAGGTCGGTTTTCAAAAATCTATAGAATATGATTTACTATTCGGGTTCGTATAGAAAATGAATCATTGCACGTAATAGGACATTTTGCTATAGATCATGTTACTTTTTTTTCTTTTTGTCTTATTTATTTTACAGTCTCTGGTTTTGAATATTTTCTTCTATGAAGTGTTTTCTAGTGTTCTTATGCGTCACATGAAGAGTTGCATTTGCTCAAACGTTTTATTGTAGCCAAGTGCCCATCCAGCTGAACGTTTGCTTTCAATCAAATATGCACTTTTCTTATATGAAATCGCGTCTTTTGAAAGGATTATTCCATGAAGAGAGTACGGCCATTCTTATCTCTAAAAGAGATCATTTTAATAAAGCCGAAGTGGAATGAAAGCCCGCATGCATTATATACACTTGGAAAATTCTTGAGCTGAACTGAGTTTACATAAAAAATAGAAGTTATATTAAAGATAATGAATAAAGACTAAAAAACAAACGAACAAAAAACAAACCAACCAACCAAACAAACAAACAATATCCAAAATAGATTCAAAGTAAACAGTCTTAGAGGCAAAACTTCTTCGGAATAAATTTTTCTCGATCACTACCTCTGATTATTTACTGATCATGTTACGTATAAAAATGTCGGACTTATTCTGCTTTATAAAGTAAATAATACTGTTAGCTTCCGACACGCTTAAGATCACCATATTTCTAAAGGAAAATATACACTATTGACAAATATATACGACATGTTTTATATAACAAAGGAGGAACACTACATCGAAGAATATGTTCATATGAAATTTGGCTTTAATTACGAAATAAAACAAACAGGGACTTTTTAAAAATATTACAATTCATTAAAAAAAATAAAATAAAATAAATAATCACTTTTCATATTTCGTATATACGTGATGGATACTTTTAGAGAGGTTTTCTTGTCCTTGTCAAGGGCACGAACTTGGAAGCAATTGTTATGGAATGAATGATGAATAAATAACACATTATTTGTTGATTGATCGATTTACTGATTTTAACGGCATGTCAACATGTTTACAATTATTTACCACCTATAAATTAGGAAATTACTGATATTGTATGTTCATATTTACTTTTTTGTGTGGTATAGTTTTGTCTGCATATTCTTAGTATTATATATGAATAAGTTTTATAATATAACTATGTGTCAAAACGTACGAACTTTAACAAAAATATCAAGATAAATGATTAAGAATCTTCTATTCATAAAACAACACTAGACTTTTTAAAATGCCGTTAGAATCAATCCATAAATAAATGATATTACAACTTATATAGATGCATTACTTTTCGCTTTTCTTTCTCTGTTTAATAGCATATTAACTTTCTTCGGTTATTTAAGGTCAAAGCCATTCTAGTTTAAGAATTGGCGTGATACATTTTCACCCATAACTGGGGGAATAATAGAGTGCATACCTTTTCCAAGGGATTAGTTTAAAAGTGGACGTAATAGCACGACTGGAAATCGAACTCTCCTCAACGATATCACAGTCGAGCAAGTTAGAGACTTTGAAATTGGGACTCTTTCTGTCACTATTTAACTATTTTCCTTTTTCTTTTCTTTTTTTTCTTTTTGTTATCCATCAAGAAACTTAAACTATAGACTAAACTATCCAAGTATATGAAACTTTCCGTACTATATAAGAATGTTCACTGCTCTCTTTTTTTGGGAACGATTTATGAGGTGTATAATGTGTGTATGCGTAAAAAACTCTACTTTATTTATTCGTTTATTTATTTATATCTTTTGTTGATAAATATTGATTTGTCTTCAGCCATGATATTGAAATGCAATTCTTAGCCGTAAAAATAAAGAAACACAGCAAGATTGGCAAATATGAAATGTCGATAAAGACTGGCTTCTGTTTTATATTATGGGATTCGTTTTTATTAAAGATAGTAAGAAATGCTATCCTGTTATGTCTTCTAACAGAAGCATTTGATATAAAATAAAGAGAAATTCTACAAGAAAAAATAAATAATTCCAAAAGAAATCATTATATGTTATAATGGCTTAACTATTAACTTCTGAGAATAATATAAAAAAGAAAAGAATTGCAAGGAAAATTCACACTATTTACAGAAAAAAAAAGCGTTGCATTTTTGTTTCAAATAAATATCAATATTGTAGGTTTAAACGATGAGTTGCGTGTGCGAATATATAAGATTTCTAATCTTATATATTCGCACACGCAACTCATCAAAAAGGCAGATGCGAGAAAAGAAACGAGTGTACAAAGTTTAACATCACGTCTAGTTAGCCAGGTGTAATGAAATGTATTCGATCTAGCACCCTGGACTTAAAACAGCTGTTAGCCACGACTGACTGAGGTTACAAGACTCCATCGACACTCCAAGTGGTGGCGGGAACATGCAAGAAAGTGCAGCCCACCCAAAAAGCCTTAGTGTTCAGTTAACCCCAATCAAAGATGCTGGGTTTGTATCGATTATCCTTCCGAACTTTTTTCTTTGATAGCTGAGGTCACGTGGTGTCATGTTTTAGTGTGAACCAGAGGTAGAATGATTGAACCATTGAACGATAAGATAAGAGCTGGTTCCTATTATAACGAAGAATCCACTAAATATATTGTAATCGTTATTCATTTGCACAGACTTCGATAGACTCAGAAACAGTACGGAAGAAATAAAAAGTAACCATATGACCTATATTTGAAGCAAGTTCCGTTATTGTGTTCCCTTTTTTCACCATCGATCGATCATTCATCACAAAAATAGCAGTCTTTGGTGACTGCTAACATGTTCGTCACTAGAAATAATAACTGAAATCAACTGTAAGCCTGGGAAGATTACAAAGAAATCGGAATCTTTCTCGCATAGTAGACAATTATGTTCTAAAATGGTTACATCTAAAGTGCAGACAATTAGATATAAACATTCAAGAATTGATTCCAGCTGCCACTAAAAATAAGTCTAATAAATAATCACCTGTTATGAATAATAGCATGCTCAAGGCTTTAAAAGATGTGTAAAGAAAAACTTGTTCCCTGTTAGAATATTAGGATATATTTTGGGACAAAAATATATATTGTTCTGAAGGTTTTTAAAAAAAGGAATCTTAGAGTAAAAAAAAAAAAAAGAAAAAGAAAAAGTATCAGTAAATGGTTTAAAAGTGAGTTTATATTGAAACGACACTTTTCTTACTTCTAAATCAAATAATCAATGGCAAACGGGAATTCCTTCCAAGGTTTATTTACGATGTTGTGTAGTAAATGTTGACAATATCAGTATAATTTTTATTTTCAATATAACTGTTTATAGAAGCGAAATGGTCATGTCCTAGGCGTCATTATTTTTGAAGGAAATTATAATCTACTGAGCCGTTTTATCTACGTTCCTAAAGATGTCGTGGTGTAGTCGATATCGTTGTAGGAAATGGACACGGCGACACGAGTTCAAATCCTGGACGAGACTGATTGAATTTCACATAGCACTAATACCCTTGGGGAAAGAATGAATCCAATTATTATCCCTCCAGCTATGGGTAAATAGTAAGACAGACTAGGTTTTTCAGCTTTGGTTAGGCAACTAGTCTAGGAGAAGGAAAATTCTGAATTCAAACCTGTTATACTCCGCTTAAAAATTGATCTTGTGTCATATCCTGCCCGAGCGGAGGGGTTGGTAAATAGTATCTACGTTCCTACATGTTTTAGCATAGTCTGACAAAATGCTACACATACGCAGTGAATCGCATTAAGCGGGACTGAAAAGATCGGCTGGATTATCGAGCAGATCATAAATCTGCACGATATATTTTTTACTTATTTTATATATTTAATTCTCATCTAAACAGATGCAACCTAATTTCGAAAATGTATTTTTTTCCGAAAAATGCCATGATCGATATAGTATGCACAAAGAAATAAATATCAGTGCTTATCTAGGAATGGCCATTTATATCATTATCGTTGATCGCAAAAATTGCATTTTCTTTTTTTAGATTTTGTGTTACACATAGCCTAATAATCTCAACAAAGGAAATAATTATTCCCAGATAACCTCTGACCCGGTGAGATAGTACCTGTTCAAGCGCCATCTATGGGTTAAATAGATCTTATTTGGTTTCTTTGTTTGATGGTGTATCAATCTTCGTGGGTTATTTAATACCTAAGCCATTTTGGTAGAAGTAGAATGGCTTGTGGAAATAATATCGTAAGGGTATTAGATTAAAAGTGAACAAGATAACGTGACTGGAGTAACAATGTCATATTCTAGCAAGCTAGCCACTATGCAACTACCATATGTTTACAAAGTATTTGTATTAGATACAAATGCTCGACATCAGCTAATCATGTGTAAAGAAATTAAGAAACCACACAAAAATTTTAATGTAAACGTAAAATATACGCAATACTCTACCCTTTAATTACAATAAAAAACGAAACTCTAGATGTGTTGACATGAGGCTAAAATTAACAAAACAAAGTGAAGAAAATTCTCAAGTTAAATTCGAATCCTATGCCAATCTCAGGGTGATAAAATGATTATATCCTGAAACCTAACGATTTTTAGTATAATACATAGAGAAATATATATTTTATGGATTACTCGACTAATGACACCACATAACAATTCGAAGAATCAAATTATTATTCAGTAATTCATTTGGTAAATTTCAATAAACTATCGATTATAGATTATTGATCATTCAAACTGGGGTCTTTGGATTTATCAGCCCGTCAGAAGCAGAAGTCGGGAAAAAATCTTAGCATTTTGTTGCCATGAGATTATATGCTGAACAAAAATATTTCTAAATAAAAACGCTTCCCACATATATGTTTCATTTCTCAAACAAAAAGGCAAATTTATCATAGCCATTGATATTTTATCAATAAATGGTCATGAAATTCATATTGATCTAATCAAATGTATAGTTTTTATTTTTTTGGCCCAGCGGTTAGAGTGTTCGCCAATGGCCCGGGAGACCTGGGTTCAATCCCAGGTCGAGTCATACCAAAGACTTTAAAAATGGTACTTGATACCACCTTGCTTAACACTCAGCATTATAAGGTACGGTTCAAGGGTAAAGTGGAGCAATCCTGGGAATGGAGTAGCGCCCTCCCCTACACCTTGGTGTAGTAGCTATCGAAAAGGGAGCCTTCGGGTCACCCTCGACTATGGTCGACTAACTATTTGTTTTTTATTGGCCTACATTTTAAGAGATTGCAAAATGCATGAGGTCAAAAGATATAATCACATTCGAGAGAAATAATTATATGATGAAATTATTCTTCTTACTTTAATATATGACGACATTTATCTAATTGCCCATATCCAATTAAAGGCGAGACATCAATATATTGTAAGGGTTATTTATTTTTTGCTTTTTAATTAGTGCTAATACCCTTGGGAAATTTCATGAATTCATATTTTCTCCCCTAAGCTATGGGTGAAAAGTAGAACCTTCAGAGTTTTTCAAACTTGGTTTGGCGACATATCTAGAAGAAGGAAAACTATTAATTCAAACCAGCTGTACTCTACGTTAGAATTGACTTTGAGTAGCATCCTTCTCGATTTGGATGGTTTGACTAAATACATAACCAATAAAACATTTTATCTTTAATTATATGTTACAAATACAGAGAGACCGAAACATGGTGATCAGCACTAGTCAAATATAAAAGACAGCATTATTTATAAATAGCAACTGAATTGCATAATGAATCTAATTGTAAAAAGAAAGAAAAAAGTTATTTATATCACTCTTTCCCCCCAAAAAATGACTAATGAATCATTATCCACATATTTTATTAATTCCTTTTTAAATATATGTGCATCATATTTTATTTTCCGCAGACATTTTATATCATGTTTAAAGCTTGAAAACGACAGAACATAGTGAAAACTTCTTATCAATTTCCCGGAGAGAATAGAAAAAAAAATTATGAAATGAAAAATACAGTATCTTATTATATTTTTGTCTCTTAGGGAAATTACAACGAAACGGTAAAGGATTTCATGTTTTGATGTATACAAAAAAGGAACAAAAACAATACGAAAAATGTCCATCTAGATCGCATCCGAAAAATTAAGATATGAAAGTGAGTGTGATGCCCTTGCCAAACGGTGGCAATAGAAAAAAAATTGCAATGTTACGTTGAAAGGAAAATAAAATAAAAATGGATTCTGATCATCATTTCATTATGCCTACTTTAAAGAAAATGCATAGGGGCTTTCAGGACTTTGTTTGCACACACACACACAGACACACAGACACAGACACAAAGACACACATATACATACATATATATATATATATATATATATATATATATATATATATATATATATACATGGTAGAAAATATATAATTTTGATGGGCATGGGTGAAGGTCTATTCTCTCAGTATCGTAGAATCCTTAGTTATTTCGGGTCTTTAAACATGTTTGTCCCTTTTAAAGACCACCGACTCAGGCTTTATCTGACCCTAATTACCTCTATCAGCTGATATTTTCGGTGTTAGCATCCATCGTTATATTTTCTTAATATTATGGCCTATATATATATATATATATAGAGATAGATAGATAGATAGAGATAAAGAGATTGATAGGTAGACAGTAAGATACGGTATTTCTAGAAATGTATATGGTTGAAACGTTATTGATTGCCCAAGGCGGCCCCTTCAATTACAAGATCGGTCAATTCTAAACGTTTGGAGATAACACCTTAGTCATATTAGACAAAAATTGGATACTGTATGATTGTAGCTTATGATTGTTTTGATGCAAAATGTGCTTCTTATATATCGGGAAAGAATATATATATATATATATATATATATATATATATATATATATATATGTGTGTGTGTGTGTGTGTGTGTGTGTTTTCTATGTCTGTGTGCGTTTGTGTGTGTGTAAAATAATCTTGTATTAGTTTTTCGTCAAGTTCTCTACAGATGCACGTACTTTGAACTTTAACTTACTCATCAACCTGAACTTGACAGCCAAAACTCGGTTTTCAATACAAAATCATTGTTATTTTGAATTGTCGTTGGATGCATTGTCTTGATATTGTCAATTCCTCTCAAGTGACGAAAGAACCTGACAATCTTGAAGCGATATTCTGATAACTTTCCAGTTTTATACCGATATTTATTCATTATTTATTCGAACTTTTCTTAGTCTCTCTGTTTTGATGTCATCATTAAATATAAAAAAAGATATCCGTAGTATGTGCCTAAACAGGTAAAAATGGGCAAAATAATTAGCCTCTTAAATATGCCTGTAATCTTCTTTACTTGATCTTCAACTTTATAGAAATATGAATCACTAAAATCTGACTTTTACTTTTTCAACCATGTGATAATCTAACCGCATAAATCTTAATTCCGATTTAAAATCTTTGACTCTGGATTTCATTTGCAACTCTGATATTTTAGACTTTGCTTGATATGGCAGTAGCATTAATTCAGAATCAGATGCTGTTACCTGACACTGTACTTGATGAAACAGAGTTTGTCATCTATTTGTTTGTTTTTGCGTAAAATATAATACCTGAGGGGGAAGATGTAATCTTTACCTTACCTCAAAGGATGGATAAAGACTGTTGGGTATCACCAAACATTTCAGCATTATGAGATGTTCCATCTGCCATATATGGCAGTAGCAGAGATCAGCCTGGTACGAATAAGCCTACGAGTCAGACCAGAAGAGCTGTTCCTATTGTTGAAGTATATCATTACTCTATCACTAATCCTAAGTTCTTATTACTAACAGTCTCTCTCTTGTAAATACTCTTTCCTGTACATATAACTATTTACCTCACATATCGTGGTTTGTCTTATTATTACTACTACTTGTGTTCACTAAAAAGAACACAACAAAAACACAATGATATATATTGTTAAAGTCCAATAATAAGGCCAATGGTTATTGAAATACATTTTTCATAAACAATCTGAAATGCTAGATTTATATTTGAGCTACGTCATACTATATATATATATATATATATATATATATATATACTAATTTACTACCTACCAGCATTCACGGTGACAAAGACAAAGAAAAAAACCCTGCCAGAATTCAGAGATAACAAATCTCCAATCACTGCCTGGGGAAAAAAGAAAAAAAAGATAGCGGGAGAAAAAATAAGAAAAGGCAAACTTCGTCACACCAGTTGAAAAAAATCAAGAGATATGCAATCAGTTTGGTCAAATGAACAAAAAACCACCGCAAAACGCTGCAATGCTACAATTACAAAAAGTGCTCAATACTAAATAGAGCCAATTACAACGACGGTGCTAGGTACCCTGAGGAGCCGTTTTAGGCGAAACTGTAGTAGGATAGTCCCGACACACGATTTAATATATATATATATATATATATATATATATATATATATCGGAATTTCTGAGAAAGTCACTGAAGTTTTATTTGGAAATATGGTGTCTTTTAACATTGTGTCTTATGTTCCGTTTTTGAAATCTATAAAATTACATATTTTGGTAAAATGCACAAAAGACAGAAAATACTAATTTACTAGAATGCTACCAAGGTCTAAGATTTTTAAAGAAAATAAAGAACAGATTAAAGGAGTAAAAATTAATTTTTAGAATAATTGTATAAAACACTCCCGTTATCATATCTCAAGTGAACGGTGGTTAAGCAATTAATCAGGTATGTAACGAGTCGTTGGCTTTGATGTAGCACTTTACTCACTAAGTTCCGGACGAGACATATAGATTGCGTCTCTAATAAATAAGTCGATATGATTTTTATAAAGGAACGTATCAAAATTTGAGCCCAATCAGATTATTAGTTTACAAATTACAGTTTTTTATTTGAAGCTACTATTGCAAATTTTTAAAAGAAAAGAAAAATCTGAATTTCGTGTCTTGATAAAGAATTGCTTTCTGATGAGAAAAATACTATTAAGGCAAAGCAATGGCTTGATAAGTGTTATTCGAACTCTGTTCCATCGGAAACAACGGTTAAGAGGTGGTATGCTGATTTTAATCCGGTCGTACAGACAAAAATGATGCTAAAATCCAGGTCACCCAAATTCGGCTGTTGTCAGGTGTGCCGACACCCACTATCTCAGCTTCCTTAACCCAAACTACTTATGGCCAGTGATTCGTCTAGTGGTTTCCGACCAGGGGCATAAATTATTTCTTTACGGACACACAAAACACAACTGAGATGGTGGAAGAAAAGAAAAAAACGAACAAAAACGGACTTGGGTCAGCTCCAAACGTTGTGGAGGGAATTTGTGACACTTTTGTGAACAGATGAAAGTGAAAGCCGTCCAAAGCGACCAAAGACGTTAACATCAACAGGCAAGATTTTGGCCTCCGTGTTTTGCAATGCTCAAGGTATTTTGTTCAGCGATTACCTTGAGAAAGGAAAACCTATCAATAGCGAACAGCATATTGGTGCATTCGAAGGAAGAAATCACCTAAAAACGGTTACAAATGAAGAAAAATAAAAGTACTCTTTCACCTAGACCATACACTGTGTTACAAATCGGTCACAACAATGGCAAAACTTCATGAATAGCTCTTCGAATTGCTTCCTCAACCACCATATTTTTCAAATCTGGCCCCCAGTAACTACTGGCTGTTAGAAGACCTCAAAAGAATTCTCCAACGAAATACATTTGACTCCAATGAAGAAGTGATATCGGAAACTGAGGCATATTTTGAGACCAAGAACAAATTGTTCTACAAATAAGGCATCGAATTTTTAGAGAGACGTTGGATTCAATGCCTCTGCTTGGACGGCTACTAAGTTGATGAATAAAGTCGAATTTTGTCTAAAAGTTGTTTTATTAATTAGGCCCGGGATTCATTGAGTGATGAGTTAATATTATAATCTCGTTTGTTAATGTGTCATTAAAAAAGAGTAAATGGGTAAAATTGTTAGTATTCTCCTAATACTGAATTTATTTAGAGGAGTCCAATTCGAGTAAAGTATCCCTCTCTGCAACAGAACTGTTATGTACAAATAGCTATTTCTTTTTTAAATAACAAGATCGGTTAAAAACGTTAATGGATACTGTTTGCTTTTACCGACATACAGGGAATAGAATGTTTGAAAATTCTATTATTTAATTTATAGACATAATAGATTTACGCTTCTTAAAGTCTATACAGATGTTTCGAAGATGTTAAAGAGTGAACATTTTCATTAGAGATGCAGGTGTTTGGAGCTGTACTTCAGCAAGTCTATTTATTCTTTTGAGTTGATTATATCAACTATGATAAATGAGAAAGCATACGTGCGAAATGTTCGACAAATTTGTGACATAGTATATAAGCTGGATTCCGTTAAGACGAATATATAAATACATTTTCTGTGACAAGTATAACGTTCTGTAAAGGTTAAGTCAGTTTTGATTCAGTAGAATATGAGAATGTTTATCAGGACGACCATATGTTAAATCGGCAACACGTTTTACGAATTTTCTGATTGTCACTGAACCAGATACAATATTCAGGCTCCAATCCTCGATCTCAGACAATTTTGAAGTAACTATTTCGTTTTTATTACTTCAAGGTCCACTCTGTCCTATATTGACAGTGGTTATGAGTTTTAGGTCTTTTAAGACCTTCTACTTAATGCACTCTTTGTAATAAAATTTGATTTCTATGACATACAAATGAATTAACTGAATATTGCCGAGATTTTTTTCTAGTTTGATTGGATGTTATGACGAGAGGAATTAAATATATTCAGAATGAAGATTTTTTTAAATACAACAAAGCAACGAATATAATATTGAATCATGTAAAATACCAAAATAATCAAGGACCCGAAAATACTGAAACTGATTTACAATTCAAATCGTGATCTCTTTGCTTAGAAAGAAATTATACGTTAATAAATATCTAATTTCAGTTTCCGTCTTTGTAACTTTACATTTTACCATGTATAAAAATCAAAATTTCAGACGCGATATTGTACTTTTTCTTTCTTTTATATTTCAATATTTTTTCTTTCTTTTTATTAGATTATCTTCATTTTATTTTTAGAACGTCACAAGCATTATCATAAAACTGATATTTTAGAATTAAGTATTTTCATAAAATAATTCCTTTTGAATGTAGTTGTTTTTTAATGTTTTCTTTCGGGAAAAAATTATATTGGTCGTTAAAAGTGTCGAAAAGATCGAAATTATTTTGTTCAGATAAAGATTGTTCCTTTATTCAAATATCAAATATTTATGTGAACAACACATCACTAGTGAACATTATATCCAATCAGTCATTCTGCTAGGAACATGATATCTGGTAATTGTTTTCATGATCCAGCGAATTTTCTTCTATTATGAAGACAAACTAGTGAATTAAACCACTTTCGATACCTGCTGTTTTATTCATCAAGTCTTTATTCGATTCTACCACAGGGGTCTATATAGAGAACTTCGAGAATCTTTGAATTAGATAGCTCTTTTATAAGATATTTAAAATCATTTTGAACTTAACACATAGATACTGCAAAAAAGTATAAAGTATTAACCTTTTAAAATAATTGTGAAATACGTATTTGTACTGTCTAAAATTGGAGATATACTTATGAAATTGACTTTGAAATTTAATGAAATAAGATTTGAAATACTCTAAAATAATCCAACGACACAACTAGTTTTCCAATTTCACCAAATAGTAATTCCGTTTAGTGTTACATAGAAATGAGGATAGAGTAAATGTCAAAAATAAAAAGTAAAAGAAATTGAGATTTAATGCACAGCCAGTAAATCCATCTTCCTTTTTTATACATTTATTCAAGTAAAATTTAATTAAAATGCATGAATTTTTAACTTCTCATTCTTGTCTCGTCTTTGATTAAATGTTTGAGACTACGTATTTACCTGAGTGAGTCGAAAAATTTTGTAAGTCAGCTATTTCAATGAATCGAATTTGAAAAGCAAAATTATGCGCTGGAGTTGTGGCAGGTGGAAACTACATTTCGGGAAGACATCTTAATTCCTTTCAGTAAAGTAGATCTACAGGGAGAGAAAAATTGTTTGTGCGAAAAGTTCAAGAAATTTAGAACATGAGACATCAAGAGTTATCAGTCTAGACGTAAATATTAGCATCAGCGTTTTTGAATTAGTATTAGAAGTTTGCTCGGAGGTGATCTAGTCGACTCACCATTTATTATGAACCAATAATTGCTTTAGTATATCCGTGATATACTAACACTGAATATTTGGAGGAAGGGAAATACACATACAGAGGTATAGTATATATATATATATATATATATATATATATATATATATATATATATATATATATATATGCACCCAATGTCTTTGGACCAAGACAATGGGAGGGATGTTTTTCGTTTATATATATATATATATATATATATATATATATATAGATAGATAGATAGATAGACTGTAATCTATATTTGCTGTTTTTCAACCTCAAATTAAACGTGAAGACATCTGATGACACAAAGATTATAATGATATTCTTCGCCGAAATAAATTCATAATGACAATTTAACCAGGTCTGAGTTTTCATCTTATTGCATTATATATATATATATATATATATATATATATATATATATATATATATATATATATATATATATATATATATAATTTTATTTAAAAAATGCTTGAATTAGAACAAACTGATGAAATCTACCAATATTATTCAATGAAAAACAAGTATGCGAAATGTATAAAAAAACAGGATGGTTTTAAGATTCAATTGACAACATTTATACTGTTATACAATTGGTAACATCTATACTGTTATACAATTGACAACATTTATACTGTTATACAATTGGTAACATTTGTACTGTTATACAATTGACAACATTTATACTGTTATACAATTGGTAACATTTATACTGTTATACAATTGACAACATTTATACTGCTTTACAATTGGTAACATTTATACTGTAATTCAATTGACAACATTTATACTGTTATACAATTGGCAACATTTATACTGTTATACAATTGTTAACATTTATACGGTTATAAGGCGGTCTTATGAGAATGGAATTATATGACTGACATAAAACAAATACAACAAAATAAAAAACGTATCGTAAATATCAAAGGGATAGTAGATTTCTTCGCAACTTCATAGAAATTATGCAAAACTTACAATATATCAGAACGAACATCTCCGTAATATTTCCAGAAATTTCAGGTAGTTATTTAACAAACTGTAATTCCTGGAAATAATCATAATCACATCGCACACGTGGCATGGATCTCCCTGATCATCTCTTGCCAACAATCTTTATCGTCCATTGCTCCCGGGAGGTCTTCCGGCTACACCCTGTATCGGAACATAACTGTTGTATATAGTTTCTAGCAAGTCATTCAAACTTTGCTCGTCGATGTGAAGATGTTCTTAGGAGAACATATCTTATGAGTTCGTCCGTAAGGGAGGCGCCCTTGGTGTAATGGTTATCGTCGTAGGAAATGGACACGGCGATGCGAGTTCAAGTCCTGGACGAGACCGATTGCATTTCACAAAGCACTAATACCCTTGGGAAAGGTATGAATCCAATTATTCTCCCTCCAGCTATGGGTAAATAGTAGGGCAGACTAGGTTCTTCAGCCTTGGTAAGACAACTAGTCTAGGAGAAGGAAAACTCTGAAGTAAAACCTGTTAAACTCCGCTTAAAAATTGACCTTGTGTCATATCCTGCCCTAGCGGAGGGGTTGGGTAAATATGATTATGAGTTCGTCCTTACTCCTCCAACAGTGTCCTGGTTGTCTGGTTTATGTAAGTTGGATTGTTCGCGTGATGGGTGGTAGGTGGCCTCACAGCTAATCTTTTGTGGGATGTTGCTTTCTGGACTTGTTCAATACTGCTCACAACATTATTGTATAATTGCAGTCAAGCTTTTTCTCCACATGTTTACTCTGCGTACACGTGTTGTATCTATAGAGTAGTATTGACACGACCGCTGCTTATAAAAAAAATGCATTTAATATCATCGGTCAGGTATGACTTTCATCTGACCGATAGCCTATAGATAGCTGTCCATGCCGTTGATAGTCACATGTTAATTTCATTCTGGGTGGATGAGACGCCGCTTCTGTCGAAGGTGAACTCGTCCGCTAGTTTCAGAGGACCACTCTTTCGCCTCTTAGATTAAAGCACATGTTTTCTGTTTCGTTTGCATTGACATGTAAGACTATATCAGCTGCTGCACGTTCCTGACAATGTTGCATGGATTCGACTAAGGTGGGTGAATTTGCAAGAAGTGCTATGTCATTAGTTTAGTCTGCGTCCGTAATAGTTTGTGCTGAGTACATTCTTTCCTTTGCCAGCTTGAAACTGTTTTCTTTCATTGAATCTATCGACGTTCTAAGCAGTCTTGTAGTCTAGATAGATAATAAACTGGTATGGGGCTAATGTAACTTCCTGCAGCACACCTACTACAATGTCAGAGTAGTCTGGGTCCCTACCCAGTGAGCGGACTTTTACTTTCGTGTTTTTATATAGCATCATTATGTTTCTTTGTAGCAACATTTATACTGATATACAATAATGTATTTGCTCCATCTTCCCTCTGAGCATGGAGTCAAATGACTTGGAGAAGTCAACGAATAATAGTGTTGCCTCAAGTTTTTTTCTTTTACCCAAACACCTTCTAGAATTAAACGGCTAGTAAAAATTTGTGATATCATTGGTCGATTTCTCCGAAAGCCATTTTGGTTCTTCATAAGTATTATATCAATTTTAGCTTCAATGCAGTTGCCTGGTGGAGCATTGTAGATCTTGGTCGCTATAGATGTAAGGGTTATATCTCGTTATATCTCGGTTCGTTCAAAACTATGCAGTAGTGTTTCGGTTTGGTTGGGTGTATTCGCCAGTAACGCTATGTCCTCGGGCTTGTTAGCGTCGGTAATTGTTCTTGTATTTTAATATACACGCAAGGAACGATGCTGCTAAATGCGTAAATCGGAGTACTTTTTCCTTGTTAAGTATTTCACAGTTTGTGTGAATATATATTGGTGGGGTGCTAAAGATTATTCAACTAAATAATGATTATATCTTAGCTAATAGAGATTAGTAATCTAGGAAATTTCAAATCGACTGAAGTGTATCGACTTAAATAAATTTATTAGTCACCCTTTTTTGAAGAGTTTGATATTAGGTATAGTATTATATATATATATATATATATATATATATGGGGTACCTTCTTTTCTTTTCTTTTTTAGCTCAAAGCCGTTTTCTCTGATTTTATCAATCGAAGTTCTAAGCAAGTAATCTACACAGATGATAAAGAGGTATGGAGCTAGCGTGTACCCTTGTAGTACCCCTGCTACAATGTCGAAGCATTCTATGTCTCCATCCGGTGAACGTACTTTCACTTTGGTGTTTCTGAAGAGAATCGTTGTTGCTGCTACGGTTTCTCTTGGTAGGCCATATGCTAATAGGATTTGTTCAATCTTCCCTCTCTGAATAGAATCGAAGGCCTTGGTAAAGTCAAGAAATAGTAATGTCACCTGTAGGTTTTTTGCCGTACGCATTCGAGGATTCTAAGGATGCACAATATTTGTGAGGTCGTCAATGCACACAAAACTGAATATATGTGATATAATAAAACAGGTGACATTTCCACACTAGACGGTACCTCTCGGAAACTGGTAGACAAATTCACCTACCCAGGAAGCAACGTCTCATCAACCGAAAAAGACATCGACACACGGCTAACGAAGGCATGGACAGCTATCGATAAACTTTCAATCATATGGAAATCAGACCTGACCGATAAAATTAAACGCAGTTTCTTCCTAGGAGCGGTCGTCTCGATACTGGTATATGGATGCATTACATGGACGCTAACTAAACGGCTGGAAAAGAAGCTAGACGGCAATTACACAAGAATGCTGCGAGCAATATTGAAAAAGTCCTGGAGGCAACACCCCACAAACACCAACTATACGTCCACCTGCCTCCCATCAGGAAAACTATCCAAGATAGACGAACCAGACATGCAGGGCACTGCTGGAGAAGCAAGGACGAGTTCATATGTGATGTACTCCTATGGACCCCCGCATATGATCAAGCAAAAGCAGGATGACCAGCTCGAATATACATACAGCAACTATGTGAGGATACGGGATGTAGCATGAAGACCTTCCAGAGGCGATAAACGATAGGGAGAAGTGGCGATAGAGGGTCAGGGATATCCGTGCTAGCGGCACGACATGATGATGATGATGATGATATCTAGGTAGTTCTTGGCTATTCCGAGGTTAGCTTTCTTGGGGAAAGGGAGCGTGCATCCCTTTATCCATCTGTCCATTGTGTTCTAGTTATATATGGGCTTACAGTATTGGAACAGTAAGTCGTTGACTTCACTCGTCTTCCATATATTTAGGGGTATTTCATCAAGACCAACTGCATTCCTGTTTAATTGTTTTCTTTGTACTGAGTCGAGTTCTAGCGTAAACTGTCCTAGTTTGATATCTTGTTGATTACAGGTAAATTTTTTCATTGGTTCATTCGTAACTTTCGGAGGTTTTCTGAGTAAATTTTCCAAGTGTTGTTTCCACAGGTGTATTCGTTCTTCTTCGTTGGCATAATTCAGTCTAGTTTAAGCAGTATTCTTCCTTCTGCTCCCTTCGTTTACCGTCTTTCATAATATCCTAAAGCATCTATCTTCAGCCGAATCTCAAATCTTATTAATCTGATTTTGGATTTATTCTGTTTGTTCTTTTAAGTATACTTCAGTGAGATCATTTTGTCTCTCCTTAAGTTTCTGAGCATTAGTTTTAGTTGTGTTCTTCCTTTCTCTTTGAGAAGCTGTTTTTACGTCCGCACGTTTTTTTCTAACCACTAATTTCTCTCGTTCTTTTGTTGGCATGCATTCTGCAGCCGCTTCTACGTGATCAGTGACGAAGTTCTTATACTCATTATTCGGAGTAGGTGTTTCTGATATTGCTTGAAGTGCATCGAATGTGTTTCTTAATGTTAATATATATTCATCTCTAATATCACTATTGTTAAGCAGTGACCAGTCATAGAGCACGCTTGTAGTTGTTCGGGCCGCATTCCTTTGTCGGCTCAGTCATATCTGTCCCATGGCAATTCAGTGATCGGAGGATACACCCTAAAAAGGGGAATATGCCTCGCAAGTGAATGCCCTATTTTCCATTTCTTATTCATGAGGATATCGTCTCTCTTTGCTTTAGCGTTTTTTGCGTAGATGTAAGTCCATAGTTTTCCTTTCCTTTATGAAATTTAGTATTAAGTCTGTTAATCTATTTTCTTTCGTGAAATCTGCTAGGTGTTCCCCAATTCTGTTTGACGAGTTGTACAAGCTGAATTTGTTGTTAATGTTTTTACCTATTTGGGCATTCATGTCTCTACCGATCATAAGAACGTCGTGTTTCGGGATGCTATGTACAAGAGCGGATAGGTCGTTAGAGAAGTTACTAACATTGATAGAGCTGTAGCAGGAGATGATTGTTGTGCTGGGGTTGTTATTAAAAGTAGCTACCATCGTCGTCGGTTTCATTTTCTCTAAACTATTTATTGATTTTAGGGTCCGTGGTCCGATACGCATACCTTCACCTCCTATCGCAGGCTTGGCAGAGATTTCCATGCAGATGCCGAGATAAAAAAAAGTCCATTTATTGCCCGTATCGTGGTATTTATATTTTCTCTTTGAAGGTCTGTGTTCTTGCATGCGTATGTCTTCGTTATAATCTATCACAGAAGCTGTCAGCTTCGCTAGATGGCCTCTTCTGTTTTATCGTTTAATGTCAGTATTTGTATTTTGCTTTTACATTTTTGCAATTTTTTTTATTATTTTGAGTTCTGTAGATGATTTTTCGAACAGTGGGGCCAGAGCTCCTACCTCAGCTGAACGTGCCCCTATTTTACCCGTGAGAATGGCGATTCAGTCTGGACATGTGGTTTGAGTCATTCTTGACTATGGTATTTTTTCGATGGCTGTGTTTTATTCTCATTCATAGAAGCCACCCTAAGAGATTAGAAACTGAAGTTCCCCAATCGAAATTTTGATCCTGGCCATTGTCTCGAGGGATTTGTCCGTCCAGTACCTGGTTAGGCGAGCCGTTGATACGTCGTTGGGTTCATCCTCCTTTACGTCCACTACTCTGTTTCCCATGGCTTCCGAGGTATATTTTGGAAAAAATATTCATTTCCTCCCCACCCCGTGCATGTATTTAGTTTTACTTTAATATATGGCCACAGTTACTTTATCTTTAAAATTCATCAGGGAGGCCTTAAATATGTTTCATTTCAACCTTAAAGGCATTCTATTTTTACGCTAATTACAAACACGCTGTAATATTGCCAAAAGTATTAAAATCTTTTTTTTTTTCGTTTTTCATGGTTCAGCTGTAACTTGGATTTATATTAAGTCTTTTACATTTAAAAAAAAGATATTATTCAGGAATGATTTAACACGTAGTAAAATCTTTCATGCATTTAAAATGACAGTCAGTTCTTAGGAGGAATGGGTAAGGACTAAATATTTCGGCTCTTTTAGAGATATACACACATTTTCGAGCGTTTTTTTTCCATTCATTTTCATCCCTTCCTACTTCCTGTCTCTATTGCACCATTTAACACGAAAATCCAAAGTAATTCCATTCTTACACTAACTTTGGTTTTCAAACACTAAAAAACAACCGCTAGAAAACATGGGTAAATCTCTCTAAAAGACGAAAGATTTAGAGCTTCCTCATTCCACCTTAGAATTGACTTGCATTATTGTAAGAACCCCCATAAAACATAAAACATATGTTCCTGCCTCTTGCACTAGTCAACTACCGGCTTAGTTTTCCTTTATCTTTTTACTATACTGTCATTTTAAATGCATGAAATATTTTATTTTGTTTAAAATCATTGCTGAATATTATCTGTGTTTTAAATGTAAAAGTTACAGCTGAACCATGAAAAACAAGGTAAAAGATTTTAATACTTCTGGCAATATTACAGAGTATTTGAAAACCAAAATTAATACAAGAATGGAAATATTAGCAGTCTTTCAAATATCTGAACTCAATTTTCATATCATTTTCAAATACATATTTCATATGCCAAACAATACCATACTCTCTAAATTATTTTTCCGAATAGACGTTCTCTGTGTCTATATTGCTTCAGTGAGATTTTTCAAAACTTTTCTGTGCTATCAGTTAGGCTTAGAATACAGGGTTAAACTTTATTAAAAGGTTTGTCCAGAGCATGATACTAAACTGAACAAATTCGTGGTATCTAGAGATCTAGGGTGTGTGGAACACTCTTTCATTACTATTACTCCCTGTGCTACAGTTACCTGGAGTTGTAGTATTTTTTAGGGTCCCATCTGTGAGTTAAATGTTTAAATATATTTTTGCATGAGATAGAAATATTTTATGACATATACAAGGTGCATACAATAAATTTCCAGACATTTTTTCACATTGGTATTTTATTGATAGCACACACATGAAACTCTAGTCCCCTTCGAAGTCATCTCCTCCGGCTACAATGCACTTGTTGTACCGTTTCAACAACTTTTGGAAGGCTCCATGGAAGTCCTCATGTGTGAGCATGTCAATGACCTTCGTCAAAGCCACTTTCATCTCCTAAATTGTCTCATAACGACAGCCTCTGAGCTTAGGGAATAATCAAAAGACACAGGGAGCAAGGTCTGGACTATAGGGAGAGGGAGGAACTGTCTTGATGCCCATCTTGGTCAAATAGTCTGTAACAAAGATGGAGTTGTGCACTGGTGCATTGTCCTGGTGGAAATGGCACTGACGCGATTTGAATTGTGCTGGCCTCTTCGGACGGAATCTCTTCCTAAACTCCCTTAAAACCTCAACATAGTAACCCTAACCCTAAACCTTTGGCAATTTTACTCTGGTGTATTGACTTCCTTACTCCTCCCACACCACTTATCATCCCTCACAGACTCCCTGCCGTCTTTGAATTACTTATGCAACTCAAACACTGATTCTCAATTAATGCAAGATGGTCCAAAAGCAGTCTGACGCATTCCATACGTTTCTGTGGCATTTTTTCCAAGTTAAAAACAGAATTTTATTGCATATCGTTCTTCGAAAGTGTCCTCATGTCCAGATTGCATTTTTGAAATACACCAGCTGTAACAATCATGCTTTAGTAGGGTGTATTCATATTGCTGCTGTAGCTGTTCATTACAATGTGAAATCATAAAGATTGTTCTGTCATCTCATAAGATGTATAGCAATAACATACTGAATTTTCAAGAGTCCATGACAATTTTAAATGTCCGAATGAAAACTTATCGTATGTCCCTCGTATAACTATGTAACAACTAAAATGTATTCTATAATCTATACAAAAGTATGATTTCAAAAATTATCACAGTGAAATATTGAAAATAATCATAGATATGTTAATGATGAATAAATTTGAAGTAAAACAAATGTAGGAATTAAATCACCCATATGGGGTTATGGGGTTAATATGCAGTTTAATAAATTAAACCAAAGCATACCAAAACAAAAAAAAAATATTTATATTGCATAAACACAAAAAACATTTAAATCTGAAAATGTCGATGTATGTAGTACATGGCAGTACAGTAGACTTTATTCAACTAGTTAAAAATCGATATTAAAAATTATAATTTTAAAGCAATGATTTGATCTTTTGTATACTATATATATAATATATTTCGAACAATACAGTGCTTAGATTATAATATATATATATATATATATATATATATAATATATATATATATATATATATATATATATATATATATATATATGAAATCATCCCAAACTCCAGAGAATATTATCTCTTCAATAGTAAAATCTTGTTTTGAGATTGAGGCTACGTGACGTCTATTGAACTAATTACTCAACATAATTAAGAAACCGTATAAATGTTTTCTTTTGTCTCGATATCTTTCTATTCCTCATTGTATATACATATATATTGTAATCCACTGACAGACTGTTTTGTTGTATCACAACTCTTCTGTGAGGCTAGACATGCGAGACACTCCAAGCCGGAATCAAAAGACGCTTAATTTTATGTCAAGCTGATGACAAACCCGTAAGCCAACCCTGCGACTCAACGTTAGCTTGAAAATAAACGAATTCGTATTATCTTTCCTTTGTTTACAGTTCCGATCGGATACCGAAGTGCACTTTAAGTTGCAGGTAGTTGGAATACACCTTCATTGACATTAATCCTACGCCCGCTTGATCCGCAGTTGTAGTACCCAGCAGGTTTCACTACATTAGTCAAATAGGTCTGAGCTTTAAATAAGCACCATTATGGGAGTTGTTATTTAAACGTTAGGAGTATTCTCCTTAGACAATGTCTCCTTCTAGTCTAATCTTCGAAATACCTTTCGACTTCATATATTACTTGTTAGATAATTTACATACATTGTTCCTCAAATCTAGAACTGCTCAAAAAACGGTGAGCATGTAAAAATCACCCAGCAATATCTTATATTTACGGAGTACTACAGAATTGCTGTCATTATTGTTAGTAATACTCGAATCCATGTCACTTGCTGAATTCCCGTTGTTCAATGAACGCTAATTCTGTTTTTGCTTTTTCCAAGACAAATAAAGAGCATTGATTTCGACATGTTTCCCGTTTGCTATATTTCTTAATGTCGCTGTATTTTATAAATGCTTAGCTAACGTTTGTTTTGACGAAAATACTTCTCGTAGATTTTTTTCATAGAAGCAGTTGACAATGATACTGTTTCTCTGCTTTGATATCTTCAGCTTAATGAAATGATTTAAATCAATACTTTCATTCGTTTTGTATCGAGATTACCATTATATTTTCTCCATTTTAATGCGTTTCTCAGTTTCTCGTTTGATACCAGTAGCTCTGTATGTTTTAGTGATTATCATTCTAGTGCACCAATGGGTTTACTGCGTCGACGGATATTCACTATTTTAGTTGTCTATGATTTCCTTTTAGATCTAATCTAAAAACCGTATGGAATATATCATTATAGATATCATCTATATATTTAGGCTAACGCAAATGTTTTTTGTGTGTCGTTGTTGTGTACGATATCTATCTATGGCACTTAAAACGCAACTTTCATATCCAGCCTTTTTATTTCTTAGCGTTATATCACATTGAATTGTATTGTATGTTTGATTTTATATTACAGTTTTTATATTATAGTATTACAAATCATACTCAACCGCATTCAACTCCTCACATGATTGCGTGTCTACTTCTAAAGACTGTGAATTATCCTGGTAATTTGAACATTTCCAATATATATATATATATATATATATATATATATATTATATATATATATATATATATATATATGTGTGTGTGTGTGTGTGTATGTGTGTATATATATATTTAGGAAGCATTTCTTCGTTAATGCAAATTTCATCAAACATAGTCGACATTTTATGCCTACATATTTTCTTCTGGATCCGTTGGAATTGCCGTATTACTTTTATCGTATTCGGGGGGAATTGATTTAGGTATTGTCCATAGTTGTATGTATCCCTAGTACTTTCTGTCCGACTTTGGGCCATCATCAGGGGAGAATCTATTACAAAAGTGATGTAACTTTTGTTTTAGCAAATTACTACTGTGTAAGGACGTCTTTGCCGTTGAGGATTATGGCGTTTGCTTTTAAATGAAATTCTGTAAATAGTGCCAGTAGCTAAAGAAATTTAAGTACATTAGCACTGGTTTGAAAATTAATTCTATTAAGTGCTGGTTGCAGGTTTCTAAAATATTGTGCTTCGAGAATCTGAAGTTTTTGTTTGTTATTTTGATGTTCGAGTATTGTTGTGTAGTCGGTGAGAATTTTTCGTAGTTGTGTTGCTGGGCATGAATGTTTTTTTTAAATGCTGAGCTATTGAACTTGTGTCAATATATATATATATATATATATATATATATATATATGTGTGTGTGTGTGTGTGTGTGTGTGTGTGCATTCACATTAGTGACATCCAGTCAGTGTCCAAAGAGTGTGGGTGCGGATTATTCGCGTATAGATTATATAAGGCATTTCCTATAAATCTATTGGAGTGCTCGATGTATGGCTATTGTAATATATTTTTCTATCCAGGTTTATACAACAAAAGTCACATGCAAGACGTATACAGTGCAATTAGAAGGAAACTCAAATCTGCTTAAATTGTCATTATGAATTTATTTCGCCGGATAATATCATTATACTCTCCGTCTGATCAGATGACTGTAAATATTTAAATTGAGGTTGAAAAGCAGCAAATATAGAATACAATCTATATGTGTATGGATAAAAAGAAAGAAAGAAGGGAAGGAAACAAACTATATACATTTTAAATTCTCGGGCGGGAGCAAAGGGGGTTAAAACAATAAAGTGTCAGAAAAATTAAAGAACAAGAAAAAGGGTGTTTCCATAATTCAAGCCGTCCTAAGTAAAACATATGCTGGATTGTTCATAGCCGGCGGAATCATCTTGATATTGTAAACTTGTAAACTAAATGATCATCTTCATTTAGTTTTGGTTTACTTCTTATATCTGTAAATTCCCTCTGGTAATGTGGTCTTAAAAATTTCTCCTTAAAAAAAAATTAAATTTAAATTGGAATTGAAAAAAAAATTTTTGGCTGCATCTAGGTGTCTTTAATTAACTCCAAAAACGGTCAAGGGGAATTACCTATTCGGGAAATTTAAAAAAAGTGATTTTGCATTAATATCTAAATTTGAAAGAATCTCCCCCTCTACATTAATCTTCCCGTCATACAATACTGTTAACTACTGAAATATATGTTTTTAATTCCAATAAAAATAATCCAAAATCCATATCCCTTCTATTTTTCAGGGTAGGAGTCTCGGTTACCCCTGTCAGGATAATTCAAGTTTATTTTTTATATCTACATTTAAACCAAAGCGTGTTCTGTTCATTTGACAGTAGATTGCGATCTTTAACATTTATTATACTCATTTTTTCATCGACACACAAGTTCGAGGTTGAAGGCTGCCGTCTTATTTTCCAATTTATTCCTGAGTTAGCCCCTGAAACAAAGAGGTTCCAAAAATATTTAAATAGAGTGGGTTGAGTTCTAAGTCGCGGATTGGAGAAATAATGTCTCTGATTATATAGTGTTTGTTTTCAAGTCCCTGCGGAGATAGCTATATAAGCCCTCAAAAAAAGCGGATTCCAATGTAGACTGGAGTATGTGAACCCTTTGAACTCTGGTTCTAATCGAAGAAATGATAGATGTGGGACCTGCACACTCGTCAAGGTAAGTAACACCAATAATAATCACTGAAATAGACGAGGAAAAAATAGAAATAAAAGAGTAATTTGAGTTTACCCGTCATTTTGGAAACTTTCCAAATTTAACATAGGTAAATACTTCCTAAACCTCCTGAATAAGCGCTTTAATAGGGACAATCTGTTAAGAAATTTTTTTAATCCGAAAACACTAAAAATCAGTAACTTTAGTCAATAGAATTTTCATAGTATGTTAAATAACCATAACATGAGGTTACTTGACGAATTAGATAGAAACAGTGCGGGGACCAGATGTGGCGTCTCGTAATTATAGAAGTAAAGGAGAATACCCCTTAGGCGGTCGATGTGACTCGAAGAACATCGTATAGCAAGCATGCATAATAATGATAGGGAGAAGGTCTATAAGGAATTCTGAGTTAAGTACTTTTATTATTAAAAATACACATAAACATAATAATTAAGATGTGTAGTTTTTGGCATGAATAATAAACACTATAAAATATAATTCTTATGATGTCTATTTAGTTGTTTAAACCATGAAAACATGACTAAGACCTATTATATTTTGAAGAGAGAAAACATAGTTTGTAGGTTTTATAAAACATCTCATGTTCTCTGAAATGTCGTCTTCCAATATTTTACCTAAGAAATACAGTGTTGTGGTGTAGTTATACTACTGTTTTTGCCAGCAACTTATTAATTCGGATCGTGAACTAGAACTTTTGATTGGAAATTAAGACAGCTATCAAAGTAATGTGACTAATATATAAGACGGTGATAAGGCATTTTGCTCAATGAAAATATGTGATAGAATCTACAGAATAAAGTAATGAAATAAATATGTTTATCGATTGTTTGACTGATTTTAACGGCTGGTCTACCGATTTAAGGGTATTTTCTGATTAGAGATTAGGCATTAATATTTATGTTTTTCTATTGTTGCTTTTCATTGTTTTGTTTTTTTCACACGGTACTTTCGAATACGAATAAATTGAAAGAGTTCTATTTCAGGTATTAATGGGATTATAACGCGTGATACCATTCTAATATAGAGTGGGTTTGTGAATAATGGCAATGAATAGGTATTCCACATTCATTAAATCTTCAGATCTCGAGTCTCATCATCAGACGATGTTTAGTTCCACACTCAAGATGCACAATTTGTCGGGAAAGCAAACATCATTTTGTATATATTTTTGTCTTATGCTTACTCGCCCAATGACTTTGTTAATTTCAATTAAAATCATGTTTACCATTTTCTAGCTTAATATGTAGTCTAGTCTAGTCTAGTCTAATCTAGTATAGTATAGTATACGTACTCAGCTGTTTTGTAGCAAAACAAATACATGCACGCATTCTTTTTAATTACACACAGTCTATTGTATTAGACACTACTTTTTCAAAAATATCCTCGAAAAATTACCCTATTTTAAAAAGGCTTTTATATTGTCATGATTGCTTACAAAGAAACACCTTAGTGCAGCTGACGTAAAATTTTCTTGATGGCTTTTAAATTTTATATATAGAATTATAAAAAAATTAATGTAATATTACTGTTGATATATGAAAATGTCAAAATCATTTTACGTAAGATCAGTGTAGACAAGTAAGCTTAAATAGATTTTAAACCATGTAAACCATGTCATATAACCACAAGACAACATTCATTGTAGTGCATGCGTAGATATAAATATTTTATTTAGGATATGCATTCGCCATTAGTGATTTGTGCACAGGTCTCAAAAATTATATTTGTGGTATAATTTTGGAGTGAGCTTTAAAGTAAACCAATGATGCATAGTATACACACATATATGGGGCATATGAGTTAATATAAACCGATGTGTGACATATGGTTGTTGATAAATCATACTTGACCCATGAGTTTACGTACACTTTTATATGGCTCATCAAAGTAGACACGTATATGACACATGTATGAGTCGAAAAACTGATATGTGACACGTAAAAGCACGCCGTTGGAGAGAAAACGAACTGTTATCTGACAATGTTGTCACATAGATACATGACACTTGAATTAATGTGCACCGATATTTGATGTATGAGTGTAGGCATACCGATATGTAACACAGGAGAGTAGACACGCTTTCTTGTGACACATGGCTCTTGGGACACAGATGTGTGACACATGAGTGTATATACACCGATATGTAACGCATGATCGTAGACACACTTATGTGTAATGCAAGAGTCAGACATAGAAAAATACGTGAAAATTCACATATATAGACATATGCGTAAAATACATCGATATGTGACCCATAAATACATATAGAAGTATATTTATACGTCTTTTTTTACTATGTTGTGTAATTAAAGGTCGCGGAATAATTTTCAGAGGATTTTCTTGTCTGATTGTCAAATTTTTGAAAAAAAAAAACGTGATAAAACTAAATTTTCATAATTAGCTCTAATATTCAAACACTTTTACATTGAAATTCAACACGACTTGAATGAACAAAATAGAGACGACAAATAATCTATCTTTTCCTTAAAACTGAAACTAAACCTAAAAATAACCGAAATGATTGGAGCTTCTTTATGGCCTCCATCAAGCTCAGAACTTAACCACTCTTTTTGGGATGTTTTAGAAAACAAAACAAATGCAAACTTCTATCGAAATATCGGTTCGATTAAGACAGCTATTGAGGAGTAATGGAATAAAATATCTGAAGATCTTATTTTAAAGTTATGCATATCGGTTTGAAGGCGTGTTGATACAATAATTTGAAAAGAAATGATGACTGTACTGAGTAAATTTATTATTTTGTGTCTATCTTCTTATTTTTTTTTGTTTATTTTTTATAATCAAGATTTTTTTTTGTTTTATAATAGTCGTTTTTTATTATACTAGAATATTCATCATTTTGCTTCCGCACCCTGTACTCTTAATATTAACAATAATAATACTATTTCAATCTACAAAAAGGAACAGCCCACAAAACTACAGACTCATAACGTGCCTACCGATGAAATGGGAAATACTAATGGCACAAATAAGGGAGGTGATCTACTATTGGCTAATTAGAAGCAGACTGTTCTCTAAGGAACAGAAAGGAAACTGTAGGGTAACCAATGGAAAAGAAATGCTACTAAACATTGATTAAGACTTCCTCACGTAGCTATGACGTGAATTGGCAACTGAATGTTAAATTATATAGTCTCATAAAGCTGGATAACAGACTTCTCAAAATGTACAAGATATCCGGCGAAGTCATAAAGTTATCGAGAATACCATGAAAAACAAGAGAGTGGAAGAGACAGCAGAAGGAAAAAGCTTAATTGAGGCGAAGATCCAGTGAGGAGTCCTCCAGGATGATTCGCTATAACCATGACTATTTAGAATAGTGATTATGTCTCTGAGTCACATACTTATGAAATGCACAGGAGGATACAAACTTCATAAATCTCAAGAAAAAAAACAACCTCCTAATGTACATGGGTGACATCAAAAGTGTTTGCTGAAAATGAAAAAAAAATAATGGAAACTCTAATATAGACGGGAAGGACATATATTAACGATAGAGAGAGGGAAATTGACATGGAAAATATGCCATTCTTGACTTAATGAAAAGCAGAAAATGACGAATGATGGAAAGAATACGACTACCAAATCATGGAAAACGCTTGGAGTAAAGGAAATTTACAAATACTTGGGAAGGTTGGAAACGGACCCCATTACACATGTAAAGATGAAAGAAATATTTGAAAAAGAATACCTCAGGAGTACGAGAAAACTACGCAAAACCAAACTACAAGGCACAAATCTTGTCAAAGGGATAAACACCTAGGGTGTCCCCTCGTAAGACACTCAGGATCATTCTTAACGTGGACGAGGGAAGAATTTTAACAAATGCGACAGGAAATAAGAAAACTCATGAGGCATAATATCTTACATCGACACAGACAGACTTTATGTGTCAAAGAGGGAGGAAAAAGACTTGATAGAATTCAAGGTTGTGTCGATGCATCGATACAACTACTAGAAGACTCCATGAAGACTGATTACTGTGACTTGAAAAAAAATATAGCCGACACAAATTTCAAAAGAACAAAAATAATCAGAAACCAAAAATGTGTAGAAAAATAACTCTATGGACATTTCAATAGAGAAACTAACAAAATCTCATACGAAAAAATTAGACGTGCAAAATTCTTTGAGATTTTGAGATAGAAACAAACCATCTAATCTCAGCCAGACGACCTGACCTAATAATAATCAACAAAAAATAAAGAGAAGTTGTCGGATTGTTGACTTTGGTATTCTGGCTGATAACAAAGTAAAAAGAAAATGTAAGCGAAAAGAGATATATTAACTTAGACTTTGCTAGAGAACTGAAAAAACTATGAACATTATCGTAATGATGATCACTATTGTGATTGTTGCACTTGGTATATTTACAAAAGGATTGATATATAGGGAGAGGATGGACTTGATATTTCGAGAGAGAATGAACAACATCAAGTCTACAGCATTATTAACATCAGTCAGAATGTTAAGAATAATCTTGATGACTTGAGAAGACTTGCTGTCACTCACACTCTTGTGAAAAACAATCAGCTAACGCTTGTGTAAAAACCTTCGAAAGCGAAAAATAATAATATATTATATTAGCAGAGTAATGAAGTAATTTTCTTGTTCTATGAGTGTTTGTATTTTTCTGTGGACTGGAAGGAATTCATATTTTCGTTTACAAAGTCACAAATGTGTAATAAATAATAACTAACGATAAGAGTTTTTAGTGTGCGTTCCTCCATTAAAGTAAAATCATGTTTTCTTAGAACAATATGTAACAGAGTTTTATTTTTCTGGTTGAACTTACTTAATTACCATAGATTTAAAAAAAAACACAATCCGCACACATGAACATACGTCATTATTATAATGATTTACTTAAATACATACACACACAAAGACAAACTCAGAAAAACATCGGCACACACACATGGGCTTCAATTATAAATTTTCCTTCCCCTCAAGCGGTTGCCATATCAAGGTGAAAAATTCTAGTCAACCCGACTATTTACCCCTAACATGAAGAGAATAAATCAATTTATATATTTTTCATGGGTAACAGCACTACGTGAAATGTAAACAGCCAAGTTTAGGATTCGAACTCGGGTGGCCGAGACAATATATATATATATATATATATATATATATATATATGCATGTGTGTGTGTGTGTGTGTATGTGTGTGTGTGTGTGTGTGTGTGTGTGTGATATCAATGAAAGAAAAGTCAACGAACTCTTTCAATGCCATCATAAATTCATTTCGAAAAGTCGTTGATTATTCCCACCTTCAAGAAAAAATGAAACCCTGTCATATTTTTCCAAGAAAGCAGGATTTTACTTCCTTAAAAAAACAAGCTCAAAAAGCTCATTCTTAGAGAATTATACGAAAATCCTCATATATTCTACACCTGAATAATTCAAAACATATCATGTATGAACATTATCTATCTATATATCTATCTATCTATCTATGTGTTTTTGTATGTGTGTTCGTGATTCTACGTTAGATGCTCAATTTGCATTCTAATCTAAATGATATCTGTGATGAAGTTAATTCAATGGTAAAAAGTTTTAACAGAAAAGAGTAAATGATTACACTAGACGAGGAAATTCAGGAATAGATGCCAATGTGAAAAAGCACAACTTTTATGCCAATGATTGAAATAAAATTTTTATATAATGCCTTCAATTACGTCCATTACATTGAATAGGAAATATATATTTCTAAAAGAAATTTAATTTTATTCAGAGTAAGCACAACTATTTTCACTACTCGAATGGTGCATCCAAAATTCTTTGTCAGTTATAATCCTACAAATCTTTCTTCTTCCTAAAAGTATTAAAATCCTTCTGTATATATAAGACTATAAAAAATATCTTTAGGTCTGGTCCTCTTTTGGCAAACAGCTATGCTTGATTTGCGCCCGTAATACAACTTGATGTTATTGAAGATAAAACATCAAAGTTGGCGAAATATTCCAAATATACCTATGAATCTTTCAAACAAAATTTAGCGAAGATAAAAAGCATCCAGACGTACGTTGTTACCAAGCCAATAATGCAATAACAAATAAAATCTATTTAGGGTTACTTTCTTTTCAGTATAGGCTAGACTGACAGGCAATTTTCGGAGACTGTGGCATTTAAGAAAAGACAACTAATCAAGATTCAAGCTATTGAAATGTTATATGACGTGACTTGCAATGTCAAATACGATCATTGACTTAATTTTCATGACAAATTATGATTAATTTAAGGCTTCAGGTTTAAATAGGACAACTAAAAATATTTTAAAATATAATAATAATAATAATAATAATAATAATAATAATAATTCAATAAAGATAATAATGAGACTCTCTACCTCCCCTTTTTCTAATAGCTGTTATACCTCTCTCCGTAAAAATTAAAAACACTGTGAATATAAATCTACGACTAAAATAATTAAATACCTTTTCTATATCATCATTATCATCATCATCATCATCATATCGCGCTGGTAGCACGGATATCCCTGAGCCTCTCTCGCCACTCCTCCCTATCGTTCATCGCCCTAGGTAGGTCTTCAGGACAGCATCCTGTATCCTCACATAGCTGCTGAATGTATGTTCGTGCTGGTCGTCCTGCTTTTGCACGGCCAAGTGTAGGGGTCCATAAGAGTACATCTCTTATGAGTTCGCCCCTGCTTCTCCAGCAGTGTCCTGCATGTCTGGTTCGTCTAACTTGAATAGTTTTCGTGATAGGGGGCAGGTGGCCGTACAGTTGGTGTCTTGTGGGGTGTTGACGCCAGGACTTATTTAAGATTGCACGTAGCATTCTTGTGTAATTGCAGTCTAGCTTCTTCTCCAGCCGTTTTGTTAGCGTCCATGTAGTGCAGCCATATTGCAGTATCGATGTGACCGCTGCCTGGAAGAAACTGCGTTTGATTTTATCGGTCAGGTCTGATTTCCATATAATCGATAGCCTATTGATAGCTATCCATGCTTTCGTTAACTTGGTTTCGATGTCCTTTTAGGTTGATTCGACGCTGCTTCCTAGGTATGTGAATTTGTCTACTATTTTAAGAGGGGAGATGTCCCCGATTTGATTATAGCACATATATTCAGTTTTGTGTCCATTAACATAGAGGCCTATGTTGAGTGTTGGTCATGGTTATCTTTCGATGGCTGTTTTATTCTCTTCTATAGAAGCCACTCTTATAGAGGAGCAGCAGTATGGACGATTTAAAGTTATATGCAAAACAGTATGATGATAAAGAAAGTTAATTAAGCACCATAAAAAGATTTAGTCACGGTATAGGGATACAATTTGGCCTGGAAAGCGTCACATTTAAGACAGGCTTGCTAGTAAACTCTAAGAACATCACCTTAGATACAAACAAAAAACTATATTTACGGCTCCATAAAACTTATGAATATTTAGGAATTCCTCATGTGAATGCAATCAATTATACTATGAATAAAGAAAAAAAAATGAAAAGTTATATTATTTACTACTCAGGCAATACCAATAGTGACTTACACTTTTAATAAACTGGACTTTAGCTGAATATATATATATATATATATATATATATACTAAATTTAAGAAACTAACAATATGTCACATGTATCACCCAAAAGCAAATATAGAACGCCTCTACACCAACAGAGTAAATGATGACAAGATTAATCCATCGAAAATTGAACTACAAAACGACCACTTTAGTATAAAAGAAATACTCAATCACAACATCAGATTGGATGTTACAGAAAATACACATGAGAAGCAGAGACAAATATTCAGTAAGTAAAAAGAAGCAATAACTCTTCTAAATAATTCGAGCTCATACCGAGAGAAATCATAATAACCAAGCATAAACATTAAGCAATAAAAGCAGTAAAAGACATAGGATATGAAGCAAAACTAAAAATCAATTAAAAAACGATTGGCAGCAAAAAAAAACATGGATGATACACACAAAGAATTAGAGATGCCGATATAGATATAGTACAAACTAATTGATGATTGAAAAGCACTGGAATGAAGGATGAGTCAGGAAGCTAGTAATAGTGTATGGTTACACTGCGAATGGATGATTGTAACATTACACTTAATAAATAGTTATTTGCAAGTGTGTATCAACGCGAGTCGAACGTATTTATGCCTTCGGCGCTACGTTTTAAGTTTCAGTCGGACCTTGTGATAACCTAGCCATGAGAAAAAAGTGATGAACACGCAGAATCCCCATCTTATTTTGCTAAAACAAAAGTTTATTTGCAACTACGATCTTTAGTAGTCGTCGAGAAGAGATAAATAATGGATGAAAAGTGAGTCGATCGCGTTAATGAGACCAAAAGAAAAAAATGTCATTAGGAGAGAGACGTTAAATCCCGACCTTGAATTATCTTTCCCATCTCTGTTATAATTTTTAACCATGCTGGTTCGCTGGTTTTATGTTCACGGCTTTATATCTGGTGTGAGATCACTTTTCAGAGTTCACCCTAAAATGCGGGCAGCAACTTTCGGCTGTCTTTTCATCGTAGTGTCTAGTCCCCATCTGATTGTCTTTACCTCGTCGTGTCCCGTCGTCAATTAACTATTTTTCTGTTTCCTATTCCACGCCCACTTTTAACGGCTTCCCCGTTTGACTTTCTTTAAGCTAATCAGAAGTTGTCGTCTATTTGCTGCAGATAGGTATCTATTTTAACCATGGGATTCTCTATTTATCTTACTATAGCAGGACAAGACCTCTGGTAACTAATGTAAACTATCGGGCAAAAATCATGGAAAATTTATCAAGCCCAACAAGCAAACAAAAACAAGTCAATTGACAACTGTGTGCCCAGTTACCTAATTTTAACAGGAATAGAATATAAAGAAAGGAATGATAAAATAGAACATTATATTCATTGGAGAAAATTCAGTTGCTATAGAATACTGGAATGTGGAAATGGTATAAACACCAAACAGAACTAATACCAGGAGCCAAAGGAGTTACAATTTTCCGGGATTTTGGTACCCAAACTGATAGAAAAAATAGGCTAATACATCAGTTACAATGATTAAGCACAATAAAAGAAAGACATGCCATATCAAAACATAGGTCAGTAACAACAGATCACACATAAGTTAATGAGTACCAAATATATTCTTCCGTAATTGGATTTTGCCGTTCCTACGGACAACAGACTGAAAATCAAAGTTAAAAGGAGAAAAGATGGACAAATACGTGGACTTTGTGAAGTATGAAAAGATTACTGGGATATGAGGGTGATTGTGATACCAATTGCAGTTAGTGCAATTGTATCGGTCCCCAAAGGATTAGAAAGAGTTGCAGAACAGATGAAAATCGGTGGAGGAAAAGATACCAATCAGGATAAAGCATAGTTGTGATCAGCCAGTATACTGAGACGAGTCTTGGACAAATGAGTAACTCGCTGTAACCTAGACTCTAGTGAAAGCCAATAAGTTAATACTGCTGTGAAAAACTCTCAAGGAGTAAAATAGTTATAATATAATTGGAAAATACTATAATTTATATCAACGGCACGAACATTTAATTCCAGTGATAATGATGCGACACCGAAACAGGACCAAACAAAAAGGACAAAACCTGACATTCCAAAAGAATGAAAGAAAATTCTGCCCGCAAGTAAGGGGAGAATGTGCAAATACATAGCAAAAACTGAAGCAAAATGATTTTGGAGCAAAATATGGGAACAGAAAGGACGTAACAGAAAATCTAAACGCATAAAATAGAGAAAAAAGAGGTCCAAAGACTTGAAGAATGGCCTGAAGCCAAAATACAACTGAATTCACTCAGAGCGACACTCAAAAAAGTACAAAATTAGAAAGCGTTTGGCCACGATGGCATAGATTGATTCTGGTTTTAAAAAAATGACTTCCATCACCAAAAGACTGGCTATGAAAATGAATAGATGCTTTGAAGAAATAGATATAACAGAATAATTGACTAAAGGAAAACAAGAATTATCTCGAAAGAACTCCAAAAAGAACCATGTCTAAGAACTATAGAGTCATAAGGTGCCTAAGGATGGCGTGCAAAATATTTATAGCTAAAATCAAAGAGGATATATATTACTCACTAATAAGTCGCCGACTGTTCCCCGAAGAATAGAATGATGCCACAAAGAAACAAGATGAATTGTAGATCTAAAAAAATTGATCAGCATAACATGAAGGAGAACAAAATGATAGGGAAAATGTTGTTATGGCGTGGATTGATTATAAAAAGGCATAAGATAGTGTACTACAAAAGAAAACATAAATTGGAAGCAGAAAAAAAACAAGTGATTGGATATTTCAAGCGACAAAATGACGAAATCTGACACGAGAAGACTAAGACATGGCTACGAGAGGGAAACCTTGTGAGAGAAAGTAATATCAGCAGATAACAAAGCCACAAGGACCAATTATATTAAAGTAAAAATAGATCAAACGGAAAAAAAGCAAATGCAGGTGTTTTGAAAATAAAAAAGAGACGATTGATCTCATAATAAGCGAATGCAGCAAACTAGCCCCAAAATTATATAAGACTAGATACGGCAAGGTGCAGAAGGTGATCCACAGAGAATTGACCAACATTTTTAAATTTGACCATGCGGGCAAGAAGATCCGTCCTTGATGCAACACAATTCTCTGGGATTTTGAAATACAAACAGATCATATAACCGTGACCAGAAGACCAGCCCTATTCTTAATTATCAAAAAAAAAAAAAAAAGGAGAGGGAGCCTATCGAATAGTGGAATTTTCCCTTCCTGCTACCCCAGTTGTGAATCCCTAACCTGCCACTCAAAAGGTTGGGATTTCCATCTAGTTCCATGTGTCGGCCATTGTACCTCTCTCTCTCTCTCTCTCTCTGCAGTGGGTGGATCTCTTCTCACGTGACCCGCACGTCATGTTCAGCAAATTACTCACTTCCCAAATTAAATCAAATTTTTCCATTTCTCAGGTCTGATATTCCCGATACAATAAGATTTACACCTGGCTTCGATTGACCCTTTTCTTGACCCTAGTTGCCCAACTTATCATTGTTTAGGCTACATGAAATCCAAGGTTACTGTCAGTACAATTTAAAACATACAATTCAATTTTCACTTTTTTCTTTTTTCTCTGGTTAAAAAACAAATCCATATATTGTTGTATTTTACTACTAAAATCATTTTCAGATTTTTCTCGTTCATGTCTCTGATCTTATTTTTCTAAATTCTGCGCTGCTCATTTTCTTTACTACTAAAATCATTTTCAGATTTTTCTTAACAAAGTCTTTGTTGCCTCACTCAACTCAATAATTTACTAACTACGATATTGCAGTTCAGCACCTTAGACATTATACCCGGAAAACTCTCCCGTGGGTTATACGTTGACATATATGAAAGACTTAATCAGAAAATAAGCAAAAGCAGTAAACTAGCACAAAAAGAGTTCAAGGTTACGTATGTAGGGTTGTAAAACAATATTCACCAGGAATTTTTCCATGAGTTAAAATCTGATCATACTATTAAATGACATGTGCACAAATCTGAATCCGTCCAATAGAACAAGACTCTTGAATTTCTAAAGTTTTATTTAGATGAAAAAGGATCATTAACTTCTTGCTCGTAGACCAGGCCTTATATTAATTCAGACACATAAAATGAACACACACACGTAAAAAAATAACAAAAATGTCTTCAAGGGGATTTTTCCATTCAGGATGATCATGCAGTAATGATGAAGTTAAAAGGACACAGATCATCGTGGAGAACTGAAAAAGCGGTGGATCATGAGAGTAGCAGCGATAGCATTTGTAATTGGTGAACTTGGAACGGACATCAACTGCTTAGAGAAAAGACTGCAGGAATAAAAAAAAATGAGAGGAAGAATCGAGACCAACCATACCACTGCTTGAATGCACAGAAGAGATCCGGAAATCTAAGGAGACTTGCTATAACTCCAACTCAGAGTGAAAGATCACCAACAAATGCTAGTTTAAAAACTTACAAGGAGTCAGTTATTTCATATAAAGATTAATTAGATCCCAACTTCATTGTAAATATAAACTGTTATATAATGGATATGGTAAGTCAGTTTTTATTCAAGCAAGTGATTGTAGTGATTTGCCTCACTAATTGACTGACATGACAGGTATCTTCCCTTCTATCTGTGAAAGTGACGAGGATCCAGGAAAAGCAATTTTACATACAAAAAGCTGTATCTTTAAGGTGGAATTAAAAATATGATATTTTCAGCTTTCAAATCCAAACTGAAGATAAAGGTAAAAACTGAATATCGTATCCAACAATCATGAAAAAATAGATTCAGTTTTTTTCCGTTTTAGCAGGAAACATCAAAATTAAAAGTAACTGAATTTTTGAAATGAAAGGAGTTTCTTGACTATTATGCAACTTTCTTTCGATCGTTTAAAAGTATGCACTAATAATAACGACTGCTGTGGTAATATAAGGTACAAAACAATGATATATAAACACTTATCTAAAAAACTTAGAAAATTATAGAATGTTCTAGTACTTTGAGGATTAAACAGGTCGCCTCATACAGATTGTATTGACTATAAATTTTGATTATGATATAATCAGATTTTTTTCCAAATCCTATTAAAGTAAAGAGAATAGTGTTTGAACAATTTTTTATTTATCTGAATCATCTCAGAGCAATGTCTAAAAGAAAATTAGAATATGAAGCTGCCAATTGTATACGTTATTTCATTGCTTATGAAAACGGTTAAAGAAGTGTATGCATATTTTGCAAGAATTGCAACTTTATTAGCTAACATATTTTTGTACTTGGCATGAATGCCGATAAGAGTGTTGGAGTAATTTATAGCCTTGCAGTCATTATATCACCATTGGGGAGCACCTAAAAAAACACTAGTGTGAAAGTACAATGAAAAAAGTACAAAAAATGGGAAACAAAAGCACATTGCCAAGTCTGTATGCTTTATGTGTTAAAACTAATAGGTGACAGCACTAGTAATTTGGTGCCACTGCGTCTGTGACAACAAACTGGTGTGCATATACTAGTACACACACACACAAACACACACACACACACACACACACACACACTGTATCTCCATCTGTCTCTCTATATCTAACATACAGACAATCTCTCTCTCTCTCTCTCTCTCTCTCTCTCTCTCGCTCACTCTTTTCCACTCGGTCATTATCTTTCCTATGTCATCATAACGTGCAAGGAACAAGACTATTAATGACTATTGATAATATCGAACGCCGAAAGTGGTGGATTTATGCCATTCTCCAAGGAATTAGCGTGAGAACAGTTTTATCTGTCTTGAACGAAATTTAAAGTTACCCCGTTCAATTATGTTGTGATAAAATGCAAAAAACATGCAGAAGTGAGAAAACTGTCACGTTTATGGAAAAGGAGATGCGACATAAAGTGAATCATAAACGAAGACATTGAGTTGACCTCAAGAAATTCTAAAAAATCTTGTAATATAGAATTGTAGGAATTATATAGAGGAGTTGGTTTCGATCACAGAGAAGCCGGTATGGCTTCAAAGGAGACTCAGCACAAATTTAAGAATCAAGTCATCCTTCAAAATCCAAGTAAGGAGTACCATTAAGAAAGTTGCACTCATGGCTAAAAAAATGTGTCTTCCAATATTATATAAGGTGTTGTTAGTATACCTTTAGAGAAAGAAAAGAGAAACTAAAAAGTGAAACATTCTTGATCTTTGACTACAAACCTAATCTTACCAAAAGGAAAGTTTGTGTTTTTTCATGAATTTGGCGTACTCTAAACTGTCCCCAAACTTTGAAATGAAATTCGATTCCATCGATTATAGAGAAATTATTATGTTTGTTTATTCTAGAGCAGGACTGTTATCTGATAACCAGCTCAATCTAACACAGAAACACACACACACACACACACACACACACACACACACACACACACACACACACACACATATATATATTCATACACACACACACACACACACATATATATATATATATACATTTACACACACACACACACACACACATATATATATATATATATATATATATAGTGTGTGTGTGTGTGTGTGTGTGTGTGTGTGTGTGTGTGTGTGTGTGTGTGTGTGAATAAGAAAACTTGTCAGCATCATGATAATATTATACATTCGAAAAAAAGTGACCTTCACAAACAGTGTTATAGTTTGGAGAAGACTTTGAAGTGAGTGAAAAAGATACAAATGCCAAAACCTTCTCCGAATGGTACTAAGTTTCGAATAAAAAAGTGACAGTTATATACATGAGAATTTCATACATTTGGAACTCTCACAAAGTAATACTCGGAGGGAATTGAAACTTTAGTTGACGAGGATGGCTTGATATCAGAGTGAAAAAATGTTTTATTTTAGGCTCCTCATGTAATCCTATTTTATTTTCATTCATCCCCAAGTACATTAATAAGATATTGACAACATTTTATTTAGTCTTATTGAATGCCATGATAAGACGTCTTCTTTTTTGAAGGTCTTGGGTTTCAATATTTTTTTTCCAAAATTCAGAAAAATTCTATGAATGAAATATTGACCCACATGATAACTATTAAACCAACAAATGTCTGGCCAAAAAATGAATAAAAATGTGAAGATCTGTATTCTTTCAATGTGACTGACGATTATCATTAATTTTAACCTAATTTCAATTTTATCTATTAAAATCTGTTATCAAGGATATTAATAAAAATTTCGATAGTTTGGGACTTTTTCATTATTTTCTTTCTTTGTAAAATCTCTATTTTTTATTAAACAATTGTCCTTTCTTCTAAAGACGTGGCATAACTTATTATGAAAAAGTATTTTTCAGAAGTCAGTATTTTTATAAAATAGAAAGTTTAAAATCTAATTGATTTATTTTTTTTTTCCGTAAAAGTAATTATGTTCATCGTTAACGACGCCGAAAAGACCGGATCATTTCAGACAGAGTCAGATGCTTCGTTCATTTAAATGACTTGCATGTTTTGAACTTATGAACCTCATGCTGAATCAACATTGTGTTCGCTGTACGGCATCTAAATACTAGTTCACATAATCTAGAAATATGTGTTCTACAGTTATAAAGAGATTTATCAATGCAAACTAGTAAATTTATCCCCGACCCTGTAAACATTTATAAGATATTCACCTTCCAAAATGTCATTATTCCCCATGTGTCTATATGAGCCATTCTTAGAATCTCTGGTTTGAATTCACCAATGTATTCGATTTGAAAATAGAAATAATAATGACAGAAGTATTGATAAAGGTTGACGAAAATACGGATATGTAAATACAGTTTCAGGAAACGTTAATACGCATCTCTGAATTGAAGTTTTCCCACTATGAAAAGTTGTGAGTTTCTTTCAATGTTTTATTTGATATTCTAAAAAAGAACATTTTACCAAGCATTTCAAGACCTTTTAGACCAGAATATTTATATATATATATATATATATATATATATATATATATATATATATATATATATATATATATATATATATATATATATATATAAAGTCAATAAGCAATATAAATATTTACAATGTAACCCTAAACTATATTTGCAAATGTTTTGATAACCAAACTGTATTTCCGCTAATGTCATGTCCATACTGTTTCTTAGAACAACAGACTGAAATGCATCCTGTATTTGTGTATGATTTTCTGAGTATATTATTTGCTCGCTTTGGAGGTTGGCTGTATTTTGCAGCAAATGAACCTTAGAAGATCATTTTATGCTAAATGTTTATACACATACATGTAACATATATGATTTGTAAACAAATAGTTTCCTGGTGTTTTTTTTTTAAGTCTGAACCAGAACTCATTTTTAGTATACATTTAAATGATTTGAAATATCAAACCCTGACAGTTTTATTCGCACTCAGTGATTTTTTCAAAGTATTGCCATGAAATACAAATAAATCTACTGGCAGTCATTATTTCTACTTTGTTAAATGATTTCACGAATAGAAAATGATTAAATATTTCTATTCTCCTCATAGATGGGTTTCTAATTGCTACTACCACTTCGGGTGAAAGTGAATCTCGAAACAATGGCAATGAAAGGGTACTTCCCATTGTCCATAGCTCCAGTTAGTTTCGTTTCATATGCAGGACAGTCGCTTAGGGACAGATCTTACCCATCTGTAGAGATGCTGTCGGCGTATTTCCCTGCCCCAGCCAACTGTACTATTGAGTATATCAATACGCAGATTTATAATTTTCAATGCAAATCAATGTATACTAAACTGATGAGAAGTTTTCATTTAATTATATCGAAAATATTTTGCTATGAGTTAAAAATGTATTATTACTGTTCTTCAATAAGAATGGATTTGATATTAAATAACTCACGATTGTGTTTGGGCCAGTAAACAAAAAAACCCAACCATAATGAAAATAAATTCATAAATTCACATTTCCGACTGTGGAGTTCAAATTAGATTACTGAGTGCATGCGTACAATAAATACTTAGAAACGCTGATACCTTATTATATAGAGAAACGTCATTACAATACGTTCGACAGGACAATGGTAATTAAATGTCGAATATCAATGTAGCTACAAAAATATGTAACAGTTAAATACTGAAAATGAGGAGCCAAAACCTAAGTAGAAGGACTTTGTTTTAAAACTGCAAATTCAATCGAACAAGCAGCTGCATATTCTTTCGATAATCAGTGGTTCCTTCGAAAAATGCCGGGAAAATATTTCAAAAACTCAGGGGTACTTAGAAGACTTATGATATATATAAGAAGTCAATCACCGGAAGTGTGACAATTCATGGAATCCTTTTTCTCTGTCGGTTATGGGTTGAATAGTGCCACTAAAGTTATTGAACAAAAATGCCGTTCGTATTCAATAACCTACAAAATTTATATACCATTTAACAAAAAAATTGAAAAAAAACTGACAAGCCATGACGTAAATTCTGGGGCTCAGCGAAACTATCCTATTAAACTTGACTTATGTTACTGAGAAATAGATCCTTGCCTCGTCGTCATGATAATACCACTTCTTGTCTTCCTGTTTTGAGACCATTACAGAAGTACAGAGTAACTTTCTTACATCGGTAATAAAGTGAGTGATATATTTGCGGCCACATATCTGTGTTTTCCGTTCCTTATCGGGTCGTCATCTCTTTCTTTCGTCTTTATATCTTTTTCTCCACCAACTCTTTTGGAAAGGTCTGCAACATTACGCAATATAAAACATCCCATCCGCATCCTATCCATATTTATTCTTAGTCCACTGCTGGACTGATGACTTTCTTAAAGCTTGAAAGAGCCAGGAAGCAATGGGTTTTGCCCAAACACAGTAGGTCATTAATTGTTGGTTAGATGTTTGAAGTCAAGCTGTTTTCTTCTTGGTAACTGTAACAAACTTAATCATCGCAGTCGTCCCTATAATCTAACCCACAGCAGTTGGAAGATTTGGATCCATCTCTTACTACGGAAATGTTTCAACATTTATGTTTGACTTATTTCGTTGATTCCATTTATTATGCCGTTTGCCATTAAACTACTTTCTACTATAGAATATATAACCCCCCAAATAATCACCAATGTTTGAAAGCCGGGAGGAATTTCAAAACAACCGGGAAAAGAGGCTGGGGGAGCTGGCGTTCAGATGAAGAACTGAAACTACCTAAAATCATCTAGGACACTCAATCTTTGAGATCTGAAACGACTTGCTTTTTATAAAACGTGAATGTAAATTACCAATCATACCTGGCGTGAAAATCTCTTATTATAGACGAGTCCATGTTTTTTTTCAAATACTTTGAAAACAAACAGGGCTATTATCAGGCTTAAATGTCAGACATACAATTTATTAATATTTCTTTATCTCTTTCACTAGTACCATCTTGGAGATTGATTGACAGTATTCAGTGACATTTTGAGCAGCCTGTATTTAAGATAGTATTAAAAAATGTTGATGTCTAAACATACATTTTATTTTAAGAACTGGTCACATATTGGAATGGTCGAATGTGTACTGATTGATATAGTTCATTCCCAAATGTGACACAAGATATGATACTGTTTAAAATGCTTAACGTTAAAGAATCATGAATTTGCATTTACAGGAATTCACAAATGAATTACATTTGGAGCAAAAACGATCATACAGAAGATCTGATTTTCATAATTTTCGGTTTCACTAGTTTCCGAATTTTAAAACAACAGTTTTGGGGTTATGATTTATACCTCAGAACAATATTATACCATGAACTATAGAAACAAAATAAGCAATAAAATGAATGAGTTCGATAATAGTGACAATATTTGCTATAAAAATGTTTTCTAAGATTTAGTATATGATAAGACTTCTAATATTTCATATATACATTTTTGATATTTTGTATAGAATGAGTCTTATAATATTGGTAAATAATAAGTCTTTTGTTATTTGGTATATGATCATTTTTCTAATAAGTGGTATATAATACGACTTCTTAGATTTTGTTTCTTATAAGTCTTGTAATATTTAAATCTTTTGGTATATGATACGTCTTCTAATTTTTGATACATAATGTTTTCTAATATTTGGTATAAATTGTCTTCTTATATTTGATATATAATAAGTTTTCAAATATATCGTAAATTAGAAGTTTTATAATATTTGATATATCATAAATCTCCTTATATTTGTTATATAATAAGTCTTCAGTCGATAATTATTCACTTCGTAAAATATGCTGGTTTTATCCGGGTATTTTCATGGATATTTAAAAAACTGATACTTTTACTATAAAAAAAAACTGAGCATTTTTCCTGCGAACTAAAGCAAAGCATGGTAAAATATCCATTTAAAAGTACACAGTTATACATATGAAAAATACTTAAACTTCTACTTTGAAACAGGTATTTGATATTGTTGACAGGAAAGGAGAAAGAATGGAATAATTTATAATAGTTTTCTGTATAAGTTTATTTAGAAAAGTTTGTCTCAAACTCAACATGGACAGAATCAGAATAATACAACACTTAAGATTCCAGACATTTTGACGCCGCTGTCATGAGGGTAGATTTTCAAAACATATTGAGGAGGCACTATTTTCTCACAGTGTATTAATCAGAGATTGTGTTCCTTGTGTGGTCCTAACTGAATATTTTTCAAAAGACAACTCGAATATATTTTGCGTTTGAAAGTAATCAAAATGTATTTTGTTCATTTATTGTGTAATAAACTATCAACACCTTTGTTTTTTTTTTATTTCTGAAGTCTGGTTCACTTGCAAATAGTTAATAGTTGTCATACTATGAATTTAATGTTCTATTGCACTCTTATATTCATCTATCATCAACAAAATAATATGATATCAAGTGTTCATTCATGAAAAAAATATTTTGTATAGAATTGCAATTTCAAGTGTCCTTACCTAAGGCTATTAATTTAAGCACAATTATGTTGTTTCAAATAACTATTTATGTCTACTGCTAACAATTAGTTACTTTTAAAGAGCTTTAAAATTTCAAAAATCCCTGACAGTAATGGTTTTTAAACAGGACCATTCGACATATACATGGTATATGAGATCAGAGATGATTTGGGAATAATGTCAAATTAGAATTACTACACATTCCCTAGAACACTGAATCTAAAAGCCTACCACTGAATATAGCTTAATGTAATCCGCAGGACACCACTAAAGGGGAATGAGTCTTACCGGTTTTCATAGAAAGTAGTCAATGTATTCTAAGGCAGTGCAAATTTTAAATTTGAAGACGGATACAGTTTTTGACACTTTAAGCTTAGAATTAGTTCAAGATGAAATGATCAATCAAATACCAAATTCTTTTTCGTCAAATGTGATTTTATTTTATTCGTTCATATTTCAGAGATATGATTGGTGTTTTAAAGGATTTCCGTTGATCAACTTGCATTGTAATCATTTGGCTTAGACCGAAGTGTTATCTATGGATACAGTTATTCAGAATAAGTGAAAGTTAACGATATATATATATATATATATATATATATATATATATATATATATATATATATATATATATATATGAGACTACAACAAACACAGACACTAATAAGCAACCATAGAGGTATATATATATATATATATATATATATATATATATATATATATATATATATATATATATGTGTGTGTGTGTGTGTGTGTGTGTGTGTGTGTGTGTGTGTGTGTGTGTGTGTGTGTGTCTTTCAGTGCGTGTGTGAATATACGTATGTAGGTTTACTTATAAGTGTATTGAAACTATATAACAAAATATATCTAGATAAAAGGTTAACAATTAATTATTGAGAAGCATTATGACTTTGTTTCTTTGAAAATACTTTTTGCATTAAGCATTTTATGTTTTCACTACAGTTACGTGTAAACACATCCACACACACACACACACACACACACACACACACACACACACACACACACACACACACACACACACACAAAACATACGGACATATCTACAAATACACACAAATATATTTCTTAATATATATGTAGAACTACTTAAACAAACAACCCGTATACCAACACAAATTCATTTATTTTTGAATGTATATTCTTTATTACGACTTCTTCATTTAAGAACATTTGATCCCAGAGATAAAGTGGAAGCAAAGAAACTTCTATGTAATTTGCTAATGGTCGAGGTAAGTCAATTATACGTAGCACTTTTAATTCGCTACTTAGGCTCAACTTACTGCATTATCTTTGAAAGGTGTCTATATTTTTATATTCATCGAAGAAAATATTCTGATCGGTGTTTTTAGAAGTGAGCATTGACGTTCCCATTAATCAGATGTCTTCATTCTGTCTCTCTTCGCCGGCGCATTCAGCAAATTAAACTACAATTATATGATCTTCGAAAGAGATAGAATCAGAATTTATCATAAGGATTTGCTGAGCGTGTGAACATTGATTTGTCAATAAGACTAGAATAAAAACTATTATCACGATTCTAGTAAGAGAATGAACGACTCTTCCTTCATGCATAATTAAACGTAGTGCCTGTAACTTCAGTAAACATGGTATCCCCCAAAGAAAGAAATGTGTCCTCAGGGAAGTTTGGCTTCAGTACAAAAGTGAACAAGTCCGGAAGAAAATTGCAAAATTTACTTGTTATGACGTGTAACGTTGGACACACTTCATCATGTCCTTTCAGTTGGAAAAAATAAAACTTTTTGTTTTGTTTTATTTTGTATATAATATTTTTTTTTATATTAGACTAGTTTTGTTTGAATAAAATCAGGAACATATGAACTGGTTGGTATTATGAAAAAAATTGTTTAGTCTCACCGACTAGCTAATGTATCTCCCTTACTCACGCTGTCTTTCTTTTAAAAGATCTTTTATTTTAAAGGTGATCACTGGGTTGGGTTGAAACGGTTATAGCTACGGGTCATTACAACAAAAAATATGAATCTGAGAATAAAATGGTATGGTTGTCTTTACAGATGAGACAGCATGTATTAAGTATAGTGCTTTATCTTAAGCCAAGCATATACTGAATATATGTATTTACGCAGCACCTCCGTGAAAGCAGGACACAAAATATGTTAAAATTTAAGTGGATTTGTCACAGGCACGAGCACAGTTTTCCCTTTTTCACACAGCTTACCCTTCTATGGAAAAAGAGTTAATCTGCCCAACTATTTACCAATAGCTGGAGGGGGAATAGTTGGACTCACACCATTCACTAGTGTATCAGCATTATTAAATGCAAACTATCTCTTCCAGGCTTTGAACTCAAGTTATTATCCCCATTTCATATGCGTCTCCATTCACTACAAGAACCTCCAAGCATACTCTAAATCAAGCAGACAATGTGAAGCAAAGAATTGAACGGCTGCATTTCTGATCCCAAAACTACATCCCGACTTCTAGCTCTGCGTCATTCTAGCTTTGCTTAACTATCATGAACAATTAAGTGGGACATGAACCCCAGCTCGGACTGGCAGCACTACTACCTTTGCCCTGGGCCGCAGCTCATCTGTTCAACTTCTGACTGCGTCATTTGAAATTCTACGTTCTGACATCTGGAAAATAAAACTGCCCTTCATGCTTGGAACCCCTGTTCTATGGAATTAAAGAAAAGATTAGATCCTTTCTACTGACCTTTAACTGTTATAGTGCTGATTTTTTCTTTTTATTACGGACATTGCAGAATCCTAAACTTTCTTCTAAATCAATAAATAAAATCTGTGGATTTACTTTATTATTTAGTCATCCGTTTGGTACCACTAACACACACATCCATATAAATACATATACACTGCGCCTATGTCCACACATGTATACGGGTACGTTCTCATCCTCATGCATATACATACAAATATACAACACCATATCCACCAATAAACACACTTATGTACCTTGATATGTACTAGAGTACTTCTTCATACCCACTACTCCCAGGTCCACTAACTCGGAGTGGTAGCATCTGATAGGTTCCCACCAATTGGTAAAATAGAACTCTTTGTTTATTAAACTGAGTGAAAAAAAATGACTTATGTTAAATTAATGGTGAGTGATACATAGGAATACTTGGAACCATTTACCTTTGTTGACTTATACTAAGCTGAATTATAAGAAATGCAACTGTTTAATCATTTAACTGTGCGTAAACCAATGACTGATGTTTAATTGAATTGTAAGTTCTACATAGCAATAGTTGGAACAATTCAATTGTGTACAATGAAATGAGCTAAGGCTTGTTTGAAAATGTTGGTAACAAAATCTACTTATAAAGTATATATACTAGATATATATGTATAAAGAGGATTTGGCATTAAATAATTGACAACCATTGATACGCCATAAAACAAAAACAAATCAAACCAAAATTGAAAATGTTTACCCAGAGATAGAAGAGCTGATTCACTGGCGATATTACTCATCTTGTATTATCATGATATTACACAAGTCTGCAATGAAAATTGTAGAGGATATAAAATACCATAACATTTCATTTTTATTCATATTTTTTTTAGTTGTTTCTTTATTCTCATTTTTGCATCACTTCCTATGGAATTGGAATAAATTTAAACAGAGATATTTGCCCCATAGAGAGTGTCCAAAGAAGTACAATCAGTCCGAGTCAGAGTGAACCTGACAATGAAAGAGTACTCCTTATTCCCCAGAACTGGAGCCACATAATCAGATGGAGCTTAAGACCATACCCATAGTTGCCCTTTTTTGCAATGGTGTCTTTCACTTCAGTAGGGTATACTGTCTGCGTATTTGAAGTATCTCCGATTATGCGGGTTAAATGTATCTTTAATAAAACTACATATTCATGATAAAACGAAAGTCTGTCCGTGGATGACTATATATATATATATATATATATATATATATATAAAAGTTAGTAACTTAGCTGACCGTAGTTGATGCCAACTGAAAGGGTTATTTTCTATATGTAGTGGAGGGAGCCACACCATTCCTTGGATTACTCTACTTACTCATTTTTATATCCTATATGCCGTGTTAAGCAAGGAGGCAGCAAGTACCATGTTTTGAGTTTTTGGTATGACTTAAACTGGGACTGAAACCCGATTTCCCGGATCATTGGCGAATATTAACCCTTTTTTGTATATGTGTGTGTGTGTGTGTGTGTGTGTGTGTGTGTGTGTGTGTAAAATAATCTTTACTTTATATCAAAATGTTAAGGGATCGATTAATATAACTCTTAAAATAATTAACTATAACATTGAATATAATAACCAAATATGTGAGGAATAAAGCTTAACGTTTAACCTTTATAGTCGCCCTCATCGCCTTTAATGCAAATATAGAATATCTATTTTAGTACTTTAGATATGTACCATAGCCATATACAGATATGTGTGAAACGTACATAGAATGTTCATAACAAGTATTCATAGAACATAGGAATCTCGAAACACGAAATAAACTTACATCTTAGTTCAGGTAGGAAAATTTTATAACCTTTGAGTTTAAAGGTTCTTAGACATAAGGAGATATATACATTCTTTCTATTCTGGCTTTTCCATCTGCTCCCCCCTCTTGTGTGGGGCAAATTCTTCTCGCTTCAGCGAGCCCCGAAAATCGTCCCCTCTCGTTCGGTGTCTAGTTCTCAACTCAACTTACTGACTTTTTCAAAATCCCCCAAATCCTCCGTGCGCTTCCGATGCGTGACGTTACCCGCACTCTCTAGCCCCGTTTCCCGTCTGGGCTATTGTGACATCTCTGAGTGACACGTCCGCTCCGCCCTCGCACGTGAACACCTGCGTTAATGTTGCAACTAAGTAACCCATGCACAGAGCCGAAAGGTTCTCAGCCTAACTAAACTCAAAGACATAAAACGAAATCCCTCGGCCATTATATTACAGATAAAATTTTCTCACATTATACAAGAATCGACATAAAAGACAGATAGATCTAAACGTACGTCTATTAAGTTGCTACATTTTAAATTTCAGGATGATGCAGACTTTTAATTCGAAGCTATCAATATGTAGACTAACGTGACAAAAAGCAACATACTGATATCATAAAGATATTTCCCGAACAGCTTTTAAAATCATTCATCATGTGTTGTGAAATGTTGTTGTATCAACTCCGGAAAATGTACTGAAATACAGTGTCAATTTTCCCATATATTTTGTTCTTTTTTTTTTGTTTAAACATGTTTTTAGTGTTTAAAAATTTACTTCTTTTCTCTTAACGTAATTACCCATTTCGTAAAGATCCCGGACAATTTTAACGTATAACTGAACATGTTTTTATAAAAAGAAAAATAAACAAAAAAATAAATGATTAAAACAAAAAAAAACAACAATGAAACAAACAGACAAGACAACATTGATATTAATCATAGTAAGAAAAATGTCCATTTTTAAGAAACATTGTGAAAATACGATTTCTACACATATCTTATATATATATATATATATATATATATATATATATATATATATATATATATATATATATATATATATATGAATAATGGAGATAATTCTTACAATGTAGAGAAAAATTCAAAAACAAAGTCAGCCAAAGTGAATAATTTTAATATGAAAGTCAACGATATAACGTTTCGGTGTCTACGAGTTCTGATGATGGTTTATTGAAACCGAATTGTTTAAATTTTTCACTTATGATTACTTTGTTTTTCAATTTTTCTCAACACACACACACACACACACACGCACACACACACACACACACACACACGCACACACACACACACACACACACACACACACACACACACACACACACACATATATATATATATATATATATATATATATATATATATATATATATATATATATATATATATATATACGATTCTGTGTGTATAGTTGGGTATTTGTCTTTCTTTTAAGCATGTTTGATTAAAAAAGAAAGACAAATTTTGTCTAAATAATTTTATTAAGGTCCTTTCAAGTTTCCTGGTAAGTGTCATGTTTTCAGGTTTTAATTAAAAGATGAATTAACCGAAATTTCCCCGAGTATATTTGAACCTTTCATAGGCCAACATCAGGAGTTGCATGCATGTGTAAAGAGTGTTTTTAAATAGATTTTTTAAAGAATTGTTTAGGCTTTTTTTTATAACATTACAAAATTACGTAAACGCAGAATCGGAAAACTGAGATGCTGATGAAGTTAAAAAAAAAATAGAACGCAAACAACGGAAATAGAATATTATCAAGAAATATAGAATGTTAAAAAAGAATTAAAAAAAAACTAAACGCTATTTTCAAATATAATTCTAGTGATTCTAAGATTTTCAGTTTTTATATATAGGTCTTCTATGATTTGTAGTCTTAGCTTATAAATTTTGTGAGCTATTATAGTGGTGTTTTTAACCAGAACTTTTCGAAATTTTGATTTGGAAAGAGAATGGGTTTTAAAATGAAAAGTTATGGAGCTAGACTCATTAAGGAGCATAGTAAGCCGTCTTGAAAGAGTTGTAGTATTAAGATCGATATACGTATTATTTTCGTTGGATACACTGTCTCCCGAGGGGTATTTGAATATATATACGATGTTTGTCTAATCAGTAAGTTTAGTGGAGGTGGAAGAGATACTGGAAATAATTAAGTTGGAAGTTTTAAAATTGTTGTTGTAAATGATAAGTTCTATATTTTTGCTAGGATCAGTAGGGACGGTGATTTTTGGATAATTTTTTTTTTAAATATATGTCCATCTATCTCATAATTACTATGAAATAGGTTTGCAAGTAAGGGCTTATTGATTTTTTTATGGTTTAGTGTATTGTCTATGTTATGTTGTTAAGTTTTTTCAATGAAATGTTTAATGCCTGTAGTCTATATATATATATATATATATATATATATATATATATATATATACGCACACGCACACGCATAATTGCACACACACACACACATATCTATATATATATATATAGAGAGAGAGAGAGAGAGAGAGAAAGAGAAAGAGAGAAAATTGCGACGATGAATATCTGGAAAACAAAAGACAACTTTACTCGACACAATCCTTGACGTTATCCGTGCATCGTTTTCATTAATTCGTGGACGTAATTTTTTCTACATTATCTAGTAAGTACATAATAAATTTATCGAACTAGTGCTACAATGATTTGCATTCGTATAATTTATTTATCTCGTGTCATAGCATTTGTCTAAAATCTTAATCATTAACTGCAAACTTTTCATCGAGAATTTGAGTCACAGATTCAGGACCCGTTATACTCAATCCTGACAGCAGCCGATTGTTTTCAATTCTTCACATCATCAAATTGTAAAAAAAGAGTTTTACATTGTCATAACTCTCGGTAAGGGGAGAAAGAAATATGATTATTTATTTACCCAACGTACGATTCGTAGTTGTTAAGCTGAAAATGACATACACTCGATTATATTCCCAATCTTGATAATTCTAGTTTAAAACTGAACAAGTCCATTTCCTTAAAATAGCAGGAGCATTTCCTGACTTTTAGAGTGCAATATTCTGCTTTGTTTTGAACCGTGGAACAATTAAGATTAGTTAATTGTGCTTTATCGCATATCAACACACACACACACACACACACACACACACACACACACACACACACACACACATATATATATGTATGAGTATATATATATATATATATATATATATATATATATATATATATATATATGTAATGGAAATTAACCCGACAGTATGAGAAAATTGAAAAGCAAATTTATCCAAAATTGATAAATTTGTTATGAATGAAAGTCGACGTTAAAATGTTTCGGTTTTAATGAACATTCTGTGGAACTTTAAAATAGTGAAAACAATGCTGATAAAACAACGATGGATGTGTAAATTAAACATCCATCGTTGTTCTATCGATATTTTTGGATAAACTTGTTTTTCAACTCTCTCTCTCTCTCTCTCTGTCTCTCTCTCTCTCTCTCTCTCAATATATATATATATATATATATATATTATAAGATTTTATTAGTGGCACAAAATTTTTGGAGACCAATAAATGATCCCATATGTTAATCATGTTGAAAATTAAAAAGTAAAAAATAAAAAGGACCAATAAATAGTTTCGTACCTCAGTCTTCAGAGGTACAATCCTCACATGTATAATAAAAGTGATTAAAAAATTGAGAATGGAAAAAAGTGAATCGGTTATTCAAATTAAATAGGACTGACAAATAAGAGAGGATTTGATAGAAACTCTGTTAAGTCCAAGTTCATTCTCTCTGTTTACAGATGGAAGGCTGCCAGGACCTGATAAAAATTCTTTCTAAAATATTATAATGGAATGGTAAGTGCACCTTGCCCAAGATAATGAAAATGCTGACACTATATTTACTGGTGCAGTTACGGTTTTGTGTTTGGTGATCTACAAAATAAAACCCATATGTTGAATTCAGAATATATAAGGGGTTATTAGAAAATTCTGGATTTTATCAAGAACCTTTTTCTTGACTTGATTCGAACATCCTTTCATTGGGTAGTTTTATCAATTTAAAGGTAACTGCAACTAAAATATAAAAAAATAAAACCGTTGTAATGGAAGGGAAGAATTTCCTTTCGTGTAGATGTTAGGATCGGTTAAGTACAAAACATACTCCTCGCGTTTACTGAAAAGATATTCTATTTTTTATTAAAAGTACAAGGTCTAATGGAAATTCCCTGTTACCTACCGTCCCAGTAAATTTAATCTTTTAATCAAACATATACTTTATGCAAATCATTGAAACATTTATTAACATAAGAAATAATCCTAAAAACTATGATGTCTAGAAAAAGTTTTAAAAAAGTGTTTTTCTTAGTGTAATCTTTAGGGCTGGATAAGCTCTATTAAGGGAAGTGATGAATAAATCAGCTTCTATTTCATTATTGAAATGATAAAATGTGTCATCGATGTAATGAAAGTAAACCTCTGGTAATTCAGGACCGTATAGCAAACTCTTTTCATGGAAACCTATAAAAATACTAGCTAGGGCCAGTCCCATTTAGAACCCATTGACACCCTGTCTGTCTGTTTGTACATAATATCATCGAAATTAAATTCAACAGCAATGGTAGCAATTTCGACAATTGAATGAAATTATTCTCCGGGATGGAGGGCATGATAAATGGCTATGATATAAACATTAAACCAAACATCCATCGCCTCCGTAGCAGAGACACATGTGAAAGAACTGGATATATGGAAGAAGCACATCAATTTATCAGTACAATCGTAATTTTGTATAAAGCTCGAAAAACTGAAGGCGTCTTTCAGACAAAAGGAGCTGGAACTTCTCTATGCAGTGATAACCTGATTAGGGATTATATGAATATCTGGGAAACACCATCTTCATGGATTTCTAGCAAACTATGCAGATGCAAGCAAATATGATCCGTTGGTCAAATCAAATCAGTAATAAAAATAGGAATAGCAAAACTTAACAAACTCTACAATAATCTTTTATGAATTAACTTCAATTGTTCTCCACTATTTGTTTCCATTCTCTTTTCCTATTGTCTCAATTCTCCATTTTTATGATCTCGATAATAGCTCAGACCTAATATCAGTTATTTGTTTCTACACAGTTAAATAATTTCGTTCATTACCATTTAGCACTAATTATTCTATTTGACTGATAGATGTAACAACTACGTGTACTACCACACAAGGTCAGAGTGAAACTGAGAATAATGGCATTGAAGGAGTACTCACACGCCCCAAAGCTCCAAGGTTAAAGCCAAACCATCTGATTATTTCATGTCAGAAAGAGGACACTCGGTGGAGGGATATTACCCCACTGTCAAGATGCATTCAAGGTATTATACAGCCCCAATTGATTTGGCTACAATCAAGTAATGTTTCGCAATATAAATGAATCTTTATAAATCCACTAAAGCTTTGACTAACCTCTTTTAACTCTTATGGTCAGACACAAATACGTATCTATTTTTTTGAAAATGCGGTGGAACCTCCTGTTAATTAAGAAATATTATAAATGTGGCGCAGTTAAATTGATCATTAACATGATTTGAAACGATTGTAAAATTATAGTTCTCAAAGAGTGATTTACATTATTATTTCTCATACTATCTTCTCTTATCAAACATTGTCGTAAAGTGGTGGTAGTTTATTTTCACTATATCTTTTGACAGGGTGTATGGAGAACTTGTTAATTTTTTGTTTTATTTGTAACGTATACAGAAAGATTATCATTGTGAATTTTTGAACGTTTTGTCATTTTCATTTTCCCTACCAGTTGGGTCACCTCAAAATTCCATTAATTTTATTGCACTTAAGTTATTTTGAGTATGTATATAGGCGACTCACTAACTTATACAGAATGTTGCAGAAAGTAAACATTTGTCTTGCAAAACCTAAAAAATCAGGTCTGCTTATTTACCCATAGCTGGCCGAGGGTATGTTGATTCATGCATTTTTTATGTGCATTTATCAGAAGCGAAACGCAAACCGCCTCAACCTACATTGAGAATTCGAGATTCCGATTCTATTTGTTAAAATGATAATATTTATAACTGATTTATCAATATGAAGTTGTCATATTTTCTTTGTCAAATGGGAAGCAATTTTCAAATGCACCTCATCACCTGACGTGCTAGGTGAAAAACAAAATTTACGTCCATTAAAAGTCACAAAATTAGAAATATCATAATGTTTCAAATTATAAATAAACTAGTAAAAGTAAAGTTGGTGACCTCTTGTCGAGAGCGGCTCCAAGGCTCCCTTTTCAATAGCTACTACACCGTCGTGTAAGGAGGGCGCTACTCCTTTCCTTGAATTGCTCTACTTTACCCTCAATACGTACCTTATATTGCTGTGTGTTAAGCAAGGAGGTATCAAGTACCATTGTTAAAGTATTTGGTATAATGTAACCAGGGATTGAACCCAGGTCTCCGTGATCATTTGCGAACACTCTATCCAATAGACCCATAAATAAATTAAAGGTTGGTTAAATGAAAACTGACCCAGCAGACTGCCTTATCGTGTATTTATCTGATGTGCAAACGCGAATGAACTTGGATTTTGAAGGTAACAGAATGTACCAAGTTTAATATGTTTTCACCCAATCCGCCCACCACAGATAAGAAAAAGGTTGAAAGTCAATATTTATTAAGATAGGTTTATTTAATGCCAAAGTCATATTTGTAGAAGAAAAGTAGCGTTCCTTTTTAACACATTGCAGGGATAAGGGAATCCATGATTTTTGCAAGGGTATTAGTCTAAAAGTGAAGCTTGTAGAGTTCGAAGCCACAACCTAAGATGTCACAGTTCAGCCCACTAGCACTACACAACGGAGTATCCACCTTTCCAAGACTGGATGCCTAATAAAAACGAAAGAACGTAATCTGCTTTTCTATATACCCATAACTGGTGTGAGAGTAATCTACAAATATGTTTTGCCTTGATTAGTCAAAAGCAATTTTATGTACCAGAATAAATGCGAACGGAGCTCAAACACGGATCTCCAGCACAAGTTGAAAACGCAGAGTTTTATCATCTATATTTCTAGTCAAGTATTTTCACAGAGTCATCATATATTGATTTATAGCAAACTGTATCAAAGAAATATGTTCACACTTTAGTGTAATAAGAGTGTGTTATATTTAGCATTAAAGAAGAATCATGCAACTGCCGATGTGATGATTGAATAAGGATTCCCACTGAAGCAGCTTTCGAGAAATATAAACCTATATATTATGAAGACGGCTTGTACACATATCATAACTTTGATAGCTTTTCTGGGAGTTACAAATTTTACTTTCATTTCGAGTAATTGAAAGAGTAGCCGAAGTTCGTAGCCGTTGGAACATAACAGTCTATATTAGTTTTGGATTGCCTCAAACGATTTTTTTGTATACTTCTTCGTTTCAATGAATCAGTTTCTCTAATATCGCCACAAGTTAATAAATAAATTATATTCTTAGGCCAAGATCTAAATAACGGCGGTGACTTCTAACATTAGCTTGCAATGATAGCCTTATAGTTGTTATCAGTAAACACGTATCTAGCAAATATATCATGTCACTCCTTCCTCTTTGACTTTAAATGTACTTTAGAACTGACAACTGTCGAAGGAGAGGTCGTCCATAATATATGTTTGTACTGATCAGTCAATGACTTTCCTGTGACATTTTCTCTTTGTGAATGATATATCTAGTGTTTTTTTATATAACTTATAACTCAAAAAGAAAGAAATAAAAGAATAAGTGTCTTTGATACGCAGAGAAAGATTGAATAGGCGCTCCCTGAATCAGATGGATTCTGATAAGTTCGCTAATGTTTATCTTTTAATGTTTTTGCGAACACTGATTGACTTTCTCTTGAGTGTTATTCATATAAAAAGGGTTTCTCAAATTATATTATTTCATGAATATTTCACTAATATTGACGGCATTACGTCGATGTTTATATTCAAACAAATCTCATCAATTTAATAATTTAATAAAATGTTTACTGTTCTATTACACGCACGCGAACATGTAATAAAAACTTATTTTCCCAATGTGTTTTGATTTCATTTTTACTATCGTTTTTTTTTAGGGGGAGCAGCTGACGGAAAACCTGTAAATCAACTAACGTCCGAGAGCATAGTTTATGTAAGACAGGTGTAATAAGTTAACTGAATATATATATATATATATATATATATATATATATATATATATATATATATATATATATATATATATATATATATATATATATATATATATATCGAACATACATTCAGCAGCTATGTGAGGATACGGGATGTTGTCCTGAAGACCTGCCTGGGGCGATGAACGATAGGGAGGAGTGGCGAGAGAGGGTCAGGGATATCCGTGCTACCAGCGCGACATGATGATGATGATGATATATATATATATATATATATATATATATATATTAGAATTGCCAAGACAAGAAAATCCGGCAAACACTTACATGCGGCATAAGAAGCACTGAACAGCTGTTTCGACTCATCAGCAGTGCACACCGTGACCTCCACCACTGGAGGCATCGCTTACATATAGCATGAACCGGGGGCTCTGTGGTAGAGTTTCGACTTCTGCATACTGTGGTTGTTGGTTCGATCTCCAGTGGTGGAGGTCACGGTGTGCACTGCTGATGAGACCTAATAAGGTCGAAACAGCTGTTCAGTGCTCCATATGTCGCATGAAAGTGCTTGCCGGATTTTCTTGTCATGGTAATTCTAAGATAACATCAATTCCTCCACTTAAAAATTATATATATATATATATATATATATATATATATATATATATATATATATATATATATAGTTAGGCAGTTCTCGTTCATTTAAGCATGTTTCATCAAATTGTAAAAACACATTCTTTCGGTATAATTTAATTAAGATCCTTTTGAGTTTCCTGATAAGTGTCTTGGTTTCAGGTTGCAATTGCTAGACGAATTTACCAAAATTGTCCCGGGCACATTGAGACCCTTTATAGGCCATTATCAGAGGTTGCTTGCATGTTTACAGAGTGTTGTTGTTTTAAATGAGAGTTGGATTTTTTGTAATAACTAAACCAATATATGTAAACGCCGAGTAGGATAAAACTGAGTTGCTGATGAATTTAAAAACGGAACGCAATCAACGCAAATAGAATACTATTAAGGAATACAGAAAATCGGGAAAAAAAGAATCTAAAAGTATTTCAAAATATTGTCACTATTTTTCAAAATTAATTCTATTGATTATAGTTTTTTTTTTGTTTTTGTTTTTATATGTAGGGCTTCTATGATTTTACTTGTAGCTTATAAATTTCCTGTGCGATTATAGTGGTGTTTTCAAATAGAATTTTTAGAAACTTGGATTTAGGAATAGAATGTGTTTTAAGATGTAAGGCTATAGGAGCTAGTGACATTAAGGTGCATTGTAAGTCGTCTAGAAAGAGTTGCAGTGGTAAGACCAACATACGGACAATTTTCTTTGGAGAAACTCCCTAGGGACATTTAAGCATATATACGACGTTGGTCCTATCAAGAAGTTCAGTAGAGAGGGAAATGTTATTAGAAATAATTAAGTTTGAAGATTTAAATTTGTTCTAGTATATGATAAGTTTAACTTTTTGGTAGGTCCAGTAAGGAGAACATCTTTGAATAAGGTTTTTTTTAAGATACGTAGTTCATTTAATAAGGTTTTTTGGGCAGGCATTTAAAATTGACGTAGACTTTTGAAAATTCAGTATGTTATTGCTGTACATCTTATGAGACGACTGGCCAATTTTTATGATTTCAGGCACAAATGAACAGCTACAGCAGAAATTGGAATGCACCCTACTAAAACCTGATTGTCACAGCTGGTGAATTTCAAAAATACAATCTGGACATGAAGACACTATAGAAGAACGATATGCAATAAACCTTTGTTTAAAACTTGGAAAAAAAGGCCACAGAAACGTATGGAATGCTTCAGACTAATTTTGGAGCATCTTGCATAAATCGAGCATCAGTTTTTGAGTGGTATAAGAGATTAAAGGAAGGCAGGGAGTCTGTGAGGGATGATGAGAGGTGAATGAGGAGTAAGGAAGTCAATGCACCAGAGTTGATTGGCCAAAGGGTTATAGTTAGGGTTACTATGTTGAGGTTTTAAATGGAGTTCAGGAAGAGATTCCGTCGGAAGAGGCCATCACTCTTTAAAGCGGGTCAGTGGAATTTCCACGAGGACAATACACCAGTCCACAACTCCATCCTTGTCACAAACTATTTGACCAAGATGGGCATCAAGAGAGTTCCTCACCATCCCTATAGTCCAGATTTTGCTTTCTTTGATTTCTGCTTATTCCCTAAGCTCAGATGCTGTCGTTATGAGACAATTGAGGAGATGAAAGAGTCTGTGGCGAAGGTCATTGACACGCTGACACAAGAGAACTTCCATGAGGTATTCCAGAAGTTGTTGGAATTATACAACTAGTGCATTGCAGCCCGAGGAGATTACTTTGAAAAGGATAAGCGTTTCGTGTGTGTACTATCAATAAAAAAGTCTGGAAACTTATTTAATGATCCTCGTAATTTTATTTTTTCATAATTACTATGAAATTGTTTTTTGTAGCTTCGGTTTATTGATTGTTTATGGTTTAGGTATTTGTGTATGCTATATTGTTCAGGTTTATTAATGAAATATTTAATTTTGGTATCAACAATGTTTTTGGGAAACCCATTATTTATAAGGGTTTGTTTAATATTTTTAAGTTCTTTAAGGAAGATAGTTTGAGAGGAGGATTGTAACTTAGCTATGGAAATAAGTATTTTTTTAATTTTTTTTAATTTTTATACTGGAAAGGGTATTAATTTTGGAAATTAAGGGTGCAGGAATTAATGTTAGTAGTCTTTTGTATAGTGTTAATTTCATAAGTGCTATTGGTAAGAAGGAGTATGTCTTCAGCATATGTTGAATAAATAATAGGTTTATTGATGGTATTAAAAACCTAATTGTCCAGGGCTAACATGTAAAAAATATAAAAATTGAGTCCCAAATCAGACCCCATATATATATATATATATATATATATATATATATATATATATATATATATTTCCCACCATAAATATTGCACTTATTTTTTGCACTTATTTATGACAACTGAATACTTGCACACACACACACACACACACACATACATACATACATACATACATCATCATCATCATCATAATCTCACGCTGGTAGCACGGATATCCCTGACCCTGTCTGGCCACTCCTCCCTATCGTTCATCGCCCTAGGAAGGTCTTCAGGACAACATCCCGTATCCTCACATAGCTGCTGAATGTATGTTCGTGCTGGTCGTCCTGCTTTTGCACGGCCATATGTGGGGGTCCAAAAGAGTACATCTCTTATGAGATCGTCCCTGCTTCTCCAGCAGTGTCCTGCATGTCTGGTTCGTCTAACTTGAATAGTTTTCGTGATAGGGAGCAGGTGGCCGTACAGTTGGTGTCTTGTGGGGTGTTGCCGCCAGGACTTGTTCAAGATTGCACGTATCATTCTTGTGTAATTGCCGTCTAGCTTCTTCTCCAGCCGTTTTGTTAGCGTCCATATAGTGCTGCCATATAGCAGTATCGATGTGACCGCTGCCTGGAAGAAACTGCGTTTGATTTTATCGGTCAGGTCTGATTTCCATATAATCGATAGCCTATTGATAGCTGTCCATGTTTTCGTTAACCTCGCTTCGATGTCCTTTTCGGTTGATTCGACGCTGCTTCCTAGGTAAGTAATTTGTCTACTAGTTTAAGAGGGGTTCCTTCTAGAGTGGAAATGTCCCCCGTTTGATTATAACACATTTATTCCGTTTTGTGTGCATTAACATAGAGGCCTATGCTTGCAGCTGCTCGTTCCAAACTATGCAGTAGTGTTTCGGCTATGTCGGGTGTATTTGCCAGTATCGCTATGTCATCGGCATAGTCGGCGTCGGTAATTGTTTTTTTGCGGGGTACCTTTTCCTTCTTTTCTTCGTCAGTTCGAAGCCATTCTCTCTGATTTTGTCAATCGACATACATACATACATACATACAAACCCATACAACACACACACGCGCGCACATATATATTCAGTTGTCTTAAATATTACACCATGCATATAACATCCTCAATGAGATCGCCTCACGATGTATAATGGTTAGCAAGCTCGCCTGGTACATCATCACAGGAGTATACGTGTCTCACTGACTGGTCCCTACTTCCAGTTTTGTGCCACAAGTAAGTTAAGTTTAGTAAATAACAATATAAATGTATTCATATGTGCGCGTGTGTGTGTGTGCTTCATCGTGTGTTTTACAATAATTTTTTTTAAAAAAAGAATAACAGAAAATATCTTATAAATCCATGCCCACTTCATTAGTAAATCTACTGTTCTATTAAAGATGTCACAGAACTGTTACAAATTTGTAATGACATATCAATATTCATCGTTTATTTAATGACAAAGCAATTCTTGTAAATTAACAGCTCTGATACTATTTAACCTATCACAGAGAGGATAAAAAGGTTTGATACCTTTCACAAGGATATTAGTCCGAAATGATCATATTCGTCCGTCTAGATTTCGACTTCGCTTATCTCGATGTCACTGGGTAAGACATTATTCCCGGAAGTAGAGGATCGAAATCTCACATGCAACACATATGAAAGGAAGGATATATAAAAGGGTCCTAGGTACGATAATAAACTACATTCTTAATGATAATTCAGTTCTAAAGCTCAGAAGATTAGAAAGTCATAATATTTTTGGTATTACTCCAAGGGCCTGTCTGGTATAGAACGTAGTACTTGTTAGGCTTCAAGGCATGGGTCTAATAAATCTATTAAAGGTAATTTTAAAATGCTTTGATAAATATTAACATATTGCTCCTAAAAAACACTCGTATAAATCATCAAAGATTTTAAACTAATCAGAAAGATAGGTTCCTTAATTGTGTTTAAAAAGAATAATTGCTAAATTGACAATATATATATATATATAGACTCCCTTACTCCCGTGGAGTTGAGTTCTCTGGCGAAGAAGTAATCGTGTTGCCATTAGCGTCTATTGCAAGCCTCTTCGTAGATTAATTGAGGTCTCGGCAACCGTTGAACGGATATATGTAAACAATAGTAATTGTGATTCATAACCGTTTAAAATTTACTTCGCAGCTAATATCTCCTCGTGGCTGAATGGTTAGAAGCTTTGGTTTGGCGTTTGAGTCAACCGGGTTTCGATCCCAGCAACGGTAAGCTACTGTCTAGCGACACTAATGATTTCTGATAGAACGAAACAGATCTGTCTGTGGATGACTATATATATATATATATATATATATATATATATAAAGTGAGTCCTCAAAGTAAGCGAGGTGAGTTCAAACATTCGAGTTAACATACTTAAGAAAGGTATAATCTGCTTATTCCTCCAACTATGGGTTAGAAAATATCATTGCTGTTCCAGTACAAGTATGGATTTCGTATCAAATAACCCACGACACTTAAACAAAAAAAAGCATTTAAATATGTGTTCGTTTTGTGTGTGTGTGTGCATATTCACACATACGTTTGGAAAAAAAGGGTACATATATATATATATATATATATATATATATATATATATATATATATATATATATATGTTTGTGTGTGTGTGTGCGTGCGTGTGCTTGTGTGGGGTGGGAGTGCCTCCCCGTTTCTATCTCTCTTTCTCTCTCTCTCTCTCTCTCTCTCTCTCTCTCTCTCTCTTGTATTTTAATTTGTGGGAGTATATTCTCCTGTGCATATATGTACAAGCAAATGGAAGACATATTGATAGACAAGTATATAGATCAAAACAATTTTAAACTTTGAGGTACGTATATGTATATTGAATGTATGTTTGTCTGTGGTGTATATGTCTACGTACGTGCAAGCATATATATATGTGTGTGTGCGTGAGGTGTTTGGATTTCGGTGGCTCTCGGTGATTGTCTGATAGGGTATCTAAAAATAAATACTAGTATATTAAATTACAGGCTTTTGGCAATAAAAACAAAATCGATTTTCAAATATCTCTGGGAAGCGCTATGAATCTCATTTTCTTTCGTTCAAAATTCTTATGAGAATTTTCCAAAGAGTCTAATTTTTTTATTTATGTTCCGTGAGATCAGTGAATACATTCACAAGATATCATACTGATTTAGTATTCATTCAGATCATATGTGTATTGGGCATTTATTTTTAAATATTTGGAAATGTGGAAAATTAATTTTATATACAAGTTTTACTTAAATTATGTTTAATTTTGAAATTCATTATTATGTTTTATCAACTTGCTCCACGACAGAATAATTTACATCTTTAGATATGTGAATATAATTTTTGCAATGATAATAGCTTCTATAACTGGTTCAGTTAGATCATGTACAAATATAAGCTTTCTTTTAATTATGATTTGTATATGGTGTCTATTCAAAATATATCTAAATCAAAAAAAGATTATTAAAAAATGCAATTTAAATGACAACGTAGAAACATGATTTCGGGCCGTGTCTGCTTAGCCGACTTCGACGAATGCTTCTAGGGACAATAACGAGATGAAGAGGGGAGAGCGAGTCCATAGAAAAGGAAAGAAATATCAGATAGTTACCATCGAAATCTCTGGAGGGGGAAGGAAACGTGATCAGTTTTCTTCTCCTTTTAGCTTTTCGATGGCCACCATCGTATGTTTATTTCCTCCGATATAAACTGTATAGATAGTAACATGATTCTCTAAAGAGAGGTGACCGAAACTAAGGGTCCTCTTCTTTTTAGGACGTTAAAATATTCTAATTGTATTTAGAATATTTCAATCAAGCACACGCTGTTAAAATGAATATATATATATATATATATATATATATATATATATATATATATATATATATATATATATATATACAAACAAATGAATATATATATATATATAAAAGTATATATATATATATATATATATATATATATACACACACACACATATATATATATATATATATATATATGTAAGGTATACTTCAATCCAATAAAATTCGAAATTATATATATATATATATATATATATATATATATATATATATATATATATATATATATATATATATCAAAAACCCTTCCTGAGACATTTCTTTCGTAGTAGTAGTAGTATTGGAATGCATTCACTGTTTAAACATAGATCACATAGTTCAAATTTTACTAAAGAGAAATCTTTTACTTCTCATTGATGAAAGTCACTCTGTGAAATGTATATTTTACAGCCTCCACATTTTTCGTAGAGACAGAGATCGGGCAAAAGAAATGCTTCCAATCTATTCACAAGTCAATTTTATCTTCTTCAAAAGTGTTCCCTGAACCAGAAAAATAAGATGAATCAATCTCATCAATTTCTTGATCAGCCTTATATATATGTTGTTATAAAATCGAAAAGAGTACATAAATAATTTTCTCTAGGGAAAAAAAAGTGTTTAACTCAAAAGGTATTTATTCAGTTCAATTTATCATAATGATTAAATTACCGTATCAGGCCAATGCTTGGGGGGGCATTTATTTTTACGTACATTCATGCGTTACTTCCTTTTTTTTTCGTTCTATTGAGAATTGGTTAGTTGATTGATTGATTGATTGATCGATTGTTTTTAACGCTATGGCAACTTATCTGGGATTATTTCATCCCTAGATGATAAGGGATAGCGTTCATTGTACACGTTGGGTATAATGAAGAATTTTTGCTGAGTTATAAATCATTCCAGTATTGTACAAATGGTTTGAACGAAACCGAATGGTTTCAAGCATTCCGATCTTATACAAAATATCATATGGCTTCAAGAAATTATTCATTAAAAATAAAAATTCGGTTGCACAGTTTATATGGTTTCAAGTAAATGATGATAATTCTTTGTAAATAATTATAAGTTCAAGTTACTATTTCAGTACATATATCCCATATTTATGCAACATCAAATATTCATATTAAATACGAATATTTTCAAGCATAGATATTTGACCAATTGGTTCGACTCTAATAAGTACTGCCACTCCAAATTATAATACTGAGATTAATGACAATGAACTGTTTCTCACCCGATCTCTAGAACCTGAGCATCACCAGATATATTTTAGAGTCATCCTAGGACACCTGCTTTTTTAGTTTGTCGTGTTTTAGGCCCTTGAAGAGAATACTGTTATCATAAATGTTTACGCATAGAGCGGTACTGAAAAGTAACGTAAAGCTATGACATTATTAAAATCTATGTAAAGAGGTAACATGAATAATGAATTTAATTTTGTTCTGCTTATGTTAAGTAGTGAACAGTTTATAGAGATATTTCAAATCATACGTATATGTATCACGTTATTTGAAACAGCTTCCTATTTGTTTCACTGAATAAACAAGAAAATTATTGTTTATTGCACATAACAAATCATATTTTTGAATAAACAACAATTTATTACTATTATCACTATGATTACTCCATTGTCGACAGATTTTATACTCAGTAAAAATGCTAATTATATGATAAAGATAGTTTAATCGACTTTCATAAAAGAAAGATTATATCTTTACAAATATTGATTGGAGATAACTCTCATCAAAAATTATTTTCTTTTAATGTAGCTACCAAAAGGATCTTTAACAATAAAAGAAAATAAATTAATTCATTTATAAGAAAATTATTTTCTTAGACATTTTACGAATATGTCGCACACCCCTCATTTAATTTCGTAATATCTCAATAAATACTATCTTTGTGATTGTAAATAAGAAACACAAAGAAAATAAGAAAATTAAAGGTTAGAATAACACAACCGAGAATAAACCGAGAACTCCATTAGAAACGGAAAAATACATTAAGTGGAAAATTAAATTTACAATAGCTGAAACATATATAGTCGGCGACCATAGTCGTGGGTAACCCGAAGGCCCCTTTTCGATAGCTACTACACCAAGGTGTAGGGGAGAGCGCTACTCCTTCCCTTTACTTTACCCTTGATCCGTACCTTATAATGCTGAGTGTTAAGCAAGGAGGCATCAATTACCATTTTTTGAGTCTTTGGTATGACTCGACCTGGGATTGAACCCAGGTCTCCCGGGCGATTGGCGAACACTCTAACCCCTAGGCCAAAAATCGAAAAATAAATTTTACAAAGATAATTCTAAAATTAGTTAAATAGAAAAATTGTTAAACAACATCACTGACATAGCTAGAAAAAACATTTCCTACATTTTGCACATAGAAAAAAAAAGTGTACTTTACATGGCAGGAAGAATCAGCATTATTGTCATCATCATCATCATGACGTGCCGCCACTTCTCACTATCGTTCATCGCCTCTGGTAGGTCTTCAGGGCCACATCCCGTATCCTCACACAGCTGCTGAATGTATGTTCGAGCTGGTCGTCCTGTTTTTACCCGGCCATATGTGGGGGTCCATCGGAGTACATCACTTATGAGCGGGTCTTTGCTTCTCCAGCAGTGACCTGCATGTCTGGTTCGTCTAACTTGGATAGTTTTCGTGATGGGAGGCAGGTGGCCGTATAGTTGGTGCCTTGGTAGTAAAGTCTTATTTGTAAAGTAATATAGTATAACTGATCATGATTTCATGATATATCACAATTATCAAAAAAAAATTATATTTTGGGGAAAACTAATATTGCAGAATGTAAAAGGCACTAGAATAACATGCTATTTTTAAATGTATGATTGGTTAAGCGTTTGATGTTGATATTTTTGTGATGGAGACAAAATCCTCAAAATATCAAGATCATAACATCTAAACATTTTCTTATTTATATCCTCGCTAACATCGAACACAAAATTAATCTTATAAGGATCAGAAAAATATCAAGTGATCTTAGAAAGAAATTGAAATCATTGTTTCATTGTATTTTTAAGTAAAGACTTACATACTATGTTAGTCAGTACTTATGAAGGTATTCATTAAATCCATTTTTAGGAAGAATTCTATTCCTTACGGTGGAATGTTCCTGAAAAAATTTAGTAACATATTTTAGGTTTTGAAATAATTTCAAAACCTGGTATTTTAGAAAAAAAGATAAGCAGCAATTTCAAATTGAAATACCCCAGTCATATAAGAAAGTAATGTAGAATAAATTTATTTCCAGTTCATGTTAATTTTCATATGATTCATTTTCTTAGAATGGATTAAATCTTTGTATGTTATGCAATATTTTCATCGACAGTATTCAACTTTTGAACTTTTGCGTTGTCATACATGATAGATTCGACTAGCCTTTTTTTTTATTCGATATAAGTAAACTACGCATTTAAAACAATAACTGATTATGTCAAATTCTTAAATCTTGTTTAGTTTCAATACCTTTGTAATTTTTGTAACGTTTTAACAGAGTTGTGCCTAGTCATACAAATGTATTTTTCCTTTCTTCCGTTTAATTGTAGAACTGTTTTGATAGGAGATGAGATGATCTGTCTGTTGCAAAGGTTCGGAGTAGTCATATTTTTTGGGCTCTTCGGGTTCGTTTCGACGCTTCTTGCTCTTTGTCTCGTTCTGGATCAAAATTATGTGGATTTGTAGGGCTTGTTCTCAGGGGTTATTTCCATTAAGTGGATCATCCCACCTGGTTTATTTTTGCACAATTTTGTTAAGAAATTTTTTCTTCCTACTATGACTACTGATTTTCTAGTTTTTGATTTTATTGTTCTATTTGTTTTTCTCCTGTTTATCGGTATTTGCTTTTACTGGTACCTATTTTTATTTCCAGATATTTTGTCAGGGAACATGTCTGACTGGTACGTTGAGATATAGTAGAAATTGAGTAAGGATTTAGCTAATTTATTTTATTTTCAGGCAGCGTGTTTCGTTTTCTCTATCCAGTTTCCTATTTTCGGTGAAGAGACTGCTTAGGAATTTAAATTTCACTGTCTGTTTCAGCTGGACCCCGTTGATGTTGATTTCAATCTTTTCTGGTCTCCTACCAACAGATTAGACGTCAGTCCTGCCAATACTGATTCGCCTGTCATATTTCTCACAGCAAGTGTTAAGTTGAAATATGTGGTCTCAAAGTTGTGATTTGTCACTGTTTAACATTGCTTGCTTCTCGGCAAATAACAGCTGGTTCTTTGCTTCTGGGTTTTGGCGTGACGATCATGTAACCTGGATTATATACGTAACATTAGGGAGAGTGTACAGAGCCGCTTGACTCCTGGAGTCACTAAATAATTCTTAGAATGTAAATTGTAAGAATTTGGTGTGTCAAATGTTTTTCTATTTAGAAAAAATTATATGTCTATTAACATGAATTTTTTTTAAAGTTTGGAAAAAAAAATGCAACATATTGATTGAGAAGCATCTTGTTTCGAAGATGTTTATTCTTTAAGATTGAATATTTCATCCACTTTTATTTACCAGATAACTAACTTGTCTCTTGGAATATTGAAAAAATTCAATATACAATATAAGTATTGTGAATGAGTTTACTCTGGGTGAACTGAGACTTTGAAGGTCATGATGACATTTAAATCCATCATATTAGAATTATTCTTGTGACATTTGTGAAATTTTGCGTTTTACTTATTCGTCTCCCATAACTTGGCACAATAATAATAGCTGTTCACAAGAGGGTACTGTAAAAACTTGTGAATGACGTTTGTGTGAATTTTGGTATATCTGTTAGAAATGTATTCTTTATAAACAGAAAAAGACCCATAAGCAAAAATAATAGGCAAATTTGTTTTGTTGGTGGGTTGATGGATTCGTTATTTGGCTTTACCCTGTCAACAACAATTGGATCATTAAATATCTAACTTTCGAAACCTTTATGTGGTTTCCTAAGTTTTCAGTAGAAATCAAATAAAAGTTATAATAGCCAGACAACCCCCTTGTAAGGTACTGGCAATCCTTCTTAAAATGAACAAGATCAAATGTAGAAATAAGTATCAGAGAACGAGAAAAATAATAACGATGAACGGGCCTTTAAACCAGAGGTATGTTTTAAAAAAAGGGTGAGAGGATTGCGCAGAAACTACAATTCAGAGGCTAGAGGAAAATACAAAATACAAAAAGAAAGATTGATTATTACAGCCAAAATCAGCAATATCAACAAAATTACTTTAATGACAAATGGGAAAAAGTCGAAACAAAATATCATGAAATTAAAAATTCAATTAAAACAATTGTATGGATATTTCACGCGAGAAACTAATGAAATTGCACTTGAAGTCAAATGGAAAGAATGGATCTCTATTGGCAACGTAATAAAATAATGCAATGACAACTAATTATGCCACTGAAAAATTGATGATAAGCAGGAAAATAATGTATGCAATGTGCGAATAGAGATAAAACAGTTAACTAGATAATAAGCGAATGCAGCAAAATATCAGAAAATGATTACAAGACTTGGAGAGATCGGGTAGAGGAGGTAGGAATTGTATGAGGGAGTAAATTTTGACCATAATAAACAATTGTATACGAAGTAAATAAAAAGTAAGTTGGCGACCATAGTCAAGGGTGACCCGAATGTTCCCTTTTCTATAGCTACTACACCAAGGTGTAGGGGAGGGCTCTACTCCTTCCCTGGATTGCTCCACTTTACCCTTGATCCGTACCCTATAATGCTGAGTGTTAAGCAAGGAGGCATCGAGTACCATTTTTTGAGTCTTTAGTATGACTCGACCTGGGATTGAACCCTAGTCTCCCGGGCGATTGGCGAACACTCTAACCGCTAAGCCAATATCCAGTAATGAAGTAAATAGAATGTCTGATAATAAAGGAAAACATACATTTCGCTGAAATCTATCACTTAATCCCGATAAGAAGACAAGACACGAAGTTAATTTCAAGAAGAACATAACTTATCACCGGGTGAATTTTACCGTCCTCCAGATCAGGAATAAAAGAAAACCAAATACTGGAAATACAGTATAAATACCCAGACCATGTGAGAGAGCTTAAATAAATGTAGAACATGGAAATGATGATGATACCAGTCGCAGTTTGTGCAGTTGGGTTGACCCCCAAGAATACTGAAGATAGGCTGAGTGAACTTGAGGATCCTCTCATCAAATCTCAAAGGATACTGAAACAATCAAAAAGGATAATAAAAAAAAGGATACTAAAAAAATAAAAAATGATACTAAAAATTAAAAAAAAACGAAAACAGCTAGTTAGAGTTGGTGTGGAAAACTCGCAAAGATTAAAAAATAACGATTTTCCCCCATAATGCAATCATTATTAATACAGATAATCTACACAACCTTATATAGTTTCGAGAAATTACTCTCATTTGTTAATAATAAGTCGGTTGTATATAGTTATATGGTTTCAACTAGTTCTATCAAATACTAATAATTCGTACATAATCAAATGGTTTAAAATAATTCCATCGATTAGATACACTTACGTCCTATGGATGGGTCAGAATGACCGGGTTTTATTCAGTTGCACATTTTCTCAGGATACAAACGAGTTTCCCCGGCGCACCTGATGACTGATGAACATTCACTCTACAATGTCGGCGGATACCAAAAACTGTAGCGCCCCAAGATATCATGCTACCCATAGAGATCTAGAGCTGACGATTCTTTTTTTTTTTTTGTAGGTTGACTGACAAAATGCAGGAATCGTATGTAAAATTTATTCAAAGTCTATGAATACCTGAACTCCTAACACCACAATTACTATTATGTTTAATTTTTCATTTCTTATTTCAAATGCTGAATAATCATCTCACTTTTCTCTGCTAAATTTGTAGTATTTAATTTCATGTATTAATTTATTGTTTTTTGAAATGTTAATTTATGTATGTTATTATCATTGCTAAGGTTTTCATGCTGATACATTCCGGTGTTAGTTGTCATTAATTTGGACAATATCAATTTCTGGTATATCCTGAATAATAATGTTAACAATGATCTTCTCTTGATATTTGCTGGTTAGATATGGGAAAATAAAGAATCTTTTTGAATCTAAAATAAATTATTGTTTTTATTAAACTGAAGGAGACGCGCTTAACCTAATGTTTATGCCGCATAGCATTCAAATATTGGACGAAGTTATCAGCGTTTCCCTTCGCCACAATACCCCTTGGGAGATGTATGAAACAGTTTTCTCCTTCTACATATGTGTAAATAATAGGGTTGACAAGGTTCTTCAGCTTGTTAAGGTAACTTGTATAGGAAAAGAAAAGTATGAATTTAAACCAGTTTTACTCCGTTAAAGTGTAGAACCCTGTATTTCATTCTGTAGCAGAGAGGATGGGTAAATACATACTCCTCTTGTTTCCCATCCTACCAGGAAAAAGGCCGTGGATAAATTCATTTCCAGCTTAAAAATCGGCCTTATGTCACATTCTATCTGTGGTGGAGGGGTTGGATAAATACATGTCAAGCTTAGTGGAGAATGCATTGCAAAAGTGTATATTTAAGTATTATTGTTACAACTTTTCTCTTGTAACAACTTACAAGAATTTCTTCTTTGAATATCATTAAAATAATCTTACTCGTGCTCAAACCGGGAAAAATCACGGGAAAACAATGAAAAAACACTTGCATATCATAGAATAAATTCTGCTACTTTTTAGATAACTTTTCATGAAAGGAGAGTTATCCAAAATACATGTAATGACACTTTACTATATCCCCGAAAATATCTGCACGGCAGTTCTTTCTTTATTTGTATACTATACTTTTTATAAACTGTGCAAGTTTGAATTCTATCTCCGTTATTATATTCTCTTTCAGACAAATTATCATTACTGTTGCTCTTCAAGGATGATTTTGACATTAAATAACCCCAATTATTAATATGATATTTTTAAATTTTAAAGTAAATTATTTATTATCGAATATGTTTAGAAGTGAACATGTTTTTGGCTTGAAACTTAAGTAATGTTTCAAGTACGAATTAATTTTACATTGAGTATCGCCTAAAGAAAATGTTTGAAAAGCACGGCTATAGACTAACATTGTCTGACGTGTTCTTTTTTTCTTATCTTTATATAGGAATTCAGCCGCAAAACCACCCACATATTCCTATCTTTCTTTTTCAATCAATCACAGTAATAGAGTAAGTAAAAGAATATAAGGCAAATATTTTAGAAAAATAAGAAATAAATCGTTATTAGAGAAAATAAGGTTCTGATTTTAGTAAAATAGAAAAATGAGAAGAAAATAATTAGGAAGGCATAAAAGAAAAAGGCGGCAAAATAATAATATATTTACATCGATTGTCGATATCAGATGATAACACTCTTTAATGAATCCCTTGTTACACCAACCACTTTGTGAAAACTACGAAGCGACTGATGTCCTTGTTTTAAGTAAATTGCTCTTCTAAAGAGACGCATGATCACTTGTTATTAATCACAATGGGCGACTGATCTAATCACTATGAGTTGCAAGTGCGTTTGTCGAGATAGCATCATACACGGGCCACTTACGTCTAATTACAGAGTTTGCAGCAGACTAAAAGAGCTATGAATATTGAATATGGAGACTAATAACGCTTACCATCAGCAATGATCGATATGATTTTGAAACCATGAAAAACTGATAAGATGTACACTAAGTACTCTTCATATGATGTTTGCTTCGCAATGCAAATATATTTTCTGGAAACAGTTTAAGTCTACCTAATAGGTACAATGATTGGTTTGTTTATACGTGAGAATTAAGAGCCTTTTTTTAATCGGATTTGAAATGGAAACTATATCAAATGATGGTGATTTACATCGTATTTTAATGCAAATTGTAAAATGTAATTTCAAAATAAATGTATAAACAATATTATGTTGACTTTCTGAATAATTGGGTTTTTTTTTTAATGGCATATCAAACATCGGCATTTATTTGATTTAAAAGTCATCTTTCTACAAAAAACAACAGTGATACTATTAAATCCATGGTTCGGGGTATACAGGTTATTTCTTTTCCTCGAATATCTGGCCAAAAATGAACGAAATAGGGCAAGTGGAGTTTGAATTCGAATATTTCGACATTATCCTCGAACACTTTAATCCTTATCATTCAGAAAAATTTGCAGAACATAGAAATGTGTTGACATTAACTTTTATTTGTGCTGTGAAAGGAATATATTTTTGGAAATGTTTCTTATAAAAGTCACTAAACGGTATACTTTTCTCTGATTATTCTGGTCTTGGTTTCTTTGTTTAATGGTATACCAGTATTCTTGGGTTTACAAAACAATCGTTTTTGAAGAAAACCAGCCAGGCTATTAAACCGACAGAGATCATGATTAGATGAGTATGAACTTCAAAACAGTTGAAACCTTGTAACTTTGTTCTCTATTAATTAAATGCAATCTCTGAAACCCCGCTTAAGATTCGTTGTAGTTTAAGGATTAAACTCGGAACTCATTAGTTGTTAAGAAACATACTTTTTAAGTCTACATACGGTTCCTCTTCATTGGTTATACATACATATATATATGTGTGTGTGTGTGTGTGTGTGTGTGTGTGTGTGTGTATGTGTATGTGTAAGAGAGAGAGAGAGAGAGAGAGAGAGAGAGATAGAGAGAGTGGGGGTGTGGGTGTGGATGTGTTGGTAAAATTTAAAGCAAAAAAAACCTATCTTCTTAAATACTTCACAGTGCAAAATTGCTAGTTGTACCAAAAATAAATAACTTCTATTTAATAACCTTTCTAGACTCTAATAAATTAAAAAACTGAAGGTCGAAAAATTCTGCTATCTAAGTAATTATTTCCTTCAGAATATTGAGCCTCTTCAATTATTTCGTCATTTGGTTTATGGTCTCGTGACTGGAAAAAACTATAAAGTACGTTTACACTACTCCAACTGAATAAGTGAGGAGTGTGGATTACCAGATCAATTGACGTTTGCAACTATGAATCGCTAGGTCCTGAATTTTTAAACCTACCCATTTCATTTTCTACATACATAAAATTGAAAATTTGATTTATACACACACACACACACACATATATATATTTTAAGTTATAAACTAACAGGTTTTTATACTTTTTAAATAATGGATCTTACGAAAAATATTTTAACATAGGGCCGTGCTTAACTCTACTCCAAAACTTCTGGTAATATTATTCTGCAAAATACTCGGAGGTGTTTCGGTAGAATGGCTATCGTTGTAAAGAATGGAGAGGGTGACTTGAATTCAAAACCGGGACGAAGTTGTTTACACTACCCATACACTCTTGGGAAAACTATGTATCCGACTATTCTCCATCCAGGTTTAGGTAAAAAAAAATTGTAGAGCAGGCTTGGTTCTTTAGTTTGACAATCGATCAAGGAAAAGGAAATCTCTGAAATCAAACCTGTTAAACTCCGCTAAAAAAATATACATGATGTTGCATTCTCCTTTTCGGATGGTTTGGTAAATACAAAATGCTTTTGTATGACTTAGTGCTTCCTCTCTCTCTTCTCTCTCTCTCTCTCTCTCTCTCTCTATATATATATATATATATATATATATATATATATATTACTCTCTCTCTCTCTCTCTCTCTCTCTCTCTCTCTCTCTCTCTCTCTCTCAGCGTGTGTGTGTTTGTGCATGCCTGTGTGCGGGTGTGGAAAATAAAGCATATGGTATGACAATAATAAACCAAAAATTCCTTTCTCAAGTTCCTCAATATATTCATAGAATAATAGAGCAAAATTATTGTTTTAATAAACCAATATGAATTGTCCTAATAATTTCACTCCACGCATAATTTGGAAATATTCAATAGCCACAAGCATTGAAACTTTCAGATTTATATTTCGCAAATATATTCAGAGAATAATATGAACTTATAAAAATTATGCTGACCTGTGAATTTGTTGAAATTTTAAAAAGACTAAGCAACAATTAAAACTATTTAATATTTCCTTTCAATCTACCAAATAGAGAACCTAAGTTAATGAAGCAAGAAGAAGCACGTGATTAAAGAAGAAGAAAACATAAATCTTAAATGTTTATGATATCTTCCTCAGGTCCACTCTGACCCAGAGTTGTAGCACCTGGTAGGTTCCTATCAATGGGTAAAATAGTACCGTTTTGCATTTAAACTGAGTGCAAGCAAATGAATTATGTTAAATGTAATTGTTTAAAACAGAACTGTTTGGTGATTTGACTGCGTGTAAAGAAATGGCAGATATTTAAATAAATTGTTTGTGATACATGACAATAGTTGGAACTACTTAACTATGTGTAATTAAATGAGTAATGTTGAACAGAATCATCATCATCATCATCATCATCATCATGTTGTGCCACAGGCACGGATATCCCTGATCCTCTCTCGCCACTTCTCCCTATCGTTCATCGCCTCTGGTAGGTCTTCAGGGCTACATCCCGTATCCTAACGTAGCTGCTGAATGTATGTTCGGGCTGGTCGTCCTGCTTTTGCCCGGCCATATGTGGGTGTCCATAGGGGTACATCATTTATGAGCTCGTCCCTGCTTCTCCAGCAGTGTTCTGCATGTCTGGTTCGTCTAACTTTTATAGTTTTCGTGATGGAAGGCAGGTGGCTGTATAGTTGGTGCCTTGTGGGGTGATGCCGCCAGGAATTGTTCAGTATTGCTCGTAGCTTTCTTGTGTAATTGCCGTCTAGCTTCTTCTCAAGCCGTTCAGTTAGCGTCCAAGTTTAACAGAATAATTGGTGTTAAATAGCAATAATTGTAACCCCCTTGCTCTGTGCAAACAAATGATTGATAGTAAATTAAATTTTTCGTGTTATAAGGCGGTACTTGGAACCAAACTGAACTCATATTCGTTTTAAAATGTTAACAAAATGTGTTTAAAAATCATATATATTTCATATAAAAGTATAAATAAGATTTGACTTTAAATAACCTACAATGGTTGGCATGCCCTAAAACCAAACGAGTAGACTCTGTCGTATAAATAACCAAAAAGGAAGTGCCCGTGGTGTAATGGTTATCGTCGTAGGAAATGAACACGGCCACACGAGTTCAAATCCTGGACGAGACTGATTGCATTTCACATAGCACTAATACCCTTGGGAAAGGTATGAATCCAATTATTCTCCCTCCAGCTATAGGTAAAATAGTAGGGCAGACTAGGTTCTTCAGCCTTGGCGAGGCAACTCGTCTAGGAGAAGGAAAACTCTGAATTCAAACCTGTTAAACTCCGCATGAAAATTAACCTTGTTTCATATCCTGCCCGAGCGGAGGGGTTGGGTAAATATGATAAATAACTAAAGCAAATAATACTACCAGTATATGTAATAGAAATTATATAAAATCTATATAAACTATTTCTCATAAGAAGAGAAAACCATGAATATTTAATTTTTTTTCTGGAAGAATTCGACCATTTCATAGGCTTAGCCGTTGGTGTTATTATGTCGTATATGCTCCTTGTGAAATTATTACCACTGGGATACACTCACTAATACTGATGAACGAAATACATGGACCGAAAGTGGGGGACTTACTTGAAAATTAGACCTCATTTTCTCATATTCAATGAAAGTATCTTGGTCATCCTATAAAATTTTCCGCCGACCCCGTAGTAATGTTTCTTCAATTTTAAGAAAAAAAATCACTTTTCAATATATACTGAGATTTGTTTGTTGAATCGTTATAGTAAATATGCCCACTAATATTAACGATGAATAGATACTAAGGAAAAAGTTATTTCAATTTTTTGTTTTACATTTCATGGAAAAAAAAGGTTGATAACTTGTTTAAGAAAGAAAGCAAATTCGATTTGCGATAAAACCAACAAAAAACAAAAAAAAAACCGGCTCATTTTCCAACGACGGTGTGATGTTTGGAAATGTAAAAATAGCTAATGGACATGTTTAGAGAAATATGGTAGCAATACAAGGGTCCAGAATTTTAGATTATTTTGTCGATATCGTTCTGCTCAAATATTTGGAGAATAAATCTTATGGATACTTTCGATATCAGAAGACCATAAATTTAATTTATATTATATTACAATCACTTCGGTAGCAAGAGGACATTTATGATTATGAGATTCACAAATGAGATAACCTTCGCAGTCGAAGACGAAGGAATACAATATTTATTCGCAGATTTCTGTCTCTGTTTTCTAAAACTGGCATACCGTTCCTGGGTCGATTTTCTTGTCTTTCATTCTATTACAATTAACTCTACTTTCATTGAATTCTGAACACTATCTTCCAAACCATGATACCCTTTTTTAGCTATTTTTCTTAAATAATTGACACTTTCTTTCAAGAGCTTGGAATACGTTGAGCTGATCCCCAGCAGGTGGTGGGACCTGTTAAAAATATCGTTCCGAACATATAACACTAAACTTCACGGGTAATTGAGCCTCTAGTTCTGAGGATCTGAGAGTGTATCTGAGTAACTGTTCATTTCGATTACTTTTTCTAAGGATAACACAAAAGAGGTATCCCATGGTCAAATTAAGGTGGAAGGATTACCTAATACAGGATACATTCTGGATAACTACATATCTGCTGGTATAGCAGTTGTGAAACAATTTATAGAAAAGTCGCTTCATATTTTCTTGAAGGTTGCCAAATACTAAAGACACCTAAAGAAGATCGGAGGATATAAATGCCGAAAAGCTGAACTTCTAATTAGTAAAATGAGTAGACCAGTACAATTTATTGGTGTAAAATAGTAGATGGCATTCGAAGTCTCTCCGTATGGTAATATTTATCTTTTCCCATCAATTTGATATTTATTGTGTACAATAATACTGTGATGTTGTACTAGCTTATGACAAACATAGAGATCTCGTCTCTTAATGCTGTTAGTAGATTCAAAATTATGACAGTCATCTAAAATTCAAGAAATAAATTAAATCCTTATTTACATTTTTCGGACTATTGTCCTCATCTTTGTTGCCATGTTTATAACAACGTTTCAGCCGTTGTACGCTCAGGCCTTCTTCAGATGGTTGGAATACCGAACTTAACCCTTTATTTTGCTTACCCGGGTTGACTATTCTAATTCCACGAGCCATGTTTAATGGATGTCAGTTATCAGTTATCTCCAGTGAATTTCCATTCTGTGAGTTCTCCACTGACTTCACCGGGTATTGAACTCACACTCTTTTGGTATTTCACTGGATATAACCAACGCCTTTATCCACTGTGCCATGTGTCCATAGGAATTTCTGGGTAATATAAACCTAATCTCTTCAGCAACCATTTTTACAATTGTCCATTTTTTACCAGAGGTCACATTGTAACTTTTTTTTGTTGGTGTTATTATTGCTTTTCTCTGGCATTCCTTATTACTGGTTCTCATATTGTATTAATTTCTATGCTTAGTCGGCTCAGGAGATTTTTGTGGCAATAGCTTATGTGCTGATTCTTTGAGTTGATGAATTTTCCAATGGTGTTTCTTGTCTATGATCTCAACCTGGTTCCACAGAGGGCGGTGATATCCCTTCTCTGTCCATATAAGGTAAGTCACGCCTGATTTCCCCCCTTTCCTCACGTGTTACAACTTTCTGGTGTTCTTGAAGCCTCACCTTAAGCGGGTAGCCTATTTCTCTTATATATTTCCTTCCGCAGCTGCACGGGATAGCGTACACACAGTCTTTAGTCATGTTCTCCTCTATGGGAGGTTTTACTCGGGAGAGATATCTGCGAAGTGTCGTCAAGCTTTTGAAGGTTGCCCTGATGTTATATGGATCGCAGGTCCTTTGTATTTTCTCTGATAACCTCTTCACATAAAGCAGGCAGACTGTTTTCTCATTGTTGTTCTCCTCCTCCTTCTCTTCTATTCGCCTATCCCAGTTTTTTGGGGGCTGCTGCCATGTACCCTGGGTAGTCTTTACGTTGTCGGGTACTACTTATGCTGACGAATTCCTTATCTAATGTATATGGGTGGCTAATAATGCCCTTTGCTCGGTGTTTTAAGCAGCAGACGATCCATTTCTTTATTCTGTAAGGATGATGGGAGTTGAAATTGAGGTACTGAACCGGTGAATGTTGGTTTACGGTATACGGATGTCTTGAAACCTTGCTATGTTCGAAATATTAGAACATCCAGGAATAGGAGTATGGTGTTACTTTTTTTTCTCCATTGGGAACTGTATTGAAGGTTTTATTGAGTTCTCATGGTCCAGTAAAATCTGAACATCTTCCTGGTTTGACCAGAGTATGAAGGTGTCATCTACATACCTTAAACGTATTGTTGGATTTAGAGATATTGATTCTAATGCCATTTCCTCAAAGTATTCCGTATATATATATATATATATATATATATATATATATATATATATATATATATTCGCCGTTGCTGGTGATAAGGCGAGCCCATTGCTAGGCCCTCATGCCGTCGATATATGTGTTATCCTATTTCTGAAGTGTGTTGTTTGTGTACAAAGATAAACAGGAGATAACTGATAACTGATAACAGACATTCATTAAACATGGCTCGTGGAACTAGAACAGTCTAACCGGGTAAGCGAAATAAGAGGTTAAGTTCGACATTCCAACATCCTGAAGAAGGCCGAAGCGTACAACGGCTGAAACGTTGTGATAAACATGACGACAATCATGTGTACAATAGTCCGAAAAATAAAAATAATGTACATAATACCTTATCTCAGAAATATAGACAGAAATTCAATCCTTTATATAATTTTTTCTCATGAATTTCAGTTTTAACTATGCATTATTCTCATATATTTAACGAACTTCATGATTTTCATGCTACTAAACGTGTTGTATACTCATAAAGATAACAATAACAACAGTAATACAAGTACATACACAGATACAGGAAGACTCTGTCGTTTCGGATTTGAACGGGTTTATTGATTTCTGTCTTCGACACGAGGAGAGAGACCCAAATCGTAAAAGCCTATTGTTATACCAGAACTATATGACACCGGTAAAAGATATGAATAGACGGTGTCTAACTACTTCGGTAAAGCGTTAATCGCTTCCCGATAGACTTGCCAACTCTTCGGCTTGTACCTGTGGAATACCGCTATAGAACCAACGATACAACACCTATGATAACCTAACTATGCTGAATCCACACCCAACTCGTGGAGCATCTTGTGGTATTTAAAATCTCAATTCATCTCTGCCGGTGGAGATCCCAAAAATAGGATCTGATCAGATCCGAAAAAGTCAACCGCTACCATCAACGGTCAACCTCAACTATTTTTCTTTTCAAAATCCCCAAATTCTCAGGACCATATCTTTTGGACATGACATCATCAACAGCTCAGCCACATTTCCTGTCTAGGGCTTTATTATGACTGATGATGATCGTCGTATCTTTTCCGCACAGACGTATGACTGCATCATGTGACTATGCACCTGGACTAAGAGACCCGAGTAATTCAAAGCCTTACCAAACTAAATAATAAAATATATTTAACGAAAAAATGATTAATATAAAAAAAGAACATTACCCCAATTAATATTACAAACATCACTCTGTGAGTATTATCCTAAAAGAATTTTACAGTGAATTTTCCGAAAACACAACGGAAGCAAGCAAGCCATTATGCAATTGTCTTAAATGAACTTGTTCGTCTTTCTTAAAGAAGGAAAACCATTGTTTTCTTGGTTTGGTTTTCTCATAGACAATCTAGTAAATAATTAAATACACATTCTAAACACGCAAATAGAAGATTTAAAAAAAATTACTTATTGCATTTTAGATTTAAATACCAGCAAGGAATTAACGTAGAATTAAATGCATTGTCAATTTCTAATCATTATATTCGGGACAATGAAAACATTCATAATTTCCTAAAACATGATTCCCTTCGACAAAGCGAATTAAACTCAACAGAAACCTTCTTTATTATTTTCCTCGAAATACTACTAAAAGGAAAATTAAAGGATATATTTCAATTTTTAATTTTGTTCATTTGTTGCTTTTCCCTGTCACTTTGGATTATCATTAACCAAATTGCACGCCTCCACATTTCGTAAGTTATTTCCTTTGTATTAAAAGTTATAAAGGAAATTTTAAAAAAAAATAGTAAACCATTTTTACTTTCAGCATTTTATGCATCAAACTCCATCTTCAACATATACTCTAACATGGAAGATTCATTGTACGATAAGTAGTATAACACACTGTACTAAAAATAAATTATTTGTATAGCAGGTATGGTCATGCATAATAATATCGTTTCTTTATGATATCATATGTTGATTCGAACTTTCTTGTTAGACATATTGACTTTTCATAGTTTACTAAAGAAATACTTTTTATCGGGATACGTAAGTGGATAACAAAAAAATACACGTTAAAATGCTCGGCTTATATACATAAATGTATATTCGAATGGATTTTGTGTACTTCACAGGAGATCCGATTTCATGAGGGTTTTTTTTTTCCATTTTAAAGAAAGTTAAGTGCACCTGAACATTCTGTAAAAACCTGTGATAGTAGCAAGAATATGTATCGTAGTTTAACGATTAATCTTTCAACTCAATATCGAAACGGCCGGTATTTTATTTTTAATAGAAATTTTAAAACAAAAATAATATAATATTGTCAGCAATATCTGAAAAGGACAATTTTGTTAATGCAAAATTTTTTTAAATGTATTAAAGCTGATATATATATATATATATATATATATATATATATATATATATATATATATATATATATATATATATATATAACTTGTCTATGAAATCAAATTATATATCATTGTCTTTGCTGTTATCATTATCTTAATACTTTTCAGTTTTTTCACACCAGATTTGGCTGATAGTTTCTCTCTGAAGTTTGAGTGGAAGCAAGCTTCCTCAAGTTTCCAGGACTCTTCTCAATATTCTGGCCAATATCATCAACGCTTACTTGAATGCTAACAAATCCTCTTCTTCCTTCTTTCCTCGAAAAACCGTCAACGTGATCTCTGAGATCTAAGGCCTTATGCATACTCATTAGTTATCTTGTTCTTTGCTTGATTTAATTAGGTTCGTATTTTGTCCACTGGAAGAAGCGTCCAAAGCATTAGACGAGGGAGATAGCCCAAATATTTATCCCTTTTATAAAGTCCCTGCTCTAGAGTTGAGTTTCGAGTTGCTGTTTCTTTCTTTTGAGTGAAAAAATCGAAAAGTAGTAAAATTATAATAATAACAGCCAAAAGAGTAATATATAATTTGATTTCATAGACAAATTTATATATGGCAGTTTTAATACATTTGAACAAATACTTGCATTAACAAAATTCTGCTTTGCAGATATTACTGACAATTTGATATTAAGTAAGCAATGTGGTTCTCTTTTCAGACATAATTTTCTTGATAATTTCTACATTACTTTTTTTTTCTTGTGTTAATGTTTGTTCCATAGTGTTTGTGTTGGCAGCGATTTGGTAATCATCAATTTGCTTTAGCTTTTAGTCAGGATTTGCTGATTTCTCTGTATTTAGCGTCTCAGATACTGTATTGGTTTTTTTTTTATATGTTTCCCTATATATTTGTTGGTATTTACCAATATTACAAGGTCTTAAAACGACCCTTCTGTATTATTCTCCTAACGAAATCAGCGAGTCTTATATTTGTTGTGTTAAGTAATTTCTTCCAAAATTTCTATCATTCTTTTTTGCACGCTCTTTATGTTGGATTATTCCAAAAATAACAGTATAGTGCAAGTTTGCTAACTTCCGTAGTTCATTTTCTGTGGTATCATATTTACTAACCCCTCCGCTCGGGCAGGATATGACACAAGGTCAACTTTTAAGCAGATTTTAACAGGTTTGAATTCAGAGTATTCCTTCTCCTAGACTAGTTGCCTCACCAAGGCTGAAGAACCTAGTCTGCCCTACTATTTACCCATAGCTGGAGGGAGAATAATTGGATTCATACCTTTCCCAAGGGTATTAGTGCTATGTGAAATGCAATCACTCTCATTCAGGATTGGAACTCGTGTCATCGTGTCCATTCCCTACGACGATAACCATTACACCACAGGCACCTCTGTGGTATAGTCTCTGAGTCGGGTCGTTGATATGTTCATTGTTTGTGAACGTGAAAACAGAATAGCCAACTTTCGCAGGATACCGTTTCATTGTTTGGGTCTCACGTTGAGTTATGTTTCCATTTGTCATTTTTCATGGGTAGTATATTGTTGTTATACCAGACCCAGGGGATGTTCATTTTCTCTGCGCCCAACACAGATGTAACCAAGAACACATATGATATTGAAGCTTTTCAGCAAGTCTCAACATCTTTATTTTTTTTATATTTTGACTAAAAATCCACTGTCAGATTATTTTTAAAATTTAGCTGATACAAGTAAATCATGAGCTACTTTTATGCATTCCTGTATCGTGATTTTTGCTTTTGTTTTTTATTGCTGTTGACCACTGGAAACTTGTTCCTGCTAAAGCAAGCCCCATCAGAAAGATGAATATTCTTTATTCCTACTTCAACTCTCTTGTTTTGAACAATACTTGTTCATTCCTAAATTATGTCTGAACAGGTGTGGAACAAACAGATACGCATATGTCCTCCCTCCCACACAAGGTGGAAGCAACGGGACGATTCGGGTTTGAAAGTGAGTTGTCTGGGAGACGCGACGAGGTAAAGACAAGAGATGAAGCCAGCCTCGATGATGTAATGACAGACAAAAATTTCGGCCATATTTACGGATAAGCTCCGAAAAAAATGTCTCACATCAGACGCGCTGCAGTGGAGACGAAACCAGCGATCGTTAACGTAGAAATGCAAAAGAAAACCAGAAAAAATTCAAGTTATGTGTCTGCTCTCTCTCTCTCTCCATTTATTTCTCTCACTCTAATTTCGTGACATAGTGTCTCTTTTTGTCCAGCTAACGCAGTCGACTCAGCTTTCATACTCTGTTCCTATCCGACGATTACTTAAAAAGTATAGCAGTAAATAAAGACTTTTTTCTTGGTGAACTAAGACATAGTTTTGTGTGTTCGTCATGTTTCTCCTAGTATGGTTACAACAGGGTCTTACTATCTCTTCGCTGACCCCACCTTCACACACACACGCGCGCACGTGCACGCATAAACATACATACATACATACATATATATTTATATACATATAGTCATCCACAGTTCTATCAGAACTCTTCAGTGTGGCTAGATACGCAGGACGCTCGAAGCCGGGATCGAAACCCGTCCAACTTTATGTTAGACTGTGTTTCAGACCACTCATCCACCAAGCGGACCACGTTGGCTAAGTGAATTTTAAGGTATTTTTATTTTTAGAAACAGCAGCAGCAGCCTTTGTTTACATTTTTTTAAATATATATACGACTAGAGGAGGTATCAATTACTATCGATAGGTTATCGACCATATGGAAGTGAAACCTATCCGATAAGATAGAACACAATTTTTCCTAGCAACTATACTGTCAATTCTACTGTATTGATGCACCACATGGACACTGATTAAGCATATTGAGAAAAGTCTAGACAGGAATTGCATAAGAAAGCTTCGAGTTATATTGAACAATTCCTGAAAGCAACATATCACAAGACAGCTGCTGAACGGCCACCTACCTTCCATCTCTAAAACCATCTAAATAAGGCAGACATGCTGGACGTTGCTAGAAAGCTTAGAAGCATCTCATCTGTGACGTTCTCCTATGAACCCATTCACACGGAAATACAAGTGTTGGACGACTAACTCGAACTTATCTACAACGACTCAGTACGAACACAGTATGTATTCTAGAAGACCCGACGGATATAACAGATGATAGAGAGGAATGGCAGCATGACGTGCTGATCATGTTTATATATATATATATATATATATATATATATATATATATATATATATTTACGAAAACGTAAAGAAGAATGTTTCTTTTTGTTTTAGCTAACTCTTTTATTTGGATAAATATGTTTTATATGTTAGCGTTGTCTTCATATTCGGAATAACATTTTTTGGGTTTTCGATATACGTTATGTCTTCTACTTTAAAACATTCTATGGATAGCTATGAAAAGTTCTCGCCCTGAGCTAAAACGCAAATGATCAAGCTTTAAAATACATGTTATCCCGCTAATTAAATCGAAACTTGAGAACATTTTCCACCGAATTATCCCCTACTTTGTTGACCGAGGCAATATGTGCACCCGATTGATGCTATCAGTAAACACGTTATACCTTACCCAGGTGCTTGTAGTGTAATGGTTATCGTCGTTGAAAATCAATATGGCGAACCGAGTTCAATCCCTGAATGAGGCTGCTTTCGTTTCACATCAATCGAATACATTTAAGAGAGGTATGAATTCAATTATTTTTCTTCAAACGATGGATGAATCATAGAACAGACTGAGCTTTATCATCGTAGGAATGGTAAACGGTCGAGAAGGAGGGTTAGGTTTAGGAAAACTCTTAATTAAAACCTGTTGAACTCCGCTTCCAATTTACCTTCTTTCGCATTATGCTTGTGTGGAATGGTTGGTAAATGTTTACATATTATCCAGTTTTAACATATATTACTTGATAACTAACTAGAATGACAGAATGGGTTTAATAATTCAACTGAGAGACAATGAACATTATATAAATGTCTCGCAACATTTTCTATATAAATATATCATTGTTCTCTTACAGAATTTATGTATTATTAAGACACATATATTCGGTGAAATGCAGTCATAGTTTTTTAAGTAAAAGGACTCAGAGTAGTTTTCTATGTAGAGTAAAGTCAGTTGTTTAATGCCCTTTCAGTTCATGACATTGGTAGAAACGTTACACCATCTGCAGCCGATGCCTGAATCATTAGGCAAGTGCATCCATTGATTTATTCACATAACAAGTTTTTAAAACGATTTGTTTTGTGGATGGCTGAGTCTTTGAAACAGAAATGAATAGTTGGTCGCTCGATTGCTTGTTTTTCTTTTTTGTTTTGTTTTAATAATGTAAACCCTTAGTGGTTTATATAATGCAAAGGCTGTTAAACAATTATCGTCAATACTTTTATACACAACTTGTTGGAATACGCCTATTTTGAAACCTTCAGAAAATAATATTATTTCATTAAGTTGTGTCTTGAGCATGACAGTAAACTGGATCAGATGATGTGTCCAGTTCAGAACATCTGCGAAGTGTAGAGTGTACTATCATTATCAGTATTCTCATGTCTGCTCTGTTGGCGTCCTCTCTATTTGTTAAATAGTTCTGTTTAAAATGTATGCATATTGGATAGGGCTATGTGTAAAAAGAATTAAACATAACTTAAGAAATAAGAAGACAAAAATATAAAAGTTAACATACAATGAATTTTGTTCTCTGATTGCTCATCGTAAAATAAACATAGACACGTAGACATTTCATTTATATCAATCAATAAATCAATCCAATTATATACAGTTCGAAAATGTATCTTTATATTTATCTAAAATTGGTAAACAGATCTATTGGTAAATAGATCTACTGAATTTATTACATAAGGAAGAAACCCAAGCAGGTGATTACACTTCGGGTCAGAAGTGAGTCGGCAAAAAAGGGTGACTCTATATTTTGAAGAACATCCAAGTCTTCATAAAACGGCCTCTAAAAACTGAATTCAGTTTAGTGACATATCCAAGCCTCCATGTATAGTTTGCTGATTAGTTTGAAACAACAGCAAGTACTTGTCTCCATTGCTTTTTTCAGATAGAATTATCTTGACAATGTCTATGTCTATTTGGTTGGAGTTGAAATATTAGTTGAATGTACTTCTGCCAGTCAATGATACAGGTAGTTTGAATAAATTGTCAAGTGCATTATCTCAACCTAACAATTCCTCTTAAATGGCTTCCAATTCAGCACGAGGTATTTGATGATTGAATATCGTCAGATGAGTAAGAAGCATGTTGTATATATTTTTTCCATATTTGTTTCGGGCATCTAGAGAGGAACATCTACAATTAGGAATCCCAGCTCTGCTCTTTTTAACGATTATATCAAACATCGTATCCCTCTTTATTCTTTGTTCATGAGTCACATAATGTAAATGAAGCTGATTTATTACTACATTTTCTTCCATTGGCTGAAAACATTACGTTGGTTGTAGAAAACAACAATTCGTAAAACACTTCCATTTTCAACGATAACTGCATTTATGGTGTGAAGAGTTGCATTTTCCTCTTGGCATCTTTTGTGTCCTCTTTATAAAAAGTCTTCAATCATTCCATCTGTTAAGACGTCCCACAAGTGCATGACATTTACTTGAAGGCAATAAACACAAATTGCAGAAAATATATGAGATGTGATAACATTCTAAATGCTGCCGCCCTCTCCTGTGTATTTTCGCCAAGCATAACCACGTTATGACAGTGAGAAATACCTCGTTTCTGAAACTCGATAAACTGTATAGAAGCAACGATTATACCATGTATATGACTGTCATTTAAATATTTTCGGAGTTCAGTAAGATGAGCTTTATAGACACTTGCAATTAAGTCTGGTCAGTTTTCCAATTTTTTTTTATTTTGCTAAAGGCTATTGATTATTCCTGAGCATCTCGAATTACATGCGTAGTTTAAGATATCCAGCTTACCAAACTGTTTTACTCTAACGATTGCATCCTGAATATCTTTAAACCAGTTCCTCATACTTCATGAGAATGTAGAAAGACATATAAATCCGTATTTGAACATTCTACCAAATCTTACAATGAGATTATTACCTTATTTCTAAATATAAAAATCAAGACGTTTTTTTTAAAGAATGCGAATATCTTCCTTAGGGGCGCTAATAAACATCTTTATTTGCGCGCCAACGAAATACAGCAAAAACAGTGTTCATTCTGTAAAAAGGATTGTGAGCTCAACTCTAAATTACAAAATGTCACAATGATTACATATTCCTTCGTTTCAATCTCATTATCTTAGAGCTTTCTAATTATCATTTTTCATGTGCCATTCAAAATCAAAATAAAGAAACAGGTATAGTCAGCACATTAGGCGATAGTTACGTAAGAAATACTCTAATCTTGAATTGAGATAGTCTAATAATTTACTCATATAAAATCACAGTAGTTTATTTTTTCAGAAATTGCAAATAACTTCCTTCAATCTTTACTCAGGCATCTACTCAATACTTCAAAGATAGTTTTTGATCACTGTATATGAAGTAGACTGAATCTATTATTAATTTTTAACGGTATGACAACCTGAATATTGTTATCATATAAAATGAGTTTTGAAAATCAATCATAGTTACATTTTTATGTAGTCACTTGAGAGGATTTTTTCACTGTATAATCAAATAGGGATTATTATCAGACAGAGTGGAACAGAGAGACTCATAGAGTGGAACCTAACAAATAATACATTACCGGGTTTGAGTGGAAATAAGAGTAATAGTCGCGAAGGAATACTACACACTTTACCTATCTCCAGAACTGAAGCATCGCAATTAGTTGCGTATTAGTGTCATAGCTATAGCACCTTATTTTAGTAAATCTCACCCACCCTGCAGTTTATACGGAACATGAGTCCATAAATTGCGAAACCATACAAGAATTGTAAAGTCCTTTTCTTAATCACATATTCTTTCAGCTTATTATTTAAAATTTTTGCGTGCTATACCAAATCATTTTAAAGAAACAAATGTTGGAGCACGCTGAAACCCAGTGACGTGAGAAATAAGTTATTCTTGTAAACGTTGTATCTATCTGGTATATTCAATATTACGTTTTTGTCTGGGCCCGGTTTTATGAATAAAAAGAGTGGCAATTTCATACATTTTTCATCTAAATTATTCCCCAATTATCAAATGAATTCATCTGTTCTGGGCTACAATATTTCGGTCTGTATTTGTAACTCTTTTCATCTGAAAGACATGTCTGTTTTATAATTATTCAACGTATTCCTTTCTCGGATTAATTATACTTTGTGTAATATTCATCAGATTATACAGGAATTGTGCATTTTGAGCGAATTTTACACAGTTTTATGATGTTTTTTATGTTATTTATATATCTAAATTAAGATAGGTACGAGCTTAACTCAAATTCTGCTTTTGATAAAATCTAGTTTACAACTAATAGTCGGTAGCGAACTTTTTAATACACTTTTCTTATTATGTATAATAACTCATATGATACAGTGATCAAAATACGTGGTGTATTCAATATGTTCTCAGCCTTTTTTTGTATAAGCATGTAAAATTGGCGTAGACTATTGAAAATTCAGTATGTTATTGCTATGCACCTTATGAAATGACAGGCCAATTTTTATGTTTTCAGATTAAAATGAACAGCTACAACAGGAATTGGAATACACCCTACTAGAGCCTGATTGTCACAGCTGCTGAATTTCAAAAATGCAATCTGGACGTTAGGACATTTTAGAAGAACGATATATAATAAAATTCTGTTTTAAATTTGGAAAAAATGCCACAGAAACGTATGGAATGATTCAGACTGCTTTTAGACTATCTTGCAGGAATCGAACATCAGTTTTTGAGTGGCATAAGAGATTCAATGAAGGTAGGGAATCTGTGGGGGATTATGAGAGGTGTGGGAGGAGTAAGGAAGTCAATACACCAGAGTTGATTGGCCAAAGGGTTAGGGTTAGGGTTACTATGTTGAGGTTTTAAGGGAGTTCAGGAGGAGTTTCCGTCGGAAGAGGCCAGCACTCTTCAAATCGGCTCAGTGCCATTTCCACCAGGGCAATAAACCAGTCCATAACTCCATCCTTGTCACAGACTATTTGGCCAAGATGTGCATCAAGACAGTTCCTCAGCCTCCTCATAGTCCGGACCTTGCTTCCTGTGACTTTTGGTTATTCCCTAAGCTCAGAGGGTATCGTTATAGACAATTTAGGAGATTAAGGAGGCTGTGACGAAGGTCATTGACACGCTCACACATAAGGACTTCCATGGGGACTTCCAGGAGTTGTTGGAACGGTACAACAAGTGCATTGCAGCCTGAGGAGATTACTTCGAAGGGGTCAATAGTTTCATGTGTGTACAATCAATAAAAGTTCATATACGAAAAAAGTATGGAAACTTATTTAATTATCCTCGTAATAGCTGACAAGGGCATTTACCTTATATATACATTGGGGCTCAGATTCGATAAATGATATATGATTTGTAAGTTATTGTATAATCAAAGTTAGGATCGTCTTTTTTTTTTTTTAAATGATGTCAAAATATTGGAAACACAACTTATGCCATCGATTTTTTTCTCCATGGTATAAAGTATCTCCCTCGTTGCATATACATATTTGGAGGCTCATTGTTGGAAAAGCAAGAATTCATCATCTCCCATTGAATATTATGTTAATGATAGGGAAGTCAACTTTTTGTCTAAGTAACAATTTATTCGAAGAAAACAATGAATTCATAACAGCTTTACATCGTGCAAAAATTGGCCTTGTGTCTCATCTATGGCATACATTTTGTGTGTTAATAAATACATTCAATAAATATATTGCCCATATAGAACACACATTATCCGTATACTTACAATCCTTTCCTCCCGATAAAATGGGATCCCAACGCGTTTTGATGATCATAGAATATTACGCATTTGTGATTTTCTCACTAGTCTTCCGGAAACAACTCTTTTAAATGCATATATATAAATTATATTTTGTTTCGTTTGGTTTGGTTTTATGGCATATCTACCATTGTAGGTTATTTAATGCCAAAACCCATTTTTATAAACCAAAACAATTCTATTTTAAACAATTCAGTTTAGCATAATCCGATTTTTTATTACACAGGTAAATGTAAAAGCAGTTCAACTTTTAACATTTCAGTTTAACATAAGCATGCAGTTTAAATTTCAAAAATAGTTCTATTTCAAATAATTCAATTTAGCATAAGCACATTTTAAATGTCAAACACTTCTATTCAACCCATCAATAGGACCCTATCAGGTCCTTCCCAGGGCGGATTTGGAAGCGATAGCAAGAAAAGCGTACTCCACAATCCTAAAAGCTTCACCATTACCGGAGTCTCACCATCAGATTGTTTAGTTTCATATGCAGGACACTCGTTGGCGGGGTCTTGCCCCTCTGCATAGATGCAGTTGGTCTATTCTACAGCCCCAGCCGACTGGGAAAATCATTTATGATATATCAGGTTAATATAAAAATGAATTAATATGCTGGGACATTTCATCATTAAAATATATTTTTGCAGTAAAGTCTTTGAATTCCTTACGTTTAAACAAATGAATATATTATTCGATTATTTAAGTATTCCTTTTATCTTAATTTAAGAAGCTATGACTGAAAATACACAGATGAATCTACACACGTTACCATGACACCTGCTCAACTGCTTCTGATAAGAATAAAAATACTGCAGAAGATCAAATAGAAGCGTAGACATGTTAATTATTTTTCCGATCGCCTGGGACACTCATATTTGTTTATTTGTTTTCATATTAGTTGTACAATAATATTGATTTTTATTATTATTACGTGAATTATTTTTCTATCATTTATTTTAGGCTGGGTTTTCTTTCAATTCAATTTCGATTTAGAAATCCCATTTAACTGCAGCAGAATTAAACTAGAATTATTCTAAGGAAAATGGATATAACACCTTCAATCGCTGTCCTCAAATGACTATAACATCAGAGTTTTTCGTTCTCAAAACATTGTTTATGATGGACGTGTTGATGTGCTACATAAACAAAAAATAAACCAATATATGTGTTGATTATTTAACTTAAGAGTTACGGCTGTATTAAAACGTTTCCCAAGAGAGGGACATATTCTCGGTAAGGATGTATGATCCAGGTAATTCCGAGAACGTCACATGGTTACAGTAAGCAGATGTAATACAGACAGATGAAAAATATTGGAATATTAAGAATGATCTTCCGTTAATTCATGCACATGTCAGATTTCAAAACCATATTCCTCGAGGCAGCAGTGAAATGCATTCCAACCAAACTGAAAACTAAATATAGAGTCCTATGGGAAACTTTAGCAGTGAGAGAAAAACGTGCACTAGTGAAAACAGCCTCCAAAAACTATCGAAAAACCCAACAAACACAAATGCCTTAAAACTAAAAACGGCACAATATCAATTAGCAGGCATATATATAGAAGAACCGACAGAATACATTCAAAATCAGATAGATAAGATTAGAGACTCGGTGGAAGATAGACAATCTAGGATAGCCTGGCAAACAATAAACGAAGTGAGTAGAAGAAAGAACACAGCCAAAGCAAAACTGAAAGCTGTAAACCAACAAGAAAGAATAAAACTGTGTAGAACAGCACTTCGAAAACCTACTAGGAAACCCACCGAATATAACACATGAACCAATCACCAGAATAATTAGTAATCAATTAGACATTAAACTAGTACCGTTCACACAAGAAGAACTCGACTCGGTTCTCAGAAAAATTAAAAATAGGACGAGATTCCTCCAGAAGTATGGAAGACCAGACAATTCGACGACATACTGCTCCGACACAGCAACGCAGCATACAATCAAAATCTGATAGATAGATGGATGAAGGGATGCGTGCCCCCCTTCCCTAAAAAAGGGGGCCTCGGATTAGCCAAAAACTACCGAGGCATAACACTTACATTCATAGCAACCAAAATCTACAATGCCCTACTACGAAACCGCATAGAACCCAAAATCGACAACATACTTAGGAAAAACCAAAATGGCTTCCGAAGAAATAGATCCACGACCTCACAAATATTAACCATCCGTAGAATCCTTGAAGGTGTACGGGCAAAAAACCTATAAGCAACATTAATATTTGTCGACTTTACCAAGGCTTTCGATTCCATTCACAGAGGAAAGATGGAACAAATCCTACTAGCGTACGGCATACCTAAAGAAACCGTAGCGGCAATAACGATTCTCTATAGAAACACCAAAGTAAAAGTACGATCACCAGATGGAGACACGGAATACTTCGACATTGTAGCAGGTGTACTACAAGGGGACACGCTGGCTCCGTACCTCTTTATCATTTGTGTAGACTACGTACTTAGAACATCGATTGACAAAATCAGAGAGAATGGCTTCGAGCTGACGAAGAAAAGAGGCAGAATTTACCCCGCAAAAAACAATTACCGACGCCGACTACGCCGATGACATAGCGATACTGGCAAATAAACCCGACCAAGCCGAAACACTACTGCATAGTTCGGAACGAACAGCCACAGTCATAGGCCTCTATGTTAATGCACACAAAACGGAATATATGTGCTATAATCAAAAGGGGGACATCTCCACTCTAGACGGAACCCCTCTTAAACTAGTAGACAAATTCACTTACCTAGAAAGCACCGTCGAATCAAGCGAAAAGGACATCGACACGAGGTTAATGAAAGCATGGACAGCTATCAATAGGCTATCGATTATATGGAAATCAGACCTAACCGATAAAATGAAACGCAGTTTCTTCCAGGCAGCGGTCACATCGATACTGCTATACGGGTGCACTACATGGACGCTAACAAAACGGCTGGAGAAGAAGCTAGACGGCAATTACACAAGAATGCTGCGTGCAATCTGGAACAAGTCCTGGCGACAACACCCCACAAGACACCAACTGTACGGCCACCTGCCTCCTATCACGAAAACTATTCAAGTTAGACGAACCAGACATGCAGGACACTGCTGGAGAAGGAGGGACGAACTCATAAGAGATGTACTCTTATGGACCCCCACACATGGCCGTGTAAAAGCAGGACGACCAGCACGAACATATATTCAGCAGCTATGTGAGGATACGGGATGTTGTCCTGAAGACCTGCCTGCGGCGATGAACGATAGGGAGGAGTGGCGAGAGAGGGTCAGGGATATCCGTGCTACCAGTACGACATGATGATGATGATGATATATATATATATATATATATATATATATATATATATATATATATATATACAGACTCTAACACACACAAACACATATTTATATATATATGTATATATATATATATATATATAAGTATTTGGTCCAGTTAAACCGGAGTTTCACGAAAAGAAAACTATTCAAGTGTGAATATTTACATTTTCTCGGTAAAGAGCTCACGGCGTTATCTGTAATCTGTTATCTGTAAAAAATTGTTGATGGACAATATTTATCACAATCAAATTAATAGAGTTTAAAGAATTACTTCATGCGTATAAACAGAATATTTTTCAATATCTACTCGTACGACCACAGCAGACTCTTTATGTGCCGATGTTGTTTTTTTTTCTTTTTTTTTTTTTCATTTTAATCATTTTTTTGTGCTTTATACAAATATTTTAGACTTAAAATTCTTCAAATGAATGAAAAAACAAGCAATGATTAATAACGACTTTTTCATCGATATTTGATTCAACTTGGTCGCTCCGAAGTTACCTTTCCAAGAATGAATGAAGCAGCTTTTAGAATATTTTTTTATTAAAATCAACAAAAACTAACATACTGTGTTCTTATTTGATGTTTATTTTATCAGCTGATTAATTAGTAATGATTAGAATGACGTCATAATGTAATATATTTTTTTCATTTTAATTTTATAATTATTCATTTTCATAAGAGTATTTTATGCTAAAAACTGTTCTGATATATAAAAAGCTGAAATATTTTTAGAGAAGAAAAAGAAAATGTATTCTATTGCACTAAAAAATGATTTGAATATTCAAAAATGTTTCCTTTATTGTCCATATACCAAAAATGAAAACAAGAATTATGTGCAAATTCAGAAACAATATTTGCACTATTTTTCAATTCATTATAACAATGTAAAAAAATCATTTTTGATTTTATCTTTTTTAAAAATTATTTTTGCCACTATCTATCAAAAAATAAATAAACAAATAAGAATAAAAGATAATTTTGAGGATTTTTTCGATGAAGATTGTTTACATCGGGAGTAGACTGCATAAATGCACAAAAAAGAATTTTTACATGCTAAAAATTATTTTTGAATGACAAAAATGTAAAAATAATTCCACAAAAATGTAATACTAAATTTTAATAATCACAGAAGATTAACATTCATTCAAGAATATGTTATAAAAGGTAAGCGAATTGATTAAAAAATCGAACCTAACTTGTGTTTCACTTTGTTTCTGAAATAAGTATATGCTGATGTTGGGATGTTTGAAGCGGAAGTAAATGTCCGTCACAAGAAAAAAAAATACGCGAAATAATTTTTCCAGCGGACTAATCTTATATGGTTTATAATGATTTCGCTATAAACTCAATATGCGATGAAAATAACACACATTGAAAATTGATCATTCGTCTGAAATTGCATTTTTCAATATCCAGTGATTTAATTGTCGTAAAATTCAAGTACGCAGATTGCTTGATATTTTAAACTTAATTAACTATATATATATATATATATATATGAGTGGGTTGGGTACTCTACTGGGAAAAAATTGCTGGCTGCCACCAAAGCTGAAATAAGATAGGTCTTCTCAGGAAAAGATCATCCAAGTTAGCCGATGATGAATATGCAGAAAGATTTATAATAAAAACTCCTCCACTTACGCTGACAATGAAGATACCTCTTGGTTATGTTGTCCAATTGACATAAAGTCTGCTGGCTTTCGGTCTCATCTTGAAACATTTCGCAGGTCTAGTCCCACAGAAGTGAAGTGATTCTTAGAAACAGTATCTTTGTGGATGAAAATATATATGTGTATTTGGGGGTTCCATAAGTACCCTAAATCACATCTGATAAAAAGTTGATTTTTTTTAAAATAAGGAAAACAAGATGTTAATATTTCTTTTGAACATTATACAATAAAAATGATTAATTCAACGCATTATTTGTTTTTAAACTATATTATACTGAAAGTATATAACGAAAATATATGATTATTTTGCAGTCGGAAAATTATTATTTCCCTTATAAGGTATATATATTTTCATTATCGGTTGGAAGTGTTGGAAATTCATAATTCATTACAGAGTTTAAATGATGTAGTGTTGGTTAACAAATAATAGCTAAAGTTATCCGTTCAGATTGAATAAATATCCTATATGGAAAACAAAATTGGTAATCTATAGTTTGGAAGAAAGTTAACTTATTTTATTAAAAACTGTATGGGTGCACATATTTATGTGTGACAATGAATGCATGCCTCTGTGTGTGTGTGTGTGTGTGTGTGTGTGTGTGTGTGTGTGTGTGTGTGTGTGTGTGTGTGTGTGTGTGTGTGTGCGCGCGCGCGCATGTGTGTGTGAGTGTGTTTGATTATGTGAAATTTATTTTAAGCATACAAATTTAATAACAAATTGTAAAGAAAATTTCTTGCAGACTGAAATAATATCCGTCTTCTCTCAGTTATATTTCCTCTTATCCACAATGAATAGACATTACCTTAAAAAATGAAAAAAAATTCTGCTAAAAATAAATTAAATTTATTGAAAGACAATTTTAATTATCTTGAAATTACCCTGCAGCAATATTATCGATTTATTCAGAATTACGGTAAAATCAATTGCTTTATTTTTAGTGTGTAAGCAATCAATGATTAGTTGCATGTAGTAAACGGAAATGACTTGTCATCATATTGGCATTCGGGCCGATCCCTTTGCTGATTTTCGGCCACTTGAATAGACATATCGACATTTTAATCATTTTTCCTAATTAAAAAGTAGATGAAAAGAAAGGAAAAACAAGCTAGCCATTGCAGAGTTATTTGTATTATTTATATCAACTGTTTATTGTGATTAAAACGATTCAAGATTAGATTATATGGTAATTGCCACATAGTATGCACATGAGATCTTTTCTGATTAACTATTGATATATTTCCCTCAACTTAATTTTATATGAAGGGATGAAATGGCCTCATACGATCAATTTTTTTTTATTTAATTGGTTAAATTTATTGCTATGCAAATAAGGTCTGCCTCATATTTTAGAAGCAGCTCGGTTGGCATTTCTAGAATAAAATCTCACTGATGTGTTTTCGTCTCCGAACATCGTAGTGATTCAACGAAAAATTATTTATTAAGCAATTAATAGAAATAATTCGGTTGCACTTGTATTTGATACTGATGGATGTATGAGTTGGTTAGTTGGCTATTTTGTTTAATGAAAAATCATGACTTGTTTTATTTTCTATGTATACAAATTTAATAAGTATTGATATGTTAATATATTAATATTTAAAAGAAATATGTGTATTGATAAATTGGCCAGTTTCCTTAACTGTTTCTCTTGATGTGGTTTACTCTCAGCAGATGCTTCTAACATGTATTATATAAAAAGGGTCAGGTGGTTCTTTGCATACGTAAAATCAGAAGAATACGGCCACGAATGGATTATATAGGTAGAGATATTTTTTTTTCTTTTGTATTCTCAAATGAAAGTATCCTTATATGAAATGATATGCCCAGTGTTCAATTTTCTTGCATTTACATTAGATAATTTGTTTGTCAGAGAAGGATGTGAGCTTAGTAATAAATTATTTTATTCTTGCTTCTGTCGATTTTTCATATGGTAAGGTGTAGTTGTCGTAAAATAACTAACAGTTAATTGTAGTAACAAGAAACATGCAGCTTTTTGTAAATCTGTCATAATCACTAAAGTAACCCAATTCGCGTTGAATTTGGGGCCCATCAACTTTGAAAACGCAAAATGAGATTTTGGCATTATCTACTGTGAAACTTTTTGAGTGAAGACGGTGGAAAATTTCGAGTTTTTCTTTGAGAACATTTGTTAAAGACCTCTGAGATTCAGTGTCGATTTTTGAAGATCAAACTTCTTTCAAAAGCGTTATGGATATTATGAATTTCGTATTTTACAGACATTCATGCATCATTGTGTCGATACAGTTAAAATTATCGAATCTTTTTTTTTCAAAGCTTATAGTAAGTCAACACAATTTGGCGTGTGAGTGATTTGATTACTTTGAAATAATAAAATATATTTTGCCCTATTTTGATTACAACAGAGAGTGACAGTGTAGTTTTCAATAGTTCAACTGATCCTTCCTGATTTGTTTGGTAGAATATTTTCTTTTAATATTGGCACTGAAATCAGTTTCGAAATTAATTTAGTTTCGAAATTAATTTCTCTGAATTTCTTTGGTTGCCAACTTGTGTAAGAAATGGATTGAAGAAGCAGAAGATGTCATAGGGCAAACGTATTTTTACCCAGAAGAAACAGTATTTTTTTAATTTGCCAGAACGTTCCATGGTATTGCTTCAAGGTGCAGAAATTATGTTTTTGAAATCTTTCTCCTTTGGCCAAGCAGTGTTTCGTTTTCGGTTACTTTTACTGAGATGAATTATTTTCAAAGAAAGTTGAGTGAAGTCATTTGGTTGAAAAAAGAATTGTAGTTGATAGGTATGTAAATATTTGGATAAATACCGAACAACAAATTTGATGAATTCTAGATCGGTAACTTGAGTAAAAATGTTGGTGAAAAACAAAAGTTACTAAGTCTTTTCTTTAGTCTGAGTGTAAATATTCTTCCATATTTTCATGACATTAAAGAAAAGTTAATGAACTCAATGTAGCCGTTTTCATTATCTCAATCTAGTTTTTGTTCGTGTAGGTTTAATGGCTTGTCAAACATAGTAGGATATTTAATGCCAAATCGTGTTAATATATATATATATATATATATATATATATATATATAATGCTGTTAACCTAAGACCAATATTTTGAGGCCGGCCTTTAATTCTACGAACAAGGACTACCAGACTATCTTTAAACAAAGTAATTTGATTTATAAATTTGCCTGTTGATGCAATTTGACATCTATTGGTATGACTTGTCAACGTCTCGAAGTGAGGGTTAGGCAGCATATACACAGATCTCTTTTGTCAGGCCGATTAACATCCGAGCATTCTCAAGCAATAGATTCGGCAACTGGTGAGCATTTGCT